>VXBZ01008955.1:43705-82201 GCA_013399135.1 Heliornis fulica | reverse complement strand
CATTTGTATTTGACAGAAAGAAACAGCACTCAGTTCTAAGCATACTGTGAAGATGCAAGCAGTAACACCATTAAATCAGATATTCACTGAAGTCAAGTCAGTTACTATTAAGTCAAGGAGTATAAACAGCATCTTTGGAAACATGTAACTACAATCTTCAAGCTGCTATGTAACCTTTTTCTGCACCTTCTCCACTTCACATCCTAAGAAAATATTGCTGAATGTGGAAAGGCACTAGTTAATTACAAAGGGAAATGTTTCAGGTGGACTAAGGGAAGTTATTCCAATGTCAATTTTTAACTTCAAATGAAAAAAAAAAACCAAAAACAACAAACCAACCCACCTCTTCCCTTATTCTTTAAAACTGTTGCTTTGTAAGAGCTGCAAATAAACCTCTATTTTCCACAAACTCCCCACTCCTCCAAAAAACAACAGGAAAATCCTATTAGTCCCTGGTATCACCCAAGAGATTGGAGCCCACTGTCTCATACAGAGAACCTGCTCACAGAGAGCACGGCAAAACTTTTATCCTGAGTATAAAGTGAGGGAAACAGAGCACCAAAGAGATCAAACCAGAAGAAAGAGTCAGCAATTGCACAGAGCTGTTCTCCAAAGCATCTCATGAGACTTCGCTATTGCCCTCAGGAAAGCAGTGAGATGGTTCCACTCATCAGGAAACAAGCCCAGGTTCTTCGGGAATTGGGACTCCCCTCCATCTCACAGAGTTGTGAATCACTCCGTATCTCAATTTTCAGCACCCAAAGCAATGGGAGCTGAATGCTTACAAACGTACATGGAAATATAGACTGATTCTCTTAAGAAATAATGCCAGGAAGACAAATAGCCTTTAGGACCTCTAATTTCATATTTATTTACAACGTAAATAATTATGCAACATGCTAGAAATATAATAACTATCTCGAAAGATACTGGAGCTGCAATACACTTTAACAAGCCTTGGTCTCCTTTTTGAGGCATTTCTCATCAACTGTTCCAGGCAAGTTTTACTTGCAATTTATCATCTTTAATAATCAACCTTATTGGCTGTGCTAGGTATGTCACTGCAATTACTTTCCTTTCTGAAACAATAGTTCTCTTTTCTGGTTTTGGTGGGGGTTTTTTATTTATTTAAAAGTACAGTAAGTCCTTTTCATCACGGACTAGTAAGTACAGCAGTTTAGCAGAGATTTTTCTGCCTATGTAAAATGTCTAATACAAACAATAATCAAATAAGTGAATACATTAATATGTTTGCTACAAACTATATGTATTGGAAGTCTCCCTTTAAGTTCAATTATTTCAATTAAAATTAAATGAAAGCAAGTAATACCACAGAGAAGACAGTTTTCCAGGCAATGCTTTCTTGCCTAGTAAGATCTTAAGATCAGCACAAATATACAATAACTGATCAGGCAATTCTCCCAGTCCTTTAAGTATTGCTGTAATACGATACCGTTATAGGCATAATGGATTTCTTCTATTATGTTCACTTTATAAATCATATGTTGAAGTTTATTGAGACAGAGATGGACAGTTTGTACTCTTTGATGCAGTAATCTGTTAGCGAAGGTAGCCATCTGCTCTCGCCTGCTGTGAATTCAAATCTCAGCAGTGTCTGTCAACTAGCTGGGCAGGAAATAAAACTAATCTTAGAGAACATTTGGATATTAATTATGCTGGTTAGGGAACAAGTAGAGAAATAATGAGATCATTTGCTTTATAAAGTTACACTTCCACACCACCTCTCAAAACAGTCTCAACTACTCTTGCCAGACCTGAACGTGTGAAGAGATTAGAGCTCCCCACTTCTTCCTGGCCCTAGCACTTGGGACAAGGTCTACGTGTCAGATTAGTGTTTCACTGTTCAAGCCTGCACAGTTCCTCCTAACACATAATTGCATATGAAACTTCTCATGTAAGCAAAAATAAAAACAACTTTGGTCCTTTAGCACCCTTCTTTAATAGCTGCTAAGTTCTGAGACAACTTCTTCCTGCAGTGTATTTATTTAGAGTAAAGGCAACTGAAGTTTAATTCCTCTGGTACTGGTTCTCTTTCCCACACAGAATTAGATCTAGTTTTGTTTATCTGCAGAAGTCTGTACACGCCATGTTGGTGTCCTATCTCTGAAAGAAACACACACATCAGGCTTGTATCCTGCCAGAAGGTTATAAAACAATAGTGCTTAACATTCTATAAATTCCTAAAGTTACACTAAAAACCAGTTTCAAGACCCACCAGAAAACACTGCTGGAAAAACATGGAAGTGAAATGGAAAATTAGAATAGAATAGAATAGAATAGAATAGAATAGAATAGAATAGAATAGAATAGAATAGAATAGAATAGAATAGAATAGAATAGAATAATCAAATTATCATATGTGTTTTCTTTTACTTCCTTTCACAGTTTTAAGTGCCAGACACAAGAATGTCCTTGAGATTAATCTTTGGTGGTTGGATAGCTTGAGTTCATGAACTTTAACTGCAAGGTCATTTGGTGGATTTTTTCCAGTGGCACCCAAACTGCTACACAGCAGAATAAACATTAGTTGAGAAGTGGCTATGTTTGGAAAAAGCTGACAGTAGCATAAGACCACGTACCTAGAAAACATGATACCATGGACTTAGCAATAAAGCAGTATGACTAAGCAGCAAAAATCTGTGCTGAATAGTAACTGCATTTAAAAAAACACAATGCAACTTAACAGACACATATGCTCAGTATGCATGCTCAGTGTGGTGAAAGACCATTTCTACAAGTCAGGAGCGTTTTGACACCTACACAATTTACAAAGATATCTGACCATGCTGCATATACTCCTGACTTAATTTGGTTAAATACACTGTTCTAGATGACTATCACATCTGTCGATACAGATGTACATTTTAAAGGACTCTGTACACAGTAACTGATACAAGCAATCAGACAACAGGTTCAAATACTTTTGCATACTGCAAGCACAGAAAGTTCACACTGTAGTGTAACAGTCCATGCAAGGTAGACATGACATCATCTTTCCACAAGTCTCATCTTGATATCTGTCAGACAGAGATTACTCTGTGCCCCAAAGCTCGAAACAAAATATGTCTTTCAAACTTTGATAGCATTAATTATTACAATTTTGGATATCAGTAATAACCCTGCAAGTATCCAATTTCTTTTTTAACTTTGCTATATTCTTGGCCTTAATAACCTTCGGAGAAATGAGTTTCACAGACGTGAAACAGGAGCCCTTGCCTTTTACCAGTTCTGAAATTTGCCTGTGACATTCAAAGTCATCGAGTGGTCTCCTGTTCTGATGTGACATAGAAAAGAGAGTTTCTGAATGATCTTCTTAAGACTACCCTGTCTTATTTTGTTTTCTCAAATCCCCTTTCTTCTCAACAATCTAAACCTGTTTTCCAATCTCTACAAAAATGCAAGGATAGAACCTGATATTGAGAATTTTAAACTGCAATGTAGAGAGTTACCCATTTCAGTAGAAGAAAGCTTACACTAAAACCCATGTGTTTCATTATGTATGAGCATATAACATGTATGTTATTTCACCAAATACAGAATATCTGTTCTCATATTCAAAGCAGGAACACGTAATTCCTGGGAACAGGCAGATCTGGATTAGAATATGTAGTCATTTCCCTTATGCCAGTACAACTGGACACAACAGACTAGCAGGAGGAATTTATGAATCCCTCTAAATATCCTCTCACAAGTTAGAAGAAAGAAGGACTCCTCTAAATCAGGGGTGAGAAGCGGGAGCTGTTTACCCTCACAGACCATCATTAGTGCAAACCAATGGCTCCAGGCCATCAGACAGTGGAACTGTCAAGCGTCACTAGAGAATGACTCCTATCTTCACTGCACATAGCTGGAACTTCAGCAATCAAAACCAAATACTTTGGATGAAATTTTCAAAGCTTGCTACAGCATTTGGCTGCACAACTGTCAATGCAAATTAATAAAAAGAGTGTGTCGAAATTCCTAGAGGGTTTTCAAAGTCTTCTTGCTGCTACTTACTACTTTCTACAGAAACTTAACACTGGCCTTCATGGATCCAGAATGTCACTACATGACAAAGGAAGGATATGACCTAATTAAGAAATAACTGAGTACTAAAACAAACTCTAGTTTGTAACTAACCTCTCAGCACCAAGATAATGCTCTAGCCAGTATACTAAAACAGCAACTTTTATAAGAAGCTCTTAAGGAGAAAAGAATCCACCATTACACCAAAAACGTCATTTCACTGATTAACTATGTTCACAGTTACTTTTTTTTTTTTTTCAGAAATTATTTCCAGATTTACTTTTTGAGCTTCAGCTTTCATCTGTTCAGTTCTGGAATTTGTTCAGCTGCTCAAAAACCTTCACCAAAAAATTCTCTCAGTGTGGCAAATAAGCCTCACTAACACCTAAGAAATTACATTATGAAGAAATGAGCACCTAGGAGACCACCACAATCCACTATTGAATTCACTTATGCCATCCTTTGCATGCTAAGCCCCTAATTTTCATCGACCTATCAACAAACTCCCAGGAGTCTAGCCATGATGCAGTGTCACTAATTGGTTTTCAATGTGGCCCACAACATCTCTATTTAGCTTGGCACATTTTTGCAGGTCAACCTGCTCTGTAAGAAGAACAAGCAGTTACCAAGAAAAAAAACTGACAGTTTCTTCCTCAAAACCAACCAACTGCATCTGAAACTCAATAGTGCCATTTTATTCCTTACCTGAAATCCTTAATCATCATTTTAATAAATATATCAGATCCAGAACGATTAAATTAACACTCACCCAGCAATTTTCTATCAAACTGAACCCTGACTGAACCAGACTACCAGAAACACTGGTTTATAAAGTATCCCATCTAATTCTTAAGATACAGTGGCCCAAATCCAGTCTGCTTGCCTCACATAAGGTTTCAATACAGTCCAAGCTTCTTGGGTCCCCTGATTTTGCTATTTTCTCTCTAGAGAGAAAATGTACAACTCATTATAGCACTACACTACAGCTTGGTAACACCCACTATTTGTACTGTGAGGAGCTGGAAGACAGGATGGTTGACAATGCAATTTGTTAAGAACTGTGTACACAGATCTGCAAATTTCAGAGGTGTTACTGGCTCCAAACAGGTTGTATCAATGTAAGATGTAACAAAAGCAGAGTTTTCTTATATCATCCTATAAAAATTCTGCCTTGTTTGAAAATACAGGGAAGTTGACAAATTCCAGAGTTCTTTCCCTATGGGTTTTTATGAGTTTTACAAAACAAAGCAAAATACTTCCTAGTAATTCTAGCTATAAAGCCAGGAGCTGTTGGATACGCGATACACCTCCTGTGTTTCACTTAGCAACTGTCTCCAGCCAACAAGCTCTGATCCAGCTTTCGGCCATGGACAGGGCAGGCATGTTGCCACTGAAGCCTGCAGAACAAAAGGGTCAAAAATCAGCCTGGCTGCATCTTAAAGATAAACAAGATAAACAGGATACCCTGGAAGTTTACATGTCAAAAAAGAGAATTAAATACAAACCATTGTTACTGTTTCCCAATGTATAACAACCACAGAATAAAAATGCTCCATACATGAGATAATTGAAGACATTTTAAAGAAGTTATTCCAAGATCACAACCACAGACATATTCAGTGAAAATCAGAAAATATGTTAGCAAATAAAAATACAGAATTTGCAGAAATTAGGAACATTTTTTAAATTATCATCTCTCATGTATCTTCTCTTTTCTAGAGCCCAAAAATCACTTTGCAGCTACAGGGGAGATAAGATCACAGCTTCTCTCTTTGCTGCTCTAAACCACCAGGCACTTCTCTCTGTTTCTCCACTGAACCTTTGCCACCACACACAACAAAACTTGAAATTTCCTTTGGATTAAAATGAAAAATAAAGTTACTAATCTGAAAGGTACAAGAGCGAAAAAGAGGACAAGGAATTCTGGATTATAATCCTTTCCCCCAGCATATTTCCATACTGTGCCCACTCAGTGTTAATGTAAATTAAAGAAACTCATGGATCAAAATCCCTTTGCCTCCTCAGGAGAACATATAGCTACTGAATACCTACTGAAAAAAACAGTGAATAGAGATGTAGTCACCACGTAGCACAGCAAATCTTGACAGATATTTTCACAGTGACCATGGTATTTTGCACAGGTCTGACAAGGTTAAGATAATCTAAAACACTCTACATATTACTGGTGAAGACATAATCCCCAAAGTTGCATTCTAGTTTCCTGAATTGAACATGAAGCAAGAGAAGGGTGACAAAAGCTCCTCCCATAGCCACTACCCTTATTTTTTGCAATCTAAAAATATTTTTTAACCTAAAAAAAGGCAGAGGGGGATGGGGGGTGTAGGGGAGGAGCACTTCTTTTTATGCCCTCTTGAAAGGAAAAGCGCAAATTCCTACCATTGGGAGACATTGAGTCCAAACGTGGAGGCTCCTTGACAAAGCCCTGAGAAGAGTCATTCAGACCAGAATTTAGGACTTTCCCATGCCTTCAGCATTTCTTAATGAGCAGTTGGAAGGCATACGCACAATGAACAAGCTCATTTTGGACCTCTTCTTGTTAGATATGTTTGCTGCTTGGATACCTTCTTACAAGCCCAACTCTCATTTTCTTACTGCACCAGATCTGATACTCACAACACCCACCTTGTTAGTCTACAGAGGAACATCTTTCTGTTGGGAAGAAGAATGAGTGATATGGCAGCTCACTGAGCCACCCAAATATTTTAAAATTCTAAAAGAAATCTGCCTCCAATCATGACACGCCTGCTTGTCACATTCAGCTGGGAAAATTTACAGAAAATAATTAACCAAGTACAGCCTCCACCGGAAGATGATGAGTCTTAAAGTATGCTTTCCCAGACCCAATACACCCTTCCTTTGCCTTTAAACACGCCATCACTCCCTGCTTAACTCAAAGCATCACCAGGAGCAAACTTCTCTTAAGAAGAGCGGGCATGTGCTGCAGCAAAGGCCGCAAAACTTGCTAACTCATCTTCATGATGACACGACCTCTGCAGAACTGCCATCCCATCCAGGGCTTCAAATGCTGCCATGAATGCCAGGCAGGCAAAAACCACCAACAGACATGGGCTAGAACAAATTACCTCTCACAGTGAGCCGTATCCTAGACTCAACCTACAGAAGCTTTGAAGTTTGCTGCTACACTTCAAACCAGATGAAGGGCTTACATTTCCAAGGCTTACCTCAGCTCCTTAACTTCTGTCCAGGACCTTTCTCTTAATGTCCCTATGCCCAGCGAAGGTGCTGAGTAAGAAAAGAACTTGCAGCACCTGAATTGTTTTATTGAACTTGTCCCCGTTACCAAGAGTTCATCTGCAAGAATTTTGAGATCATACGCTTCTACAGAGACTATCAACCTTATGAAGACTTCCCTTGCTAGCAGCCTCCTGAAGGCACCCAGACACATTTTCTCTCAAATACCCTGAATAGTTAAGAAAATTAAATTACATCTGGAGAACTGAAGCTCCTGGGCAAACTCAAATGCAAAAAAGGAAGCCTACAGAGGAAAGAGGGAGCCAGGTCAGGTATCCTCAGAGGAATACAGAGAAACTGTCCAAGCAGACAGGGATCATGTTTGGAGACCTAAAGCGCTGAAAAAACTGTATCTGCCCAGAGACATCAAAGACAAGAAAAAAAACTTCTGTAAGTATGTCAATAATAAAAGGAAGATGAGGGGAAAATCTGGGCCTCCACCAGCAGCAGACCTCTCTACCCAGGATACAGAAAAAAGTTAGGTACTAAATGACATTTTTGCCTCAGTCTTCACCGGCAAAAGATCTGGTCACCGTGCCCAGGTCACAGAAGGCAAAGACTGAGACTGGAAGAATGAAGACCCATTCACTCTAGAAGAAGATCAGGGTTGAAAACATCTAAGGAACCTGAAGATGCACAAATCCATGGGACCTGAGGAGATACATCCAAGAGTCTGGAGGGAAATGGCAGTTGAAGTGCCTAAGCCACTGTCCATCATATTTGAGAAGTGGTGGAGCCCAGTGAAATTCCAAATTACTGTAAAAGGGGAAACCCTCATTTTTTTAAAAAAAGGAGAAAGGAAGACCCAGAGAACTACAGGCCATGACTGTCTCACCTCTGTGCCTGGGGAAGATGATGGATCTGATACTTCTGGAAACTATGGAGTTTATAATAAGGAGGAGGCAATCAGTGACAGCCAACATGGCTTCACTGAGGGTAAATCATGCCTGAGAAATTTTGTAGCCTTCTATGATGGGGTTACAGCATTGGTAAATAAGGAAAGGGTGACAGACATCACAAACCTGGACTTGTGCAAAGCAGCTGATACTGTCCCACATGACATCCTTGCCTAAACTGGAGAGACACGTATTTGATGCATGGACCACTCAGTGGGCAAGGAAATGTCTGGATGGTCACACTCAAAGAGTGTCAGTGGCTCAATGTCCAAATCAAGACCAGTAATGAGAGGAGTTCCTCAGGCGTTGGTACTTGGACTGTCACTGTTTAACATCTTTGTCGGAGACATGGACATGCCATCAAGCGCACTATCAGCAAGTTTGACAACAACACCAACTTGTGTGCCAGAGACAACACTCTGACGGCACTGGAAGGACTTCATCAGGCTTGAGAGGGTGGGCCTGTATGAACCACATGAAGTTCAATCAGGTCAAGTGCAACGTCTTCTACATGGGTCAGCGCAATGCCAAGCACAACTACATGCTGGGCAGAGAACGGATTGAGAGCAGCTCTGAGGAGCACCCTTGGGAGTGTTGATTGATGTAAACCTCAACATGAACTGGCAATGAATACTTGCAGCCCAGAAAGCCAACCGGTGTCCTGCATGGCATGAAAAACAGCATGGTCAAGGACGATGACTCTGCTCTGGGGAGACCCCGCCTGGAGTACTGTGTCCAGCACTGGCATTTAACTGGTATTTAAGTTTCAGTTTATCCACAACTTTCAAAAGAAACCAAATACATTTAGTGTAGTAGGGCTGAATACAGCAGCCACAAGTTCAACAGATGAACCAAGAGCTAATCAGCCTCTGTAATGCAAGTTAATGAGATCTAAACTATCTCATGCAAACCTCTAACAAATGGCTTCTTATTCACTATGCATATATAATGCAGCTGTAACGCCTGTATTTTTATCAGGCAATGTTGAAAATAATGCCCACACATCAAATATTGCAACCTGATAAACGTGACACTGAAACCGTGACGTTCTCAGAGAACTAGACAAACGAGTAAAATGCTGGGTTTCACTCTTCATACCAAGTGTACCATGTATATGGCTGAAGGGATGTCTTCTTGAAACATCTCCACTTTCAAAGTGAAAGAGGACTTTCTTTAGACTTCAGAATACAGTTATCTAGTCATCAGTCTGTAAGAGCAAAGAAAGAATACTGCCCTCCAACTGTTTCCCTCAGCAGATCAGTACTCCACACATACACAGGTGTGTCAATTCAGGCATAGAGTCCCTCTGCAAACCTGCTCAGTACACTTGAGTTCAGGAGCAATACTTGAGTGATCAAGACACATGTCTTTGCCTGAGACAGCACCTTACTTCTAGTACTAGCCAGCTTTGTGTTATTATAAACCTACTTAATTCAAGTTAAAGCAGAAATTGAATCAGAATTATTAAGCAAAATTCTATTATTTTTTAAAATATGAGACATTCATGTCCATCACCTGCACAAAAATATCACCATTCACAAGCTCTGATTTACATATCATATGTCTAGACATTCATAAGAAAGTTATTGATCGCTTCATAAACATATAAAAGTGTGCATGGTCAAAAGGAATCTGTGCACATGTATTTAAAAATAAGATTTCTGCTGCTTTTTTCAAACATCCATAAATTATTGTTTATTTTCACTTAAAAGCTGCGATAATGCAAACTGTTTTAATTAAGTTGGGAAAATTCTAATTCAACTTCTGAGCAACAGTGAAACTTCATTACTATCAAAACTCTCTTAAAAAACATTTTTCATGCTGGCCATGATCACAGATAAGAAATAAAGCTCTTACAGAGAAAATAAGAACACTTTGCCACCATTCATCATGCATAACATCTAGTTCTTGAGCCAAAAAAAACCAACACAGGCGAGAGAACCCATGAATATTCTGAAAGGTAAACACAGAGAATGTTTAAGGCTTTTTTTAAACTCAATTCATTCTGCCTGTAATGTTCTCTTTCTGATAGTCTTATCTGTGAAGTCTTGCTGATAATGGAAAAAAATGTCAACACCCACTGGGTTACGCCTTTGCTTATGGTTTTAGACTGCATTTTACTGTGACTGCCTAAGATCTAATGCTTATTTTATTGACTCACTAATACTACAAATCTTTTCTGTAAATTCAAAGAAATAAATGTGTCAATCCTTCATTTTGCCTATTTCCCCCCTTAGAATTTATAACCACCTGCCTCCAGTCTGATATTACCATTTGCTTATTTACCTTTAGGACAAAAATCTACCACCAGGAAGAGGTTGAAACGCAGCCAGATCCAGTCCAGTCCATTAGCAGTCATCAAAACAATTGTCTGTATGAATTCATGACTTCCCCAACTGAGCAAGAAATGGGCAATCCGTCCCTTTAGACTGTAATTCTATATTACAACAACTTCAGATGTTGTCAGTCATACACAAGAAGCAGCACTAAGAGCAAAATGACTGCTTCATGCTCAAGGGAAAAGGCAGACAAAAAAATTTAAACATTCATACAATCCTATAGTTCTTAGGTCAGACATTTCCACTGCCTGGCTGCATATGTAAATGAACAGCCAGTCTGAGCACACGTTTGCTATTTGTACAACAAATTAGTACATGAGGCAAATTTGCCACTTTTTTGGTTTTTTTTCAGTAGACTTTAGCTAGCATTTGTGGCCAGTGACAGCAAAGAAAACATCTGCAGAAACGATCTATGATAAATAAGCTTACAAAGCTGGAAAAGTAAGCAAAATTGAAAGCCACATGAAGAACCACTCCAGCATATATAAAACTATCCAATCAACTACATTGACTAGATGAGGCAAAATGCCATTACCAGACTGAGGTCCAGAGCAACAAAAAATCTACATGGGATTACAGACACAACTGCAGAAGTCATGCTTCCCCCACAAATACCACAAGAAAAGAAGACTTATTTTGGTATCAGTGAGCTGAACAACAGCAAGTGAGCAATGTATGCCTAGGAGAAGGACCAGTCTCAAAGATGTGGTCTTGTCTCTTTGTCATTCAGTGAGCTCCAACTGACCTGCAGGCATAGGACATGCCTTGCATTGCGACAAGTCCCCTTCCAGGGCCTTAATGCATCAGTGGCAATCACTGCCAGAGACTACAGAAGTAGTAATAAAAACAGTGTTTACTTATTTAGTTGTCTGTCTTGGTTTTCTAAATGTTATTTATCATGTTGAAAAAAAAAACACAAAAAACCCCAAAGCAAACCAAAAAAGGATGTATTATGTGGTGATACTCTGCATATTCTAAAACCAGCAAATGCTGTGAAAATGGAAAAAGAAAACAGCACCTTTCTTCCATACAGAATGCTCTACTAATGCTACTGTGCTTGATGCAACTTAAAAACATTTGATAGAGTAATTAAGTGTAAATTTGAAACTTAAGAGAATCTAGCAATTTTCATCACATATAAATGCATTTCAAATGCAGCAGAAAAAATAATTCTAAAAAAACCCCATCCTAACAATTGATTGACACTTTTAATATTACAGCTGGAAAGGATCTTCTAGATCTAACTTTAAACCTCAAGAAATCACAAAGCTGATGGCATCTAAATTGCACCCAGACTTTAATCAGCACATTAATGAACACTTCCACCATATAAGCAATAAGTACCACAGAACTTTGCTAATTTTCACATCAATTATCTGCAAACCAAAGCCTTATGATCAAGAAACCATAGTGGCCTCTTCTAACTTCCCAGCAAGAGATGTATTAAAAGCACACAATAACAAGACATCCTATTACCAAGACATTTACCACATACCGTATAGGCCACTTGCTATAATATTATGAAGTAATTAATAACACCTGCACACAAAGATGAGAGAATGTTTGCTTTGTTTCTGAATAAAAAAGAAAAATTAACAAATCAGAGATGGGATGAAGTAATTTCATTAGTGGAGAAAGTTAGAATACATTTTATTAATAAAATTCAAAGGCCTGCACACCCAAAACTTTCTCCTGATATCAAAAGGAGGCAAAAATGTCACCTAGGTCACAAGCAAAAAAGTTTGCGTGTCAAAGGCCGTATTCTTCTATTTTAGTTCTACCTATTAGCCTCTCTGAAAGTTCTGGAAATGAAATAAACCTGCTTTATCAGTAGGGTTTTGGATTTTTTTTACATTAAGTCTTGACCCTTCAAACACAGAAAAATATCTGCAGGGATACTGAAAGCAAGCACCCCTCATTAGATCTTTCAGAGATCTTCCAGAACACAGACTGTGTTCACCAAGACAATCACTCCTATTCAGCTGGGATTCTGTGTTCTGTGTCAAGGAAAAGGCTATGTTGCCATCTTTACTAACAACCCATCTCCTGAAATGGTTCTTTTTGGAAAAGGTAAATTAGCGGAAAGAAAAATTAAAAAAAAAAAAAAACGTTCTGTTTAGTCATATTTTCACCCCGTAAACAAACATAAATAATTTGCAGGGATGTGCTGACATCCACACATATCTTCCCCAAAACGAACATTTCCAATATGCAAATTCCACACTCCATGAATTCCCATCTGAATATTGTATAAACTCACCTTTACTCTCCTTCCTCCTCCCAAATTAGAAGTACCACCTTCCCTTGTCATGGCAAGTATTTTAGAGAACATACTCCCACAGGATGTGCATATTTGTACACACGCATGAACCTACACATCAGCATGAAGAGTGCAGACCACAGATAACCAAGAATTCACAGAAAGAAATAATGTCTCATACATTTAGTTCTGGGTGTTCAGCAACAAAACTTTTCAAAGGAAAAATACAAACCACCTGCCAGCTTCTAGATGTGCCAGCCAAGAATGTTACAACAAACCACCCTGGAATTCCTGGGGTCTGTACTAACTTGATCTCAGTCCACCAGGACACCTTTTGCATCCACCACGTGCATCTGACTTCCAGTCCATCCAGCTGGAGCAGAAAATTGTGCCTGTTTAGAGCAGCTTGGTATCATCTCCCACGTCAAGCAACTCAAATCCTGCACCACAAAAGACCCCCTAAACAGGGTGCTCTTTTTTTCTTTTGATTGGACCAGACCACCACGCTGCCCCAGCAGGAACCTGGACACAAGACCAATACATGGCCATAAAGTATATTACTGCCATTAAATATCAAACACACACATGTTGGGTCTGCAGCAGCTCCCCTCCATGGCTGTTCCTCACTGGTAGCTGCTTTCAGAGGGTGTCACAGCCTCTGTGGAGGCAGTGGAGAAAAGGACACTCAATAGGCAATGCTGGAAAAAGAAAAGGTGTCATTTTTGTGTTTCTCCTGCTATTCACCTTCACTTACAGCTTTGCCAAGCCAAATCAGGCCTCTGTGATGACACCCTTGCTCCACTTTCTTCTTGCCTGCATAGCACTGGGCACCCCAGCTGCCCACTTTGCAAAGGCAACTCAAGACTCCAACAGATCTCATGTCATGTCAGAAACACCCAGCCTCTGCCCAGTGTGTACAGAGGAAAAGAAATTTCTTTAACTAGTGGGTGAAACCTTGGACCAGCTGTCCCAGGACCACACACTGGCAGCAAAGCTGTATCAAAGAAAGCCTTACTGTCACATCACCTTTCCACTGTCTCCAGATCCATATAAGCTAACTGAAGACAGTATGCTGCAAAATGCTACAGACCTAAGCTTGTTGAGACTCTTCTGCCTAGCCTTTGTATGTGAACTCGGTAAGTTCTAACTGCGTGAAGGACAGAGTTACTGCTTTTTTGTCTCTATTAGCAGGCAAATGTTTTAGATTTTCTTCCTACGGTCCTAGAACTTGAGTTTATATTTTTGAAGAAAAATAAGGACTTTGTTAACCATGAACACTTTGTGGGGGAACCAAAATCACACTAACAAGAAGGTAAAATTTTGAGTCTATTGAGCTTGGAAGCACTACTAAAAAGCACAGGTCTAGGTATTTTCTATAATTCTTGTGTGCCATCTATGATAGGTACACTGTTTTTATGCACTGGAATAATGGCAGATTCTTAAAGGATCAAGGAAAGCTCCACAAATTATTCCATATGGGCAGAAAGACAACTTAGCAGTTAGCACATCCATTGAAACCTTTTCCTTCAGCACCAATGTTGTCATCCTGAAAGGTATTTTGTAAAAAAAAATGTTTGTTTTTCCTGTCTCACAATAATTAAGCAGTAATTTTATATTAAACAAGTATTACCGCAGTTTGGGACTTTCATATCCAGCAAGGCTGTCCTCTTGTTGTTGTCATCTATGCAATATAAATCCTGAGTTTCTGTGTAAAACTTGGTCTCTTGAAATTTCTTGATCCACATAATTTCACAGGAACACTTGAACGGATTGTCCACCAATATCCTACAGGGAAAAAAAACCAACCAAACAAACAAAACAAAACAAAACACAACTATTTCAGAAAGCAGAATGTTCCATACAGAAAAAAAATGGGGACAGGGGAATTCCCAAGCGCTCAGCTGGGTTTAGGTTAGACTCTTTTGTTAAGAAGGATAAAGAATGCAACCTTATTAACCCCAGTGCAATGCAAACTACAAGTGGATAATAGTTTCCATGTAAAGAATTAAGCTATTTTTTGCACAAAGAATCTAGACTGTCACAGATCAGAGAGATCACATAGGAGGCTTGATTGCTGTCTCCGATTCACTGGTGTAAATCAGGAACACATGGAAAACTGAACTTTCCATCAAGGTCCATTTTATTTCGCAAGAGTCAAGCAGAGATCACAATTCCCCTCGTCTCCACTTGACTCTGAGCTCAACTACTTCAGAAAGGTCATGCCAGAAATGGTTTACTGCTGTGAGGTGGTATATTCTTTAGAGAGTCAAGCAGTCATGGATAAAGGCAAGCTCTAACAAACTCTAATCATAAAAAGGATTTTACCTAACCTTCAAAATCCATCTACTACAACACTCCAGAATCTCAATAGTAAAATCCCAGGTAATGTCATGAAGTAATAGTAACTCAAAAAAATGTCCCTGGAACAGAAATGCATTTTCTAGGTATACAGTATGATGCAGGGAATTTAAGACCCAGGTTATTAAACTTACCAAATTCTAGTTTTAAAATTTAATAAAACTATAGAACAATGCAATACAATAATGCCCAAGTAAAATATGAACAGAAACATCCCAATATCTATGCAAGAAGTGACCCAGTGTTATTTTTTCTCCTACAGGCAGTGATAAGATACAATAAAGTGTGTGCAAGTGACTCTTTAAAGCATCTCGTTACAAAAAGAACAACTGTTCTTAACAAAATTTCACAAGTATTTTCAATGTACACCAACCAAGCTCAGGTTGCTCACAGAATCTATGCTCGTAAATGCCTTCTGAGGGCCTGAAGTGTACCAGTAAGGAAAAACACAGCTTATCAGTTCTGTAACCTGTTTCTCCAAAAGCCATCTGCAGATCTTGGAGGATTAACAGCTGCAGGCATCACTCTTGTTAGTCTCTGAAAGAGTAATCTGTATTCACAGAAGCCATCTTCTGGACTGCATTACCACTATAGCTTCGACAAGAATTGCTTGTGCAAGACAGAATACGAACATTTGGATCCCTTGGTTCAAAACCTACAATATGTGTTTTCAAAACACAAAGATTTACTTCTGGTGTTCAGTTTCATCGAACATCTTCCTGGTAAAAGAGAAATTTCGCTTGACCTGTGGCTGAGCAGTCCTCTTCTACTGTATTATTCTCTGTTAAACCCACCAAGGCAGTAAGGCACATCGTAGGCAGGATGCTGGACAGAGTCATGATGGCCCTCCACATACACTTGTGTGAAAGAAAGAATCTTGCCTAGTAAAAGCAAATTACATGTCCTTATTTAGTTTAGTTGTAATTTTACAGCTGCGGTTACAGTTTGCTCTATGAGAATGAGCCTTTTAAAGCAGCATCTCCTCCTCTACAATACCTGGTGAATATCTTCTACTTCACCTCATCCTGAACTTTTCAGCCCTTAATGTTCTGATTTACAGAAGTGATAACAACAGGACACTTGTTTGTCAGATATAGAACAAGCCCCTCAGAAGCTATTTATGGCACCACACTTCCCTTGGATTCCCCTCCCAATATTCTATCTCCTTTTTCTGATTTTCCACCTATGTATTAGCTACTTACCAACAGCTAAACTGATACTCATCTTATCACTATTTTTCCTCCCTTTGGGCTCTGCGTTTCCCACACACACTTTTTTTGCTTTATTTCTCCTATGTCCATTTATCTCATTTTATTGCCTTGATGTCTCTGCATAACTTCATCTCCTCTATCCCTACACACTCTTTCCCAAGTCCACAACACTCCACCTCAGTTTTGTATCCTCGCCTTCTCAACATGTCCACCATCACACACTGCCTCCATACATCAGCTACTACTCAGTTTATCTTTCACACTATCCATTTTTCCTATGTCTGGCTCACTCCCAGTACCATTCCCTACCCCGTACCCTATTTCCCAGTACCCTACCCTGCTTCTACTACCAGGATGCTGCACAGTCATTTTTTAACACTGGTATTTACACAGATATATTCACTCCTAATTCACATCAGCCAGTTGTTTTGCCTCGTTAAACTTCATTTCCTTAATTCTTGTCACATATTTGTATCATTTGATTCTCTCACTCTATGTCCCAAACCCGTCCTTACTTCTTTCTGCCCAGGAGCGAACAGAAAGATCAGCAACATTCACATTGTTCTCTTTCAAAGTCTTTGTAAACACTCGCTCCACACACAGCCTGAAAGAAGCTGAGATGGGCAGATTCGAGAGTGTCTAGATTTATGCTTTGGAACAAGCCTGTTAGTGGCAGCGGACAAACTCCAAGAAAATGGAAACTGCATGTCTTCAAAACTGCAGTCATTTCCTTTTTCTGCATGCTACAGCGTACCCTTTCTCACATTTCTGCAGCCAAGGGAAAGGAGAAAGATACACTCCATCTCTTCCCTAACTGCTTAGAAAAATAAGACCCATATCTATTTTCATGAGGTCATGAGAAGTACAAAACATGGAACCTCAGCCAAGTATACACTAGCAGTGGCTTTCTGGCAAGGATTAGATACACCATATGAAGGAAGAGGGACTTCAGAACAATAAGACCTATGCAAGTCATACAGCAACGTGAGTGCTCTGCAACTAGCTAGTCTATCCATCAGAGAGCTTGGCGACCAACAAGTTATGAAAGAAAATTCCAGCAAGCAATGTTCCCTGGGCTGTAAAGAAAGTGATTATACCAACTAAATTACCAACAAAACATACCTAAGGGGCATAACCTCTTTTTCTGACACTAGGATTTGTTCACTTCATTTCTCTCATGCTGAGGTTCAACACCAGGTTGGAAGGGGCCCTGGGCAACCTTGGGCATCCAGGACTGGAGGCTGGTGGCCCTGCCTGTGGCAGCAGGGTTAGAACTCAATGATCCCTGGGGTCCCTTCCAACCCAGACCATTCTATGATTCTGTGATTCTATGAAGTTCACCAGAAGAGGTTGAGGATTGCAAAGCTGGTGTTGTAATTTTGGACTTCCGACTCTGCTCTGAACTCCGTGAGAAACATCTCCCTCTCCACTGGAGCCCCAGCCTGCCCAAAGCTCCTGCAGGCTACCTCCAGTCCCGCTTAATAGCAAAGAATGCACAACAGGACCAAAATTTTGGAATGTATACCAATACAGAAATTCTCCTTCAAGGAACAGAGGATAAAAATGTAATATTGAAACAATCAACAAGTACATGTTTTTCATTACCAAATAGTTATATAAAGCAAAATGCAACCCGTAGTATTTGAGAAAATATTCTTCAATAGCCAGTCAGAAGCACAGCATCTGTGGGGCCAGTGTAAGAATATGAGAGAGTGGCTTTGTTTGAAGATCTGCAAAAGGCTGTATTTTCACTAGCTCAAATATATAACACAAACACCAGTAGTTTTGCATGAAGTAATCTCACAATGAAGTATTTCAAAGCTGAAGGGAAGAGGCTATTTCAACCTCTAAATTCTTTTAAAGAAGCACTTGACTTGGAACGAGTATCTCTCTGCGTTTAAGTGCCCAGCACCACTGCTTTCTTTGGATCAGAATTTAATTCCTAATCACTGATGGACCTGTACCTTAAACAGAACAAACTTCAAATTCTTGTTCTTCCAACCAAAAATAAACTTTAAGAAATGACAACTTACAGATCAGACAAACCCAGATGGCGAAAAGGCTTCTTGGACAAACTTGAGAGCTTGTTTCTGGATAAATTGCTACGGGAAAAGAGCAAGATTGCATTAATTAGAACTGCTTCTTCTTACAATGAAAATACAATTGGTGTCTCTTAAAAAAAAATTCAAGCTCAAACCAGCTCTAAAAAGCCCTTATTCCTCTGACTTCAGACAGAAAGAAGTGGTGCTCAGTCTTGTTATACTGTTTGATGGATTTCAAGGCTTTGAAAACAGTTTGCATCTAAAATGAAATACATCCAAAGTCAAACTCATCAGGGATCAATATTTCCACTTTTAGCCCTTCTATTCATTACAGAAAAGCAGGAGATTTAATTGTATTTCAAAAGTATTTTGTAAAGTCCAGGTGTTAATTACATGCTCAATTTATTCATAAGTGAAATGGACGTATCCCTTCCTTTGATGCTGCACCAAGATCTGTACTCACATAAGCCCTCCTCACATGCTAGCGCACATCCACATCATAGTCTTTTAGTTATTCTTTTCAAATTGCATGTACAATATGCACCCACGTGGAAGATCAAAAGGAAAACTGTAAAATGCCTATATTGGGCTTTTTTATGTCAATTAAGCATTTACGGTTTCCAGTGGTAATTAAGTGAAAGGTCCTCTCCCATTATACAGAGCAAAGGAATGTTCATCTGAATTAGAAATACTCCTCCCATCCCAAGATTTCAAAATCGCTTTCTCCACCCCAAAGCAAAATAGTGCTGTTTTTCTACAGTCTTATCAGTCCACCAATTAAAGATAGTGACAGCAGTAAACTCTGTAACTGCCAGCACTACTGTGCAAATCAGTGTTATGAGCCAAAATACCACGAGTTTTATGTGGTATTATAAAGGCTCCACAGGGGCTCCATAGTTAAAGTTGCACTGCATTTAAAACCACGGATTAAAGCTCCATTTTTTTTCCTCCCTGACTAAGGAACACAGTGTTTACTTCCCAAACTTTCAGTCCTTGATCTCTGAGTACAAGATAATTGTCAAAGAAATTGTAAGTTGGATCTTCCACAACCATTTATAATAGAATGTTTATGAGATTTTATTTACAGTATCTTATATCTCCCTGTTGATTCCTCCCGACAAACAACAGCCTGAGGTTTATAAATTTACTAGTCCTAACATATGAGAACAAAACAGATGAACTATGATTTAATTAGTCAGGTGAACTGGACTGGCCTATAGCAGATGCTGGTGGAAACATCCCATGGACTCTGGTGAAATATACAGAAATTAAATTATAATTGTCACATAGGACAGAGGTTGTGTTTAAGTAAAAATAGCCACTCTGAATTTTTTCCCCCTGATATATGTAAGCCATACACTGAGAGGCTGAAATATGTAAGCTGAACCCTTCTACAGACTCAGGCTTTTGTCCCCAGCACTGAGGCAAAAGAAAGTACATCAAACCTCATCTTTTCATGGATAACTCTTCACTCACCATGCAGGAGAACCAAAACAGTTTGGACACTGCCAAGCAGCAGGTGCAGATGCCCCTGTGGTATGGTAGTTGATGAGGCTTGCACCTGCCTCTCCCACCCGCGCAGCCTCTAAATCCTACCTTTTCCAAAAGACAGACAAATATACAGAGGTCTTTACTTGCATACAGTTAACCATGCCACTCGCCACTCTTATGTCATGTGGTAACCAGGGTAGACTACTGGTTTCCACACAGCAGGGAACCCTGCTCTTACACATCAGGAGGGCTCCCCAACCACCAAACAACAGGCTCCGCAAGGAAGTCTCTGCTCAGCTGAAGCCATTTCACTTTCTGTGATCCTCCCTGCCACCCCGGAGCCAGGCTCAAACTCTGACTCCAGACCAAACAAATCAAAAGGGATCTAAAGCCCTCAACTACCAACGCCTCAATAGTAAAGTTTCAAAATACAAATCTGAAAATAGGCCAAAACCACCTTGTGTAAGTGCCCCAGACATCCTCTGAGACAGTATTTTTCTTTCTTAAAAAAACTGCACCTTGAAAATAAAATTTGAAATAACATCTTAAAAAAATAAAGACTGACTCTGGGAGAGGTCTTGTTGTTAGTAAACCCCCTGGACAAAACAGCCCATCTACTTCACAGGCAGGAATGAAGTCCATTCTTCCTAGATTTCCTTCTGGCTGGTTACACATTTACTTGCTCAACTTAACTCATGGTCATCTAACTCATCCCATCTCTTCGTGAGGTGCCTGCTTCAGGGGTATGAAGTCCAGCAGACAGCAGACAGCAGACTTCAAGAATTAGGTGCTGCCACAGCTGTATCTTCTTGTCATTTAGCCTCAGGCCAGTCACTGCTTTTGGATGATTATTGCAAATTTAGACAGAAAAATAGTCCTTACTCATTTAGATTCATGAGCCCAAATTCATTGCCCAAATGTCACCAGGTATTTTACTTTATGAACACTTTGTGAAGGAATCAATGTAAGCCAGTGAAAAAAAATGGAAACATTAATTTAAGTAAAATTTAAGTAAAATTATCAAAAGAATAAAGCATCACTGTTTAAGCAACTCCGATTTTGAAAACCCAAAAGTATCTTCATAGCTTTAATTGTCTTTTCAAATTTTTACCAGTTGTGCTTGATACACAAAAAAAGGAAGTAAAGACAGTTAAGTAAAGGAACAAAGAATTCCAATGCCTATTTTTTTGATCATGGGTTGAAACATTTAGTGCTTCCACAACCTTAGTCTTTTGTCCCATGTAGTTCAAAACTTGAAGGTTTTCCAAGTATTTCAACAGAAATTTTTCAGGAAGACAGTTACAGATTTATCACCTTACATGATACTTTGACAGAAAATTTAATGTTATATATATTTTTTATAAACTGAGCACTTTATGCTGATTATAGAAGTGCCTGATGCAGTCTCTTTAATTCATTTTAAGTGAAAAAAATCACTACTGGGCTTATTATGGAGTAGTTAAGGATCGTGCTTCCAATTCCATGGAAAGAGAATATAAATTAGTTCCCCAATTCAACTAAACACAAAAAGATCATGGAGAGCAGCCCAAAGAAGATCCATCTGGGGTTCTAAATCCTTTTACATTAAAAAAAAAAAAAAAAAGAGTCTGGAGTTCAGAGCCTGGCTCCAAAGCGATACCTAGGGAGAGGACTCTAACTCAGTCAAAAGCGTGCATATATTTTACATAGGAATATGCAGCTGACTTTAGATCTCCAATCTCTAACTCAGCTAGAAGCAAACCCCTGGCAATGTGAGGAGCACGAAAGCTGCCTGAGAAGTTGCACAACTACTCACACACCTAGCCACACTTATGCGGCATGCAGCACTCCTGGCAAGGGGATGCAAGAAGGAAGAGGAGGGGTTGCATCTCAGAAGAACTGAGGGGGAAGGAGGTGAAGAAATAGCTAATTTGCTATGCTCAGTCTCCCTCCACAGGCAACTGCCTGCTCTGCCCACATCTGGAGCCAGCCCTGCCTGCAAACAGAGGAAAGTATGCAATATATGGGAAGCAGCTTCTAGAGTGAATTCATGTGTTTGCCTCAAATGGTTTTATTCGCCTGCTTTACCTAAACCTGGGCAGTGTAAAGATGAACCATATCTTGATACCTAGAAGTCTGTGTGTGTGTCTATGTATATACATATATATATAAAAATATACATACACTATGCTCACAAATCCATGATTCAGTGATGCAATTACACTCAGTAACAATAGGGGTTTTTCTTTACATTTTTGGAAATACGCACATGCTGAGAAATGTCTTTTCTATGTTTAAAGGTACTGACAGTACACCACGCATGTGTATTACATGGGTCCATTAAAATTGCTGCTAGCAGCAGATAAGCTTATAAATTACAGCATTACTAAATTAGGAGTGTTTAATAGCTTGTTAAATACAACTGTTAACTAATTTAAGTCTAAGGTCAATGAGAATATCAGAATTAGATGAGCAAGGCTATTAACTACATTTAAGTAATACCTGTTAAAACATTTCTTCTCCTGTTGTTTATGCTACTGCTCAAATCTTCTCATGATACATAACTCTAGGAAGAAGTGTGGCCAATAAAATATGGTAATGACAAAAAACACCTTAAGGAAATGTGTGTTAATAAGTTCCTCATAATCTGATATTCTTGCATGGTTCACAAAATACCATGTTCATATAATAAACCTCTTTAACTACATCAAAGGATTTTTCATAGAAGAAAGAAAACTGTAATAGTATCACTAGCAAAATTAAAGCTTACACAGTTACATCTGTTTTTGGAAAAGTGTTTGGAGTTTTTCTTTTCTTTACAGGGTAATAATAAACTGTTGTTTCAAAATAAAATGCAAGACTTGTCAAAGACCTGTATTTGGAGGTTACTCTTTCCAAGTGAAATTATTTCAGCACTTAATAGTTTTTACTATCCCAGCCACAACAGGGGCTGCCCTTCATTCTCAGTGCAGTCAATAGGAGTTTTATTGCTGATGACAACAAGCAGTGATTCACTGGGGCTTTCAGAAACATTTTAGTGAGCATCAAGACTTCCCAGAGAAAACAAACAGATGCATTTTTTGCAGGGATAATAGAGCAGCCTCAGCAAAAAATGTCTCCCTACTTACTGCTTTGTCACGTGCACACAAAGCAGGTGGTGCCACTTAGTATTTTCCATCTTATCTGGGCTTATCCTGTGTCTGCTAACATTACTAAATCCCCACCAAAAGAAAACACAGTATGAGACAGGATAAGCTCCTGGTTCATAAAGTAAGTATTCTGGATCAGGATTCCATGTACATCAACTGAACAGATGCCAGTCCATCTAATTTGTTCCTAACAAGCAGTTTCATGAACTGTAGATCAAATAAAGCCTGCTTACCAACACACACATATTCCATGTTTGACTACGTGCTCCAGCTGCAGCTCTTCCTGTGGCTGATGTGTTTCACAGTTTGTCCACATGAATTCTGTAGTGCCCATCAGGTCATACATGCACTATGATGCTTTTCCCTTACATGGGAAATGTTAATAGGGTCTCCTTGTTCTGTGCAATGGTTAGCGCTTTACCTGCATAAGTTTAGGTTAGAAGCAATCACTGTGTGCAGAGACACTCTGCTACTGCATGAACCCCATTTCCCTAAGGAAACCGGGAAAAAAAAAAAAACCAAACAAAACTATCAAAGGATCCCACCAAATACCTGCTACTTTTTGAAGTGTCTACTTGACCACATAGCTGAAAAGGTCTTCCAAACATCTATTTACCTTGCTCCAAATGCATTATTTCTTACTTGCTACTCATGGTCATGGAGAAAACTTATTGCTCTTCTCATCATAATTGCTCTTCTGTTTAAGGTAAGAAGACAAATGTTCCTTTTCAGTCTTCTCTTTATTGGACTGAATATATCCAGCTGACGCTCTGTAAATTATTTGCTTTGCAAGCTACTTATAGCTCTCTTGCTCTTCTGTGTAATATCTTTCGAGATGGGCAGATTTAGAGTCTTAATCTATATACAGTATTCTGATAGATGCCTTCCCAGCAGCTAAAGTAATGGGGAAAAGATGAAAAAATCTAACACAAAAGTCTTTTTGATCCCGGACTGAATTGGCTTTGTTCTGCTGCACTACGCTGAGAATCTGTTCCAGCACAGCCACTAAATCTTTCTCTCCAAATGTGCCTCTCAGACAGTAAGTTCTCACTGCAAATTTCCACAGCCAGTATATATGCACTTTGCTTTCATCTTTTGCAATCATGATTCACTGACCACTTGTTACACAGGTAAACACACGAATTCACTGAAGAAGATACTTCCCTCATATTGCCAACTGATTACAGTAAAAGCTGTTTACTTTATTAATGACTATATGAACCAATACATAAGCACCATAAGCCAACAAGATCTGGTTCACACTCCATTAATTGTTCCACATTTAAGGACATCAGTTACTCTTTAGGCAGATATGGGCATACACGTCCACTTCCTTACATGAATTAATTGCCGCTCTTTTCCAAAAACAGTTGCAGAAAGTGATTCCATTTCATTACCAAAGCAATAATCCCTGTGCTCAGTTCAGCAGTTCTTACATATTACAAGAAAGCACCTTACAAGCTTGTGGCTTGGCCTTATATCTTCCCAATCTCATCAGGAGTACAACAAAAGCCAGGGGTTAAGTGCCAAATATATCCTATGAAGATGGATGGACTGAAACACACACTTGAATGCTTGGATAAAACAAAGTGCCTGTGAGGCACTGATTCCCTCACATGATCTCAATATTTTGTAGGACTACATCCAGAGTTTTCCTTGTAAGTAGCAAAGCTAGCTACCTAATGTCTGCCCAACCAAAAGGCATGACAGTCTCTTCAGGCACATGTACTTATACTAAAAAGAAACAAAGTCTTTCATTTTAGCTGATCATTTTTCTATGTACTATCATAAAAAACTTAAATCAGTTCAGTCTTTGCTAAATCTTAAGGGTAAGTAATCTAGAAAGTCAAAAATTTTCACAGGCACCAACCCTGCTTCCTGAAGTTCAGGAGCCACAAACCACAGCTGGGTGTGAAAGTCACCCCATTCTTCTCTTCTGCTTTGGGTGCAGAAGTTCAGATCTTATGTGAGCTTCCAAAGTGAATCTTTTGACCATCCTCACTTACAGGACTTCAGCACGCAGTCACGCCACAGCCACTGGGCATACATGCTGGTCAAATTATGTTAGACATGCTTCATGCACGCACCTACTGTGGTGCAGCTGCTAATACATGTTCAGCTCGTTGAATCAAAGTCAAACCCATGTCACTGAGTGTGATGCATAGAGTGGATATCACACCCTCAGCACCAACTCACTCAGACAAGAAAGTACTACATCAGGTACCTTAAGAGTCCATTTTTAGAGACAGGTTAATTAACTGATTGGTCAATTTATCATCCCATAATGGTTCTTGTGATCTGGCAGTTCCTTACCATATGTGTTCTGCTAGCTCATTACCATACACATTTTATGACAGAGACTATTTTAAGTCTGCCTTGTTAAAACACTCTATATGGAGGAATTAGTAAAAGAGAAATATAAATTAACAATTAAATAAATTAACATGAGCTGGGCAGATTTGACTAAGAAAGCAGATACTATCCTTACTCACATGTACTGCAGGTTGACATTTTTCAGAAACGCCTGACGAGATACAAATCTTAAGCCTGAATCCACCACTGTCCTGTGAAAACACAGAAAACTGTTAGAATATTTANAAAATACAATGGAAAGTGTAACAATAATAATGGCTAAAATAAGAATGAGGCTGAAATCTCAACAAGGCTGAACTGCAAGTCCTAAGACTATCATCTATAACACATAAAGCTAGGCCTACACTCTGACAAGGTTTTGACATGCTTCTGTGAAATCAATAAAGAAATAAAAAAAAACTTTATAAAATATATATCCCATATACTCACAGATTTTTAAGTCCAACATAAAATCCAACTTCATTGTCATTGATACTTTCTAATTTTTTCTGGTTTGCAATGTAACTGTTGAAAAAGCAGGACAGAGAAGAGTATGAAAGTGGATCCTTCCATGGCTTTGACTTTTCAGAGATGAAGCACTGATGTTTGAAAGTCAACAGTGATTGCTGACCTACTTCAATTAGCACTGAGATCTAGTTAGAGCATCTGCAAAGCAAATGTGCTCTTGAAAATCTTCCCCATCATTTAAATGTTACTTTGTGGGACAGGGCTGGAGGAGAAACAACAGTTGGAAACTGGGGAAATGAGGCCTTATTCATCAAGGAAGCAAGTCACCCTGAAGGCACGATACTGAAGGCACGATAAATAGTGCTGCATTATAGTCTCACCATTTTCCACAACACACTTCCCAAACTCCAGGATTTCATTGCAGCAAAAGGGTCACTTTAACGATGGCAGTGCAATTACCCCTGCTCAGACTCAAAGGGGATGGGACTGCTGGAGCCATTTCTCTCACCTTGTTAACTCCATCACTCATTCAACTGATTTTCTCACTGCTACAAAGTAGTTTTACTTCTTTTTATCTGGTGTTGCAACAAGGAAACTGAGGGAGGCCTTACTTCATGATGTTATATACAGAAACTGTCATAGCAGACCAAAGCACAAAGTTTACTCACATACCATGAATATTTGCCTTAACTCCATAAGGATGAGGGTATACAAGCTGGTCCTTTTTATTATCACCATGTAAGATCTATGAATAACCAGTGACATCCCACAGACTGGAAAGGAAATGTTTCACAGATAATGCATGGGATGATATATATAATCTGTTACCTCTTTTGCAGCAAGAAAAGAAGTTTCATAGTGCAAATCACGCAGTCTAGGAAGAAGAAATTAGTGGAAACTGCAATGCAGCTGACATTATGGGCAGAAAAGTCAGCCTGATGTAAGAGATGCCTTGATAAAAAGCCCAAGCATTTCAAAAGATAATCCTAGTACCAGAAAAACTCAAATTGAGCTAGAATATAAGATGTCTTCACTTTAAGAAATATTTTTTTATTATTATTATTTGGTTAAAGGAATTATGGTGAATTGGAAAGATGGTTTAATGTTTTCCCAAGGGCAGACCATCTACCTCAGCTGGTGTGTTACAGAAATTCACTGTGTGTCCACATACCAACAGAAGCTTGAGAATCCCAAAATCTGTGTTGGGTTCTACTTCAAAGCTGCATAGCTGACATGAGCTGTGCTCTAGCCAAGTATCAGGAAACGCTAAAAGTTTCCTGTAATAGGATTCATTGTCCCTTGGGAAAAAGAACAACAGTAAAAAGACAACACATGACACCAGACAAAACTCATTACTACAGTATCATATGACACTGACTGTTCTGCAGGACATTTTAGGATAAGATTAAGATGGTGTTCCCTCTACAAGGTAACACGAGTCCTTCGTATTTTGTGTTTACTCCCTTGGATTTTTCAAGGCAATCTGATTTACTCTCTTGGGTTCATTAATTTATTTTTTTTGTTTGTTGGTAAATTTACATATTTTGCCAAGTACACACCAGGAAACAGTTTATAGACTATAAATTATTCCACCTGAGAGTCATGCAAGTGAATGATTACACCTATTTTGACACTACCTGTAAGAAAAGCTCATGACTGAATTAAGTGTCAACTTCTCTGTCACCTGGACCTCATCGTGCTAAAATAAAGTTATGCAAGAGGTATCAAAGATAACTTTCTCAGTCCTTGTCCAATGATAACCTCCTCACTTCCTCAGTGTTCAACCAACAAGAATCTTGTCAAGACCAGAGAGAAAACACAGAAAAGCAGGAATCGAGGAAAATGGACAGAAAAATGCAGGGGAAAAGACTCAGAAGGGTAAAAGTAAAGAAACAGCTACCATTTGTTCTAGCTGAAGATTAAGCCGTTAAAAAAAAAAATAACCTGACAAACTGCCAGAACACAGAACCATCACTTAAATGCACTTATCACCCATTCAAATCTGACATTTCAATTTTAATCGTAAAAACATTTAGCCAGAACCTCCCACTACAAGGAGCTTCAAACTTGATATTACAGTGTCGCACAGAAATGTATTAGTGTACTGCAACTTCTGGTGAGCCTCGCCTTGTGTAAAACAGCTCAGTTCTACTGAAGTTAATGAAACTACCACAATTTACATTAGAAAGAATCTGAGTACAAGCACACAATCTATATATAAAATAACAGTGTTGAACCATTAGGGAATCAACCAAGAGGATGGGATATTTGGGAAGAAGAATCAGCATGAAGTTCTGATCTTCTCCTCTATTTCTTCCAAAGCAATGAGGAGGGGCATACTTTACTAGTCCTTTTATGGTGAGTAATTCACAGATTCCAGGTCCTAACTAAAAGAACAAAAAGAAACCACTCCTTTTCCATGACCATACTTCAACTAGGGACCCAGAAGATATTCTGGCAAAGTGTGACTAACTCAAAACAATAACTGCTCTGCAACGCATTTGTAAAAACACTCTCAGTCCAGAACATGAGAGTAAACCAAATTTCATGCAGTTGGAAATCCTTGAAGAAAGAGTGGACAGGTAATTTACCGTAAGCAGGTCACATCCTCTCAACGCTCCTTTACTTGCTTAACAAGTCTGCTGTAAGTGAAGCCTTTGCAGCTCTTTCATAGCAGTGAGAAAGGAAGGAGTACGATGACTGTAGCTGCACACTGTGAAGCGAAGTTGTGCTGTTTAATTTAGAGTGAGGTTTGAAATAAAACCTCTTCTGAAGTGAAGTCTATTTTTACCTTCATCACAACTACTCTACCTTGATGTTACTTATCATCAAACATTAATACTCTAAAAGCTCTGACTTGCAGTGGGCAAAGCTGAGAAATGTAATATGCCTGCCTGCCCTTAAAAATATCCACCCTGCTCTTCAGCTGAACGTTTCTACTGTAGCACAAAAGATAAACATCTTGACTCAGGGCTGGCTAAAGTCATGTGAGGAGTCTGGATGCGCACCATAGCAAAGCGTAGCAATGCCAAAACCTGTCTGGATAGTACTCAGTCGGATCACACGTATCAGCTCATAAAATACTGACTGCTGCCTCTAAACCAAACCCTCAGCTGCCTACCACACTATTTGCTTGATTATGTTATAATTTTACCTCTCTTCCAATGAGTCATCAGTAAACAATATTTGTTTTCAGACCTTTAATTTAATCTTGCCTTTGTAAACCACTGATTAATTCTAATAAAGGCATTCAGAATCACACATCTACTGCCTGCACACTGCAGCCTACAACACCACATTCATCTCAGCACACTTCAGCAGTTACCGAGTAACGTCACACGCTCATACTTCATCACTTTTGCAACATTATGCGAAGCATTATGTTAAAATCCTACCACAGGAGACTTATCTCCTCCAAATCAGTTCCCCTTTTAGAGGCTAGTCTTCACTTCTGCTCATTACACATGTGAATGCCTATGGACACGGGTCTGTATAACATCAGTGAAGCAACCTCTGAACTGCAAGAGCATGAAGAGCAAGCAGGTTCTGCTCTCTTAAGTGACCCAGATTGTTCTGTGCCTCCATAGCCCAAAAACGGATTTCAGTATAACTGTCAGACCTTTCACTTAACCTGAGAAAAGCTGGTCAGCAGAAATATGCCTTTCTAACTTACTTGATTTATGGTATTTCCTCTGGATTAGTGTATGTTAAGATATACTGCCCTGATCAGAGCTATAAGGACATGCATGGACATATAAGGACATTCAAGGCCAGGTTGGATGAGGCCCTGAGCAACCTGATCTAGTTGGGGGTGTCCCTGCTTCTTGCAGGGGGGTTGTACTAGATGACCTCTGGGAGTCCCTTCCAACTCTAGCCATTCTATGATTCTATGATTCCATGCTGAAAAAAATAGAACATACTAGTCTTAACATAGATGCAAGCAAATAACACGTAAATTCTGCTCCAGAAGTATTTCTCTTGCCAGAAACTTCCTTTATGTGAAACATATTTTCTTAACACTCCAAAACGTAAATCAATTATATGGCTAGTTCTGGTTCTTACAGCTGGCAGCGTGGAGAGGGAAAAGTTTTTATAATTAATAAACATTCCCTGTTGAAATGTTTCCAAATTTTGGAAAATTGCATATCCTGGGTTATTTTTTTTCACTAAATCCATAAGGGAAGAGGCAGTACACTCCAGACACTGAATTGTCAGTAGAAGAATTACTATGTAATAACAGGTCATGTATGTCCTTTGTCTACACTACTGTGAGAGCTGTATGGTAACATCAACAACTAGATGCTGTGAAATTCCCCAGTGCTCTTTTTATTACAAACTCACATGTCAGACCAAGTTTGTTACAAGGTATGCTAAAATTTCAGGGCATTTTCAACACACCTGGACTGATTTATGGCTATGCATCAAAATAGTGCAAAATTTGTAAGCTTGACACAAAATATGATGAAACTTGGCAAATTCAAATGGGCTTCATTTGCAGCCCCTCTGAAACCAAATTTGAAATAATGCTCAAGGCGTGTGAATTCACACAGTTTGAAAATGAAGCACTGAGCAACACAATGCTGCATATCAGGAACACCAGGTTTCAGACAGATGTAGGGACCAGTGATATAATCTCTGCTCAACTAAGAAATCCTTCTATAAAGGGACAAGCTGCCCCAAGGAAGGGAACTCTAACAGCAAGAAATGAGCATGATATAGACACCTACAGGTAACAAGACCTCTACAGATACACAGGTTTACTCCAATTGTGTTTGAGTAAAAATATTCTGTTATCTTTATTAATGTCTTACTGCATGTGGCTGCCTCCATTTAGTACCATGAGTGACAGATTTCATGAGGCCAACCTCAAGAAACACATCACTGCTAAAAAAGCATGCAAGAACTCAGAAAAGATGCGGTGTGTGGAGTGAGTCCATTGCAGACTTACCTAGCATCCAGCAGCTTTACAAACATGTGCTCAACTCACTGGCTGTCTGGTGCCTCCTGACAAATACTGAGCAAGTGCTGTGGTGGTTTTGGGTTTTTAGGTTTTTTTTTTTTTAGACTGTGAATCACTCTATATTTCACAAAGAGTGCAAAACTGCCACTATCACAGGCTCCTTAAGTCATCATTTAGGGGTTGGGGTTTTTTTCCTCCCATTTAGAGTATTTAACCATGAGTCACAGAAGACTACAGGAGGTAGATCTCCATGTGCCAGTGCAGCAGCTATGGAGCTGCCATAATTAACTCTGGGATCTTTCTTTACAGCCATAAGCATGCCCATTTTATGAGCAAATCCTTCAGTCCACATATTCCACATTCAGAAAATATCTTGTTCAGGGCTATCTCAAACTAAGCATCTCAAGGCCAAAGTCAAAGATCACAGTTACCTTTCTAGAATTCCCTCTTTCTGATGTGTGGCTATGTCAACTGACTCAAGACAGCAATGCTCAGAAATTCTGCTCTGTGTCCATACACTATGATTATCCGTTTAGTAGTAACCAAACAGTAGCACACAGTAGCCATTGGGTAATGCATCTCCAAAGTCGTCATCCTGAATGATTACTGCCAATCCACCAGCCTAAAGCATGAGCGAGTGGGAATTCAGTGAGGGAACAAGGGGAAATGGGTCCAAGCTGGAACGCAGAAAGTTCCATCTGAATATAAGGAGGAACTTTTTCACCATGAGGGTGACAGAGCACTGGAACAGGCTGCCCACAGAGGTTGTGGAGTCTCCTTCTCTGGAGACACTCAAGACCAATCTGGATGCGTTACTGCATGATCTAATCTAGGTGATCCTGCTGGGCGGGGGGGTTGGACTGGATGATCTTTTGAGGTCTTTTACAACTCCTAACACTCTGTGATTCTGTGAGGTCCCAATCTCATTACAGCACTGCATGAGCAGATCCACACTTTTGCTTATGACTACAACCTTAGTTCCCCCCTTACAGTATGCAAACATGAAGGCAAAAGTAAAAATGTTATGTCTGCAATGCAGAGTTTAAGGAAACAGTTACTATGTTTAGGGATGGGGAAAACAAAAATTAATGCACCCTCAGGCTTACTTACAGTTTCTGGTTAGGCTTCAAGGAGTTTGCTCTGTTCTCTTCAAACAGCAGACAACCAAATCAAGCAAACTCTCAAGACATTCATGGTCTTGACGAGCTCTACCCTCAGAATTACTTTCCCCAAAAATGCATATTTAACTTATTAAAGCTTATTTAACTATTTTCACCCTTTGGAGGCCTGCGCTCTCCCTTGAGCTCCATGAAGTTTGCACATTTTGATATTTCACCAAGACATCAATTTTTGACATTTCTCCAGAGGGCAACTGACAGCTACACTGTAGTTTTTCATTAGGAAGAATGTTTTAGAAATGTTGATATTCCTTGATATAGTCAGAAAGAAGTATGAGCTGGACAGACAATAACCTATCTATTCAAAAAGTTATGACTTAATCACCAACCTTACATTTATCTACAAAACACATTTCATCCACTGCAAATGAAAACATCTCTGCAGACTGCTAGGAAGAAGCTTAAATGCCTGTACAGTCCTTTTATAATATACGCAATAAAGATGATGCTCCGTACAGAGGGGCAGTAGCAAATGTGGCTTTTCATTATTTCTTGACAGAAAGCAGACATAAGGATATCTTAACATTATTATTACTATTACTATTTGACTTGCAAAAAAGAAAGAGCATTTCAAAGGAACGAATAACTACAAACAGGTATATATGACGTTGCTTTCTCCTACTGAACCACCTGGTGCAATGACTCTTCAAAGATGAGTAACACAACCACTTTTTTTTCAGAACCTGCATTCACCACCCTTGTAGCTGTCACTGGCCCTGATGTAAACCAGAATGGCAAAACACCAGTTCCATAGCTGCACAGTTAAGATTGCTCATAACCATATTTTATATGCATCTTTTTAGGTGCCTTGGTGAATCAAAACATTAAAGTATCTTGATGTCAAAACCTTTGAATTCTTCTCTTCCCAGGCACTCATGCTCAGGCAGTGACTTTGTGGAAGGGATGTCTTCAGTGAGCTGCACATCCTTCAGTCAGATAAGGACTTGTTGACATAAATCAGCATGCTTCACAACATTTTAAGTCTTCTTCCTATCTCCAACTCCTGATATGTTCAGTATTCCCCGAATCTTTGATCCAAAATAAGAAACTCCCTCTGTATCTTCCTCTGAGGTCAGTCTTCCCCCTACATATATTATTTCTGCTGTTTGACATTAATACCTGGCTTTACTCAGTTTAAAAATATGGGCTCTTGGAACATCAAATACTCTGTTCAAGCTGCTCTGATATTCACTGGATCATTAAGACACATGTCTGTTCCCACCACACCGTCCACTGTCTGATTCACTGCAAGCAACAGACCTCACGCAGAATAGCGATCAAGACGTAGTACTTCCAAATAATAATCAAACTGCAAAACTTGAAGCCATCTACCCAGGAAAATCCATCTATATCCTGTTAATGTACTAAATTTGCTGAATAATTTGACTCCTGACATCTCAAACAACATTCCCTTGATCATAAGCCAGCAAAATATTTCCTTCTTCTGTTTTTGTTTAAGTCTTGAGAGTCAACATATGGTCATAATCTCTATCCTTTTTCTCTGCAATTACTGTATAGAGAACCCAGTTGGTAGATGTTTTTCCACTCTTCAAATGATACCATCTGCTGCCATGGTTCACAATTGATTTCCTATCCTCCTTCCCAAGATCCATGAAACATCTTGTACAGTCCTGCCCACATATCTTGTCTTTTTAATGGAAGGCATGCACAAATGCATCTTCACATTATGTTACTGAAGCATTCCAAAAGGGTTTCAGGTTATCTTTTTGAATTCCCATGACACTTACTCTCTTGACGTTTAGTGCACTCCTCTAGGCCCAGAACAGGTTGCCACCTTCTGTATGTCAACACTATTCTTGCCATGCATATTTAACCAATGCATTTCTCAGAAAGCACTTCAACAGCATTAAAATTGCTTTCCTGCTACAGCCTTTCAGAGGCACTCTTCACTCTTCCACACTTATGTGCTCTTCACAGTTCTCTCTTTCATTTTCTTTCATCACATTTATTTCCATTCTGTTCTCTGTCCCAGATAGTCCATTTCTTCCCATTTTAATTGGCCAATCTTTTGAATTTCTAGCTTCTTCCATTAGCATTCCTAAAAAAACTCACCTTCTCTTCACTTGAGGAATCCCGTTCTTCACTTAATATACGTATTTTCTTACTTGCACTGCATATATTAGCATAATGATGTGTTTACTATACTTTCTGCATATTTGCCTGCATCCAGAGTACTTCTAATACTCGTGCTGGCTGCCACATTGCTGCCACTGCTTCTGTAACTTCTCATTTTCCTGCAACCAGCCACGCTGTGCTTTGGAAAGCTGTCTCTTGTAGCAGCAGAGGCCTGTGTCTGTCTTTCAGGTTTCTCTTTGTACTTCTGCTCTTCTGCTGCCTGGCACATATTGCTTCTTCTAGAGTGAGGGGAACATTATTTAAAATCCTGCTTATGGATGTCTTTATTGTTATACCTTAGGAAAAAACAGACTCTTTTGTAAGTATTAATTTTCCATTTCAATATAATTTCAATTCTCAGATAATCTTCTCTACCATTTTACCTTCAAACTAAACTCACCCTGCTTGAGGTCCCTTCCAACCCAAAGCATTCAATGATTTTGTGAAGCGCAAGGACTCGAGGTACTTCTTTCACAATGCGACATCTTTCACTACAGCAGTCTTCAAACTTCTTCACTGTTTCTGCAGCTGCCTTCTCCTTACCCACCACTTGTTCATTTACTGCTATGGCTTTTGTTTCTGCCACTGCTTATGAGTAGAGAAATAATTCGCCCACCCACTAGACTGTCTCTCCTTAGGGTTCTCATGACAACATCACACCACTGCACACACCTTTCAGCACTCATCCAACCTACACACCCATGCAGCACTACCCCCTGCCCAATGATGTGAAGGTGAAGTGTTCACCTGCATGAACAGGTGAAGGTGAAGCATGGTTAAGGTGTTCACCTGCATTATACGACTCTGAGTAGACATTCTGATGACACCTTCATCACGATACTCTCACCTCCTACACTCTCCCTTTCATATACCAACTGTGATGAACAAAACCACTTCAAGTTCATTAGAGGTTATAAGAATATGAAGAAATGCTCTACAGAAGGAAAAAACTGTGCATAGAACCAGAGCAAGCAAACAGAAGTAACAAATTCCCTGTCTTCACATAGACATCAAAAGATGGAGTGTTGGGAGGAACACTCAGGGCAGGGAAGAGCGACAGGGTTGTTCTTCCACCCACATCCAGGACAAGTGGTATTTCTGTAGCTATGCCACCCAGATCCACATTTTTCAAATGACAAAAGCTCCAGGCAACAAGACTCTCGCTGCACAAAAGCATGGTTCTGGATCTGAAATGATGTCTAGCACAGACACAGTATCCAGCATTACTATTTTTCTGTTTAGTTGCCTTTATCTTCCACGTGGACTGGTGCCAGACCAAAATGTTTGTGAATCTATTTGAAGATTTTACCCAAGAAGTGTAAAATTTTGTGTAGATGTATAAATACGTGTGCAATACACAGTCTTCAAAGATACTGTTATCACTCTAAAATGTCATCAACCAAACTGCTCCCAGTAGGGGAGTGCAGTACATGCATTTACCAGGGGAGGACCACAGCATGCACTGTCCAATCAAAAACCTGCATCTAAAAACTAGGAAGAGGCAAGACTGGAGGGAGAGGTAGGAGATTAATACACAGCAGACTATTCACCCACCTAGCAGGGTGAGAAAAGTGAAATGAAAAAGGGAATTTAATCTTCATGAACCAGATCCATATTCACAAATACATTCATCTATTAAGAAAACAAGAAGAAAAATAAAAGAGACATATATGTGTGAGGTAGAAGATCACAGATTTGCAAGAAATGCTCCAAAAGTGTCCAGGAGTACCACCTGTCACCTCTGCCCATGGGAATTGGATCCTGGTCTCTCAGAAGATGCTATACTATAAAGCAGCCTCAGAGAAGGCAGTCCCAACCTTACCTGTTCATGCTGTTCTAATTCTTGCCATAACTGAATGCTCAGCGGAGCAGGACACAGCTGTCTCACTACACAAACAAGCATCACAGTCGCTTAGCTAAAGAGAAAGCACATTTAAATACTCTGCGCTAAGTAAGGCAACTCAGACAGGAAGACCAGAGGCAAGCCCACATCTGTACACCATACAGGACAGTAGTTAAGATGCTGACATGTAAGACCTTGGTTCAGACCCTGCTTCAAGCTTCAAGCTCCTTGCATGCACTGCTGAAAAGGTTCACCTGGGACCACACAAGCATCTTATTTCTCAATGTGACCCTGCTCGCTAAAAGGAAGATCTTGCTTTTTCTACTCCTCTCCCTGCCCAGTGAACTGAGTCCCCAGGGTTTTTTTCTACTCAGTGAATGAAGACAAGGATACCGCCATCAGGTAATCTCGGAACCTAATTTAGCCTCCTGAATCACTTCCTGGAAGAAAGGGGCTCTCCATTGCTGGCAGGAGAGTAGCCAGCTCAGTTAAGTGCCTTCGCTATACAGTTCATAGGAAGTTGCCACATTTTAAATGCTGAGGCCTGGGACAGTCCCAGACAAGATTACTAAATCCAGTGCATGACACCCCGCAGCACATGCTGCTTCCCAGTCTATGCCCAGTAAGCCTAACATGTCCAGTATATGCACATGATTTATCTGCATATGCTTGCTGTGCCATCTGGCATTCAGAAAATAAGACAGTTGTTGCAAAAGAATTGGGAAATCACGTCCTATGCACTCTTCATATGGAATACAGCATTTGATTGTGCAATGTGGGACGTCTGCACTTCACAGGATATCTGCTGAATGCAGCCTTGAATATTTTTACATGGTTTAGTGGGTAGGAAACAAAAAAGGTAACAATATTTTAATTTAAATATAAAACTGGAAGATTTCTTTTGGTTTGACTGTTAAACCAAGAGGAGAAATAAGTAACTTGCCCAGCCCCAACCAAAGCTCTACTTACCAACTCTTCACAAGGAGCTCAGAAGTGTTGACATTTCACTGCTTTTCTGTTTCAGAAATGGTCTTACTTGGATTAATGTAATGCCTTTTATTTATTTATACATCAGGTGACTGTATACGGTGAACCGTATGTCCTCAATGGATCCAGCACAAGCTCCTGCTGTGACTGTGGCTGCTGCTGTTTGCACATGGAGGTGCAGGTTCATATCAATATGGAATTACCTAAGCCTTTGTAAAAAGACGCCTCTAAAATACTCCATCTCAAATGCCTCTTGCTTCAACATATTTAGCCTTCACACGGTAAGAAAACACTTGAGATTGAAGAAGAGCCACCACTCAAAGCTACATCAAATAACGGAGCAACAGGCCCTTTCTCTTCCAAACTTAATACAGGATAGAAAATGATTGAAAAAAAGTTCTTTCCATTTTTCACATGTGTTCTCTAAATTGTTCTACCCTGGTGAAATGGTAATTCCATCCCATTTTGGCACTGACTTTAACGAGGCCAGAATCCCAGCCTCAGCACCCCCCTAAAGTAAAAAGCATCTAAGTTCCTTGCTGGTCCTGGATCAGGACAGGCAGGCTTAGCCACACCAGTCAGACACTATTGTCTCCCAAACAGCCTCTGAAAATGCCTTGTGTCTGCCTTGTTACCTTTTCTCTTACCCCTGCAAAAACAATCTTGATTCTTCAGTAGGGTAAATTCTTAAAGATCAGATTTCAGGTCAGTGGTCTTCAGTTCCCAGATAAGGCCTGAAGACTAACACACCAGAAACAAGTACAGCAGAATTGGTATTAAATAAATTTAAGTTTCGGCTACAAATTTAGTCAATGATCAATGCTCACTATAGGTTCTTTTCTTCACAGAAAATAATAATAAACGAATATATATGTATATAAAAATATTGCATATTCACATCAGACTCTCCATGCCATGGTTCCTTCCACAAAAGCCTATTATGGTTCTGCAATGTTATAATTGATACTAGCTAGGAAAGAAACATCATTTCTATATGAATGTTTCAGGAAGGGCAGTAGCTTGGTTTGCTTTATTCAATTTCTAAAAATACAGGCTCAGAACTGAACCAGAATTAAGGTGCATCTCAGATATACTTGATTTTAATAGCAGCTACATGCCTATGTACGTTTGGATGAAGAGACCTTAGCAAATATAAACAGTCCACAAACAGACTGTGTTCATATCCCAGGTAGTACATGCGTGTAGCTTTCAAATCTCTGTGAATTTAATTCTCCACTGTAAACAACGATAAATGAATGGACTTACAAAATCAGCACTTCACTTTTTAAAGGAGAGCTTTCAAAGAGGTTTTGGGGTTTTTGCATGTACCAAGCTGCATATATTTAACATCAATAAAGCACTGAGGCGGTTTTAGAGTTCCCTGCTCTGTTTTTTGTCTTTTATTACTCTTCATTATCTGCTACACTCATCCAGCTTTGGCAAGGATATCTGGATAGCCACCTTCACTGACATATTGTTAGACATTCTTGCAGATGACAAACAGGAGAGAGGAGAGAGAGAACTGCAGTTCTAAAAGACTGGGGAGGG
>VXBZ01008955.1:15089-37963 GCA_013399135.1 Heliornis fulica | reverse complement strand
CAGGCGCGCACCCCGTGGGGTGGCGGTGCGGACTGTCCGCCTCGCCGGGCGTATTCGGGGGCACCTTGCCGATGGCACCGCCACCAGGGCGGGATCTCGCCGTGGGGTGACACACGGGGTGTGTGGGGGAATGCTGTAACAGCCCCGGGAGCCCGGGAATGAACGACCCCGGAGGGCCTTTTTCTTTCCCTAGAAAGGCTCGTCCTTCCCTTAACAGCTTCGCGGGCGGGGATGTTCCGCGTTTGCCTGCCCCCACCTCCCCGGGTGCGGGTTTTCCGCAGCGATGCCGGTGCGCGGAGCCCGCCGCAGTGCCCGGCGCTGGGCGCTCCGCAGGCGCCACCGCGCGTCCCGCCGCCGCTATGCACCGCACCCCCGCCGTGCCCAGCCGCCTTGCCCCGCGGAGGGACCGCTGCGACACGTCCCGCGGCGTGCGTGACGGGGGTGGCGGGGTGGGTGCGTGTCCGGCTGCAATCAACGGGATGGGAGGGAGTGTGATTAACCTCCGTCCGCCTTACGGACAAGTGCTGGGGGGTTGGGGGGGCGGGAGCAGAGGCAAGGAGTTACCGATGCTGTGCATCGACGTTGAGGCAGGTCCGATTTACATATGCAAATCACGTATGGGCAGGTGCAGCTAGCAGCTAATCTAAGAAATCGGGCCTAATAACACTGTGCTTTCCCATGCTATTTCTGAGACACTGTTCCTCCTGTCCTAGTGAGTGGCAGGCGGTCCCCACTCCGTGTCGGCAGGCTGTTTGCTTAACCTCTGTACCATTATATCCGAAGACGGTGATGGTCCCTCCTGATCTAATTACCTGAGCCGAGTATTTTGAAATGAGTAAATGAAAGTGAATGAAAGAGAGAAAGGTTATAGAACTTTTGTTAAAAAGGTACGGAACAAGTAGTCAATACACTGTTAGAAAGTGCTCAAGAATCAATTTGACATCACACTTATTAATTGAAAGCACACTCCATTCTTTTTGCATTTGCTTAGGATATGAAAAATCCAATTATTACTGGGTGCACTCGTAGGCCTGGCATAGTCACAAGTAGGGCCAGGTTTGCTCTCAAAGAACTACTAAGAAAGTCATACCTAGCTGAAAAAAAAACCCAATTTATACCTCCCTATTGTGAATGATAAAGAAATTGAAAAGATTGTCATCAATCACGCAAACATATTTAAACAAAATTTACTTGAAGTTAAGTAAAATTGTTGCATAGACACATTTATTCTACCTGGAATACGAAGCTTGTCATTTTGTCCTCTCTAAATAAAACACAACGAAAACCAAGCAAGTTCCAGGGAGCACCAAAGCCCATATGATAGAACATAAAAACATGTGAGGACTGTTAAAGATACTATTCAAGTACATGTAATTTTGTCTGCAAGTAATACAAACTTAGAAATAAAAGGGCACTAATGCCTTTAAAATAAAATATTTATCTAAACAGAAATGCTTGTACAACAGAGCAAATATTTCAAGAGAGCAAGATAATCTCATGCAATAGTTTTCTAAAAGCAAAATTGCTTGACATTTTAAAAGAATTTGCGAGGAAAGTGTTTAAGAGAAAAAGAGACAGGAAAAAATAAAAGCATAAGATGCAATATAAAAAAAAAACAACCTTGAGAAGTTCTGTGATGCAGGATGGGAGTAAAATTTAAAAACCCTGGAAGTTGCTGAAAAACTTGCATTTACTCTTTTCCAACTAAGTCCAACTTTTAAAAAATATGCTTAATTCCCCCTCTTTCTCCTGAAGGAACACAAATACATCAGCTCTTTAAGGCAATCATAATACTCATCCTAATTCTCTTACTGATTTTACAATAAGCTCACAGTCATCGAATCACATATGGGCACATACAGTATGTGAAGTAATGTCCAGTATGTGAAGTTTATTACTTCACATGTAATGTGAAGTAATAAACTTCACAGAGATGTCTATATGACCACCAAGAAGTGGTCAGAGGAGTTTTGTGTAAAACCATGCGACGATCGAAGTGGCTAGTTAGATAATTAAATAGAGCTCTGTAGGCAAGACCTTGAACCATAAGGCAGCAGATTAATGACTAAATAACACCAGAGAAACACTGGGAAAGGGGCATTTTTTCCTGTTGCACTAAGCAATAGTTTGTATTATCTACATCTCAAATACATTTCTCACGAGAGTGTTGCTGAGCTGTACAATAATTGTTCCTCAGGAGGGCTGTGACTTACCCACATAGATTGTTGCTTGACAATGCCAGAAACAACCAGGTGCAAGAACATGTTGGTAAAATACCAATTTATCTTAAAAATATTTTTTCCCCCTAAAAATAGTCTTTTACTAAAAGAGAAGGGGAAGAGAATATGGGAGGGTTATAAAAACTGAAAGCAAGGTGTGCTAGGGCCACCAAAGTTGCCAAAATGAAGACAAGGGAATGCTCCACCAAGAATCACATAATCACAGAACATTGGGAATTGGAAGGGACCTCAAAAGATCTTCTAGTCCACCCCCCCTGCTCGAGCAGGATCACCTAGATTAGGTCACACAGGAACATGTCCAGATTGGTCTTGAATGTCACCAGAGAAGGAGACTCCCCAGCCTCTCTGGGCAGCCTGTTCCAGTGCTCCATCACCCTCGCAGTGGAAAAAGTTTTTCCTGACATTCAGGTGGAACTTCCTATGCTCCAGCTTGGACCTGTTGCCCATTGTCCTATCGCTGGTCATCAAATAGAACAGAGATACCACTGATGGCCTACTGGTGGAAACAGCGGCTCCTTCAATAGACACAGAGCACATGGATGCTCTGAGTCTTCTAATTCTGGATTTACAAAAGGGTCCCTGTGCAAAGAACTGCATGGAAAATTGTGACTTTGTTTCTACATAAATAGGTTTTATTTAGAAAGGCAACACCATTTTTCTATGATATTTTTTTTTCTCTCAAATTGAAGAAGGTAGGAAAGAACTGCTCAAATACTTCCTATAAACCATCACTTAAAGGAGAGCTACAAGTAAACCGGTAGAGACAAAGACCTTTCTGGTTATGCTAAGAGAGCAAAGATCATCCTGAAGGTGGTGAAACTAGATCAAAGACATAAATCATAACAAAACTGTAGAGTGTTATCTAGAAGACATGAACTCTGAGACAAGACTAAGAGAACTGGCTTACTTCAGTGCACAAAAGACTGCAGGGAAACATAGTGGCACTCCTGAAATATGTAAAGGGTATGCAAAGGAACAGGTAATAATTTTTTCCTTGTCTATGTGATAGGAGGAGAAGTGATGAGCTTGATTTAGAGCCAGGAAGATTCATGTTCAATGTTATGAAAACTTTTGTATGTGAAGGACAGTTAAGCATGACATATCAATCACCTCAGAGGACACTGCCATCCTGAGCCATAGAGCCTCCTCAGAGCAGGCAAGGTGAGCATCTCTCTGGAGCTGGTGAAGCAGAATCAGATTTGCTTTATTGCAAATTAATGCCCCCCCCAACAGTACACACTTATTTGTCTGTTCTTTTTTACTGCCGTAAAGTTGTAAAAACACATTCATCTGAATGTATTAGAAGCAAAAGCTGAAAATGCTGAAATATTCAAAGTGGTTGCTTAAAATTGCTTTTATTGAAATTGGGCGTGATCACTCTGAAACTTTAAATCTTACACTGTGCATAAAGTATCCTTGTACCACATCATAGAAATTGTAGTAAATGTATGAAAAGGCATGAGCGTGGATTTCTCAAAAAGAGGCTGGAGCTGAAAACTCAGAGAACCCCTGCGAGAGTGCTGCTGTTTGGGTGGAGGAGTAAGGAATTGTACCCCAGAGTCTGGGAAAAGGCAAGGACCACATGCTTGTGCTTGTGCTAGTGTATCCTATCTATCCCAAAGGATGCAAGAAAGCCCCAGCCTTAGACACCAACCCCAAAGCTGTGGAGAAATAAATTGCTTAGTTTTGGGGATTTTCAGTCCCTGCAAGAGGGAGATCTTGGACAGCTCACAGGAACTCCTGATTGTATCTGAAACTTTTTGTTTTCCAGAGGAAAAGCCTGATTTCCAGTAAACTCCCCACATGAAGATTTTCTACAGCTATGGTGAGAGAGAGACATGGCTGCACCATGACCCAGAGCAAGCTCGTGAATTCGGATCTCCAACATCTGATGGTCTAATAACTGCTCTGACATGGCCTTGCTCCCTTTCCCTGAGCTCCCCACAACTTTGCCCCCTCAAGGACAAAAATCATCTTCCACACAGGCCTTTCCCAAATATCCTCCGAACACAAGTCACTCGTAGCCTGGCTTTTGTTGTGGTTTCCAGTGTTCCACCGCACTTGCAGGTTTACCTCGCCACTTGATCATAGCTGGTTTTGCACTCCAAAATTATGGGAGTGTGTTCACCTCGTGTGCCCGTCCCGAGCGCCGTTCAGCGCTTGTTTGCTTTAAAGTGAAGCTGTATCCTGCCACCTTGTGCTCAAGAAAATTATCACACCTCTTCGTTTTGAGAAGGTGTGAAGGAGGAAGGGGGAAGGAAAAGTTAACTCGTAACAACTGCGTCCCAACAAGGAATTAAACGAGGTCCTGAGGATCTGGTGCTTGGATTCAATTCTGGTTTGCTTGAGATGTCTACCTGAGACCTCTTCACAAGTTCGCTCAGTCTTCTAGGGGGACTGTTCGCACTGGTGCACTTTCCATATCCCCATAGGGTTTGCCTCACGCATCACATAGTGATTGGTGGTAAGGCATTTCACCCAGCCCCTTGGCCCGTAGTCTGTGCCTGACTAATGGCTGGAGGTGTTAATTACAAGATCTTTTTTGATATGAGAACATGACTATATTCTGCTTTCTTTTCATCAGTAAACAATCACATCATAGTGGGGAAAGAAGGACCCTCTTTGTTTATATGAAAAAGTTAGTGATTTTTGAGGAGGCAGTAAAAATATGGATTGTAAGGAACATGGATCTCCCTTTTCCAAGGCAGCACTTTTTTTCTTTTTCTTTTTCTTTTTCTTTTTCTTTTTCTTTTTCTTTTTCTTTTTCTTTTTCTTTTTCTTTTTCTTTTTCTTTTTCTTTTTCTTTTTCTTTTTCTTTTTCTTTTTCTTTTTCCCCCTTGTTGATAGGACTCTACAAGTAGCTTTCTGTTAACAGTATGAGAGCAAACATAATCCCAAAAGTGATAAAACTAGAGCAAGGACCTGAATAGGATGACTTCCTTGGCCCCATGCTTGTCTGCCTCCTCTCTGAGTCATTGCAAGCTCCTAACCCTACTGCAGTCTATTCACCATTCTTCTGGGTCTCTTTGGAGCTGCTTGATTTTGTAACTGCCCATTTACTACTTTTCTGGACACCTTGTGACAGCCAGTTAACTGTACACACAATAACATCATAGAGTCACTTGGGTTGGACGAGTCATTCGAGATCATCAAGTCCAACCTCAGCCTAACCCTGCATAGTCCACCTCTAGACTATGTCCTCAAGCACATCTACACACATTTTAAATACCTGCAGGGATGGTGACTCCACCGCTTCCCTTGACAACGTGTTCCAATCCTTAACAACCCTTCAGTAAAGAAATTTTTCCTGATCTCTAACCTGAATCTTCCTTGGTGCAGTTTATAACCATTTCCTCTCGTCCTGTCGCTTGTTACCGGAGAGAAGAGACCAGCCCCCACCTCTCCTTGCCAGTAGTTGTAGAGAGCGATAAGGTCTCCCCTCAGCCTCCTTTTCTCAAGACTAAATGGCCCAGCTCCCTCAGCTGCACCACATGGGACTTTGTGCTCCAGACCCTTCTTCACCACTCTTCTCTGGACACGCTCAAGCATCTCAACGTCCTTCCTGTAGTAGAGGGCTCAAAACTGAACATCAACAACAGGGATCCCAAAGCAGTTGATCAGCCCTGATGTTCTGTTTTGCTGATTTTGTCTAGCAGGGATTGTTCAAGTTACGTTTTCATCCAGTGTGTGGACTTGCTCAGTTCACAGAGATTGTTTCCTCCTCAGATAATCCATCTGATCTGTTGCACATATATATTTTGCTGGAGACATGCTTGTCTTTCTGATTATAAAGCTTCAACAGGTGGAAAATGTCAACATAATAAAAAACAGATAGACAGTTGACAGTTTTCTCCCAGTCTAAAAGCAGTCTTATCAGTGAGGGTTTTTTGGCCACGGTGACCTGATAATATTCTGAATGCACCTTTACAGAAATCAGTGAAACAGAAGCGGGGCGAGGGTGGGGGGTGGGAAGACTACCAAAACATAGTCTCCTGTATGCTCATTAAAAAGAGCAAAAATCATCTGAAAACTTAGCTACTGGAAAATTGCAAGCCAGCTTCAGTTGGCAGGAGAAGTTATGAGAAATCTCTCATCATTTCTTCTCTCATCATTTATTGTTCCCCATTCATTTGGGCTATATACCATGAATTTGCAATGCTCGTTATTATGGGGTTAAGATCATTTCAAGTGAGAGGCAAACATGATTTTTAACTCTTCATCCCTCTAGGCCATATGCAGTATACTGACCCAGAGCCAAAAAGCTCTGTAGTTTATTGCTTAAGATAGAAATCATTTAATTTGTGATGCAGATACACTTGTCATGGCCATACAAGTGTCTCATTCAAATGGAGGTCAAATCTCATTATATGGCCTGTTTCTCGAAGGGACAGTACTGCTTGTACAGTTGCATGTATTATTGATGGCACAGGCAGGACACAGTAATTCTGCTGGAAAACTACCAAAGATATCTGAGAGTCCCTCTTCTCACAATGGCATAGGCAGCTGCTATGAGCAAAGGTAAGTAGTCAAACTAGTAGGGACCTGGAAGGTCAGAAATCAATTGTTTCTAACTGATCGATTCAGGACTGAGAGATCCTGGTGGTCGGTACTGCAGATGTAAGTGAAAATAATTCTTGCACTTATGGTTAATACACTGTGAAGGGCTTGGTAAAACTAATCTCTTCTGATCTCAAAGTCATGTATATGGGAGCTGTCTTATCTTTTTTTTTTCTTTTGTTAAGTTAAAAATGTCGGCGCTAGAGATGACGCTATGCAAATGTAGTCTTTATTAGCGGCTTCTGTTTCCTTTTGGTCTACATGTGACTACTCATGTTCTGCAGGTGTTTTGATGACATCCATACAAAAGAAGACACAAAATTACATTAAATATTTTTTAGACTGAGCAAGAGGAAAACAGAAGTGTTATAAAAGAATTGCTACTTTACAGAGCAGTAAAGTACTCTACTCTCAGAAAATATCTGTCTTGTCCCCTGTTTATGAAATCATCTCTTCATGCTGACAAAATTCCTTGCCACCCTCTGGCGGTACTTGAGAAAATGTATTAACAAGTTTGCTGTTAAGCCACGCTGCTATCATCTGGAGGCTTTCCAGTTCAAGTTTGATTTCAGTATCCAGTCTAGAGTGGAACCTATGCAGATCACTTTGATTAATACATTTTCCATACTGCTCTCTACCTCTGTCTTCCTCAACTGTGAATAAAACCACACCCCTGCTGATTAATTTCTTTGGCTCCCACAGCTGTTGCTGGCCACCAAGATGTTGTATCATTTCCCCATCTCCTCCAGAGCCTTTTCCTTCTAGCAACACCCAGATTTGGTCACAGGGCATGAGGGATTCTCTTGCATAATGTTCTGTAGGTTTCTATGGCATTTCCACTCAGTTTCCCACAGCAACCACATGGAGCAGGAGACATTTTAAGCTGTACTATTATCATCGTTTCTTAATCCTTTCCACAAGATTCAGATATCAACCTGGTTCTTCATGTTGTCATGTCCAGCTGAGACAGAGGTACCACTAGGTGTCAGTTTTCTGAAGTCCAAACAAACAATGTTGCCTTGTGACTTTGATCCAGTATCTGGATCAAAGAGCCAACAGCTACTCTTGGGTTCACAGAGCATGTCATGAAAGTTCACAACCCGAGAACATTTGGATTTTGGAAGGGTTAGCATAAACTCAGTCTTTTTGGTATCTGCTCCAAATCCCTCACTACAGCAGTGACCAGCTTCCACCCCCAAGCAGCCATGCTTATTGCACGAAGCACAGGAAGCAGTGTCTGTTGACTATTCACATTTGCTTAAGGCAAATTCACCTTACAGATTACATCCTGAAGCCAAAGTCAGCAGAAGATTCCTATTGCCCTAAATGAAGCTTATCTACCTTGAACAGCTTAGTCCCCTGCAGTTAAATGCCACTTCATCTGTACATTTTTGCCTTGGCCTTATGTTCCATCTGTTAGCTTGGACTGATAATGCAGCAAAAGTTTATACCTACTTTCAGTGCAATTTGCTTGAGGTTTTCATAGGGCTTTTCTCTTTAGATGTATGAAAATTCTCATTAATGTACTCTATTCATGCTCAAAATACTTGAGTATATGTTTTCTTCCCATGTTGCTTTTTTTTTCACATTATATATTGATTCCTGAACTTTCAGTTAATGTATTTTTCACTTGAACACTTCATCCAAGAATTACAGAGCAAAAAAAAAGAGAGAGGGGACTGATGGTTCCTCCTTACTCACCTCTGCCAATGCAAATTGAATGCTAAGATTTGCTGTCTTTTGCCCTTGTTTTTGGTAGTGTGTTTAAAACCTAAAATCAAAATCTACATTCCAGTATACTGCATTCTTTTTTTAAGAACATGACCCAAATGTCCATCTATCCATCATCAATGGCTCCCTGAGTTCATAGATCTTTGGGTTAGACTGTAATTTTTGCATAAGCCAAGAATGATGTCTCAGTCTTTCTCTGCCCACCCGGAGATTTAACTCAGCAGATTTCTGAGAACCTGCCATGATCCAGTCCCAAGTGCCCTTCTCCAAGCACTGTTTTCCACTTAGTGATTCAGCTGCTCCAGATCTTTGGCTAATCGCTGCATCTTAGGGTGTTCAACTCATTCCAAATGGAGTCTGCAGATTTTAGTCACCTTTCTACTGGTGGCAAAGGAAATTCAGGACCTTCTATAGAGGGTCCCACTATAAATCTTTTACATTTGTTATTCCTCCACCTTGTGCAGTTTCATTACTCATCCTACCTTTTATTTGTCATTTACATAGGCAATGTTCTTTGAGATCTGTTCCTGTCAGAAATACCTCTTAATGACTTCTCTTTCTTCCTGAACCTCTGCTGACAGGCACCACACCTCACTCACATCATCATCCATTTCCTAAACTTTTTAGGTAAACAAGAATGCATAGGTGGAGTAACTGCCAACACCAGTGGCATGCTGTCAGCATCTCTCAGGTGTTTGCCAGATCTTGTATTTGTCCATCTGTTTCAGGGATTTCAGTCCAAACCATCTGAAGAAACAAGCAGATGAAATAACAGATGAACTGATCCTGTGGCAGAGAACGGGGAACACATTGGTCCACACACCTAAAAGACAAAGCCTGCATTACATGTTTAACTTTTTCCTCACAAGTACCATTGAGTTCTCCTCTTTGCCATGCCTTTGCAGAAAGAATTCTCTGTTTTTGTTAGAAATAAGGTCCTGCACCTAGGAAAGAAGCTGAGAGAAGGCCATAAGTTCTAAATCAATTTTAAGTCTTTCTTAGCTGTCCCTATTTTAACCTGGTTTTGAAGACCTCTTCTGAAAAAAAATATCTTTTTTGGAAGGAGATATATATTCTTCAGCAACAGAGGCAGGCTTTAGAGGCAGTATTCATTGGATTACATGTAGGCATTCACAGCATCTCTCTGTGCTCCTTTTATATTTAATAGACAGAAATGGACAGTGCCTAACACACTCATACAATGATGTCTGAATAGGACAGACAGACCTTGAAAGTGCCTGTTTCTCTACCAACTGCAAGGTTGCTATCTAGATGGGGAGCTTTTTATTTCAGATATGTATATTTATGTGGATACTCTTCGTGGAGGGATTTCTGCCTTTGAATAATCCATTGGGAAAATCTGTTGATGTTCCTTGTAAATATTAAGAGACAGCAAGCATTAGAGATAAAAGTACCATGACTCCTTGTCCTGTACAAAGACATTGCTTGATTACAAGCCTTGACCATCTTTTTTTTTTGTTTCTTTGCCAACTTATTTGCTTTGACAACTGTGTAGCTCTTCATCAACAACAGTAAATGTCTGTTTAAAAAAAACCCACAAACACACCATTCCCCTTGACTTCTGTCCAGTTTTTGGCTTTGGAATCTGCCCTTAGGAGCTCTGATGCTTTTGGAGTCATTGATTGCATTTTTTCTGCTGAACCCTAGCTACTCAAATTCTTCACCTTCTCATGATCAATGGCTGAAGACGTATACAGTCAAGAAGAAAAGCCAGTTCTGAAATCCATGTATGGCACATATTTCTTGCAGTCCACCCCCGTTTGATTCATTTACATACCACAGTAATCCTTTATTTTCCTGTACTGTCCACATCAGTGCTTAAAATTCCATAATTCTCTTGGAGCAGCATTTTCTTATAGCACCTGTAGTCAGGACAAGACACCTCCTGTTCAGCATTCATCTTTGCGGCACAACTGTGCTTCACCAGAGTTTTGTGAAGTCACATCAGCTAGAAATTCCCCAGCTATTTTATAGCTAAGAATAACTTTATATAGTCATGATTCATACATGGCCACACCCAATTTACATCCTGGTTGGGCTCTTTAATGCAGATACAAGTTACGCACAGTTGTATGTACTCTGCCTTTCACATTTGGCATACTCAGCAGCTAGGCCAGTCTAGATTCTGTTGCAGCTACAGGGCTTCCACCAAGCTTGGGACAGTCATGTGGCTAAGCTTGGAATCTTTGATGCTTATGTTCAAAACTAGCAACATTTTTTTTTTCGTACTTTAGGAAAAGACTTTCATGTCATACATCATGATGTGTGTATATCCGCGTTAGCTCTGCTAAGAAGGCTCAGAAGGACTCATCTATATCTGGTTCAGTCTTCCTTCCCATCACTATTTATCAGATTGTGTCTTGTCTGGATTTGTTTGGAGGGATGGCTCTTGCATAGAAGACTCTACAACTGTTGTTTGGGTTTTTTTACATGAAGGGGGATGAGGTTGGTGAAGAGATTCCCAAGGCTTCACTCCCCTACAGGCTATAGAGCCTGTAGAGTGTATACAATCCCCTTGATTTGCTGTTGGAACCAAGAGTAATTATTTCTTGGAAGGCAGATGGCCTGATGGTTAAAAGGTTAAAAGCTTTGTTAAACATGTGTGTGTGTTGCCATTGATTGTGGATTTGATGGTATTTAAGTGTACTTTGAAAGGAAACCACTGATATAAGGCCCTCTCCTTGTCATCCTTACTCAATCCCAGTGTGAAACAGCCTAACAGATTGTCAATTTATTAATTGACCACAGAGTACGGGTCAAAGAACTGAAGTACATGGGTGGTAATTACTGTAGTTTGATAAATCTGAGCACATGAAAGTTCACTGCAGCTTCATTGTAACTTGCTATGTGGTGAGAGAACTAGAAAAAATCAGGGGCTGAGTTTTCTTAACACATTTGGTAGAGTTGAACACCAAAAATACTGTTGGGTCATTATTGTTAAAACTTTGATCTTCAGGTATTGCTTCAGGAGCTCATTTGACTTGGTAGACTGACACAGACTTAGCAATGTACGGAGAAAAAAAGTGTTAGCATTATGAAAAGCAAGAAAGGAAATAATAAGAGTATGATCAGTAAGATGACAAGCAAAGCTTATTACACAATTAAGATGATTAAGAAGGTTTAAAATCTTGCAGGACTGCCAGATGTTTGCTGTTCTTTTCTTGAACTCATGCTAGAAAAAGTTGTTTGCCTTACTTGCTCAGTTTTACCTGGATTTCTAAAATTTCTGTGTAATTTTAAAGTTAAGATGCAGAAGAAGTAAGTGTAAATAGTGGCACAGATGATATATAAATGATGGTAAAAATGAGGTTTTGATTCAATTATTAATAGACTATCCTTAAAATAATTATGTAAAGCACATTTATTTATAATCAAATAGACTCATTAGATTATTTTTCTCAAGCATATAAAGTTATAATCTATGTTAGATGCCTATGCAATATGACATTAAGAGAATTATTGTGGCAGTACTACCCAGAAGACACCATTCCAGATGATATTTTATGAAAATTATCTAAGATAACTCACTAACGCTATATGTCTTATTTCTGTTGACCTAGAAATGTAGACCATAAGCACAAGAATACAAACACTTTAAAGCTGACAAAACAGAAAGCACACACTTCTGCAAGCAAAGCAGCATCCATGAAAATGCATTTTGACTGTTCTTGTTTTTGAACTATGTTCCTGATCTTGAATATCTGGGATGATTCCTGATAAGTCACAGAAGTGTAAAAAGACCAATCTGTTGATTAAAAACTTGTACAAAAGTCTAAACATCAGGCTGTCCATTATTAGGATAGATTGGATTTCTTCCATGTCCTAAGATTCAATGATTTTGTGGAGCCACCATGTGCATTAACACAATCCTCTGCACATCCTGAGCATTATCCATTCTGTCAACTCAGTTAAACTGAGCAGACTGCTCAATTACCTCTCAAGAGGACTTGGAAATTGGTGAGTAGAGCATATTTTGGGGAAAGAAGAAAAAAATATTGGAAGTGCCTCCTACTTGAGACTAAACACAAGGGGACTTCACAAAATCAAGAGCATCTTTGAGGACTTACAAAGAGACCTGAACACAGAACACAGAGCTGGCTCAAGTGCGTTACTAGAGATCATTCAGTTGGCAAGGACAGGGAAGAGCAAAGAGACCATTTGCTTCAGACTGATAATTATTAGGCTGTAGAACAGTCTCCCAAGAGAAAATTGCTGGAAGCACCAATCTTAGCACATCTAAAATCACATTAAATAAAGTACTAGAAACTGTACTGAAAGGATCAGACTTTCTCTGGCACAATGATATTCTAATATTCTACCCCACTGATCCCCAAAATCATAATATCTGGTGTTCTGATTTCCAAACCTGTATTTAACATTTCTATCTCAAGCCATTTTCATGTTTACATAAATACAGATTTTGATCCAGAGCTGTTTACTATTTTGCTAAGTGAGAATTTTTTAAAATTATTTTCCCTGCATTTAAAAAAATTACTTTCTGGAGCAGTGGGGAAGCAATTCATACCCTAGTAAAGCCCACTCCGTTTCTCCATTTACTATGCTGTTTCTTGGATGTTTTTCCTTTACAGAAGACACATTCTGATCTCCCAGTGCACCTTTAGGTTTTTACTTATGCAGCGTACATTGACCCTGCTGGACTTCAAACACTGTGAAAGTGGATGTATGTAACTGGAAAATTGCCAGTGAGATGTTCCTGGCATGTAATTAACCATTTGGGCCTTTAAGCTCAGTCCAAGGAGGTGGATTCTTTGGTTCTGAGTGCTCTTTGACTGGAGTGTGTGACAACAATAAGAAACACAAAGTAATAAATACAGCAGCATTTAGACCCCTGCTTAAAGGAAAACAAAGCAAATAATAAGAGTAGTATGCCATCTGTAAACATGAGAGTAACATCAGAGTGGTCTTAATAGATGCCTGGGGCACCAGAGTAAGTCGGGCTGTAGCTATCTTTATTGGCAGCCAGTATCTCTTTGGCAATAACGGCTCTAAAAATTGTGCTCATCACAACAGACACAATAAGACCAGAGGCTTAACTCAACAACAAATTACCCTACTTTTGTCTCATGGTAAATCCTCTAGAAACTAGCAGAGGGAATAAGACCTAACTGGGTAAACAGAGGTGCTGATCTAAGTCATCTGAAGACAAAAATTTCTGCCTGACAGTTTTGGTTAGTGTTGTTGTTTACTTTGTTGAACACCAGATGATATCCCATAGTTTTTCAAACCTACACTATACCATAAACATCACAGCAAACTACACGAATGATATCCTACTCATCCTAGTTATGTTATGGCAGTTGTCATCATGGACTACCAACACAGTCTTCAACATATTTTTTTAGCATTCAAATAAAAGAAAATATACCACAATATGAGGATGGGTTTGTGTAAAGGGAAGTGATCCTAGCTGAAGAGCTACCTCAAAATGGAGGTACTCCTACTTCAAAATGGCGGTAGTTTCTATTTTTAAAAAGTTTTATGTGGAAATATGAATAAGTTGTTGCTGGATTGCTGAATAAAAGAGGGTAGCCATATATCATTTGAAGACCTCTAGGCAAGAATCAGCATGAATACAAATATGTATCTTGATGTAATCCTAGACTTTGTAAATCGTTCATTTCATCACCTGAAAGACCCTGGGTATGTGCTACCTTATACTGGAGGGGATCTTCAGGTTCACATTGGGTACAATATCACAGATATTGGAAAAATAGCAAAAGTCTTAGAAATCTTACTACATTTTCTGTGAGGCTGAAGAAATACTACTGTGGTTATTCCCCTGTAATGAAAGGCAATTCATTAAGACACTGAGTTCCAGGCATTTTTGAGAGTCACATGGGTAACCTTTACTCATGGCACTGAGTGGTGGGTGACCATCACAAAATCAATGGGGACCATGGGATAGTTCCTGTCAAAAAGACTTTCCAGGATAATAAGCATTCCCTAGATGAACCCAGAGGCTGAGATGTCCCAATTCCCAAATTCAGAGTTGTCATCCAGGCTCCCAAATGCAATGCTGACTGACTTCCCAAGAAAGTACAGCTGAAAGACATGTAGCAACCCCAGAAACAGCTGAGTCACTGTACTCAGATTATTTGGGTTGTTTGTTTTTTTTTCCTGTAAAATTTTACTCCTTTTTGCAGATAAAAATATTTGCTTAGGGCATCATTTTGTCTCATGAATGAAACCTCCATCTCCAAAGAAAAACACTCCTACAACCCATCACAATGAAATAAAGAGTGTGGTTTACTGCATATGAAGCCACAAAATCAACAAACCTAATTACACTTTATGGAGGAAATTCTGACTGCTTTGAAACCAATGAGAAAATTTCTACCAACTTTTGTGGGATCCAAATTAAACTTCAGTTGCACAAAACCACTGTGAAGCCCTCAAAATTCTCCTGCATATTTCAGGGGGAATGATGGACTCTATTTCTAATTTTATTTGGATCTTTCTTATAAGAAGCACCTAAACTATAAAAAATGAGCACTATTTCCAAATGCTTTGTTAATTTTTTTCTCCATCCCTGTATCCTATTCACCTTCAAAACTTAGGTATCTTTTGGGATAATTTGAATTTCATTCAGCAGAACAGGTTTTCTAATGACACATTCCTATGATTTGTGTGCACAGCATTCCTACTATCCTATACAGACCAGACTTTGTAATAGAAATAAAAGTTCCCATAAGTGTTGATCAGTTTTCTCTCTTGAGAGAGCAAACTCATGGAAATTTTTATAACTATATCAAATACTGCTTGCCTGTGCGTGATGTGATTCTCTTTCCTGGATCAGAAACCTGGAGGTTCGGTTCACAGGCTACAAGCTGGCCTCCTACATGAAGCTGACATCATAATTAATTAAAAGGAAGCTACTGTACTACTGGTTTTCTTGAGATGAGGCATTAGTGTAGCACATTCTGGACAGCATCTACTCCTGCAAATGATATCACAAATTGCTTGGCACAGATACAAGCTCTCATCATTAAGGGAAAGTGCAAGAATGCTATTGGGATTCCTGGCACGATGTAAAAGCAAACTTAAAACCCCCTAATTATTCAGTCTTCAAGGATGAAAAGCATGGAGACTACATTAGTAGGTACCTGGTGGCAAGGTGTAAACTGCATCAGATTGCACCCGACTCTGCTAGGAGGTAGTAGCTTCCTCAGTAGTTCCTCACCAGGAACATGAAGGCTTTCTGTGTATCCCCTAAAAGACTCCTCTCATATTGCCACTCTTCTGTAACATATGTTTATTCATTTGTTTCCCAGGATGGAGCTCAGCAGAGCTGATGTATTCCTATTGATTCCTATTGATTGACATATTTCCTATTGATTTATTTGGGATTTCTAGGCATTTTTTTTATCATGATAGCAAATGGGTGAAGAAAACCTACTGTCTCTTCTCAGTTACGTACTTACAACTTAAAATTGGATACTTTGCATCTGTCTGCATTCCTGTCGGTTGATCAAACCCTGATCTCTGTCATTTCTTGCTTCAGATCAAGACTTCCCGGTAGAGCTGAGGTCTGTGACAAGCCTTCTTGACTCTGTGATTCCCAGAAGATACAGAGAATGGACACCTCAGTGGCTATGACTCACACTTGGAAGCTGCTGCAGGTCCCGACTCAGAAAACTTCCTTCTCTTTTGGCTTGACTTGTCAGCAGTGTAAAACAATCCGTGATCTTGGAACACTGCTCACTACAGCCAAATTGGAAAGAGGAAAGGAAAGCAAGCTCATATCTGTTAATAACTGTTTTCACTGCAGTAATCAGAAGTATTATTTCTCTGCTATTCTTGCCATTTTTTTTTTTCCAGAAGTCATCCTGTGTTCTGAGCTGGATAGAGATTATAATTTCTGAAGGGAACAAACCTATTCCTTTAGTTCTTGTTAGGGGCTAAGTCTACTGAAACAGCTCATTAAATTAGCTCCTTCGGTTTCCTAGTGCGACCTTGTGTTCTATCTAATATGCAGAGAAAAAAACTGATTGCCAAAGCACAGAATATTTTGCTTTGCTCGCTGTCTTTCTTTAGTCAATAATTCTGCTAACATGTAAGGTATGGCATAGCCTTGTATCTGTAATCATATGTGGTGGTTTGACCCTGGCTGGAGTCCAGAAGCCCACCAAAACTGCTCTATCACTGCCCTCCTCAGCTGGGCAGGAGAGAGAAGATATGATGAGTGGCTCTCCTGGATCGTGATAAGGACAGAGAGAGATCACTCAGAAATTACCATCACAGGCAAGACATACTCAACAAGGAATAAAATTAATCCAATTTATTACCCAATCGAAACAGAGTAGGCTAATGGGAAATGAAACAAAAGCTTAAAAAACTCTCCCCACTCCTCCCTTCTTGCTGGTCTCAACTTTATTCCCGATTTCTCTCCCTCCTCCCTCTGAATGGCACAGGAGGACAGGGAATGAGGATTAACATCAGTTCAGCACACATCTCTGCCAATCCTTCTTCCTCATGGGGAGGAATCCTCACACTCTTCCCCTGCTCCAGTATGGCAACCCTTCTGACAAGGGACAGTCCTACATGAACTTTTCCAATATACGTCCTTTCCCACGGGGGCTTCAGTTCTTCACAAACTGCCCCAGAGTAGCTTCCATGTGATACAGACCTTTAAGAAGAGACTGCTGCAGCGTGGGTCCCCCATGGGGTCACAAGGCTCCCCAGGGAAGTGGTCACAGCACTGAGCTTGACTGATTTCAAGAAGCATCTGAAGAATGCACTCAGTCCCATGCTCTGACTTGGCTGGTCCTGCGTGGAGTCAGGATTTGGACTCAATGATCCTTATGGGTCCCTTCCAAATCAGAACATTCTGTGATTCTAAATATCCCCAGCAAACCTGCTCCAGCGTGGGTTCCTCTCTTCGCAGGCTACAGGTCCTGCCAGGAACCTGTCCCAGCATAGGCTTCTCATGGGACCACAGCATCCTTCAGATATCTCCACCTGCTTCACCATGGGGTCCTCCACAGGCTGCAGGTGGGATCTCTACCCTCCATCATCTTTCATGGGCTGCAGGGGGACCACCTGCTTCACCACGGTCTTCTCCATGGGCTGCAAGGGAATCTCCGTGTGCCTGGACTGCCTCTTTCCCCCACTTCTTCACTGACCTTGGTGTCTGCAGAATTTCTTTCATCTTCTCATTCCTCTCTATGGCTGAAAAAGCTGCTGTTTGGGCGAGTTTGGTTTTCTTCCTTCTTAAATATGTTATCACAGAGGTGCTACCACAGTCACTGAGTGGCTCTGTCTTCGCCACTTCTGAGCCCTCCTTCCACACAAAAAACTTATAACGCAAAGCCAAAACATCATGGGACCATAGAAGCAAGCTATATCTCCATAAATTTGCAGCTTTTTAGTAGGGCAGTAAAAGATAGCTGGTATTTCTGCATTACAGATTGATTAGGAACATCTATGACTCAGACACATGCCCTTTTGTGAATTCCTTTAGGGAAGTACTAGATTCCCTGGAGCATTTATTGGTTGACACTGCAGGCACACTTCCCAGTTCTTCTGCCAGCACATGAACTCCATATGCTAGAGACCACTGGCCATGTCCTCACTGCCTTGGGTTCTGGTGTCTGCAGAGGAAACCCAAGGCACAGTTCATCCCAGAAGGTCTCAAATCTGGGCAGCTGGGGTCCTCCAGATTCAGCTAAAAGATCTAGAGTGACAGCAAACATTTTTCTTCAAATTCTGATGGTAGCTGAGAGGTGAGGTGATGTTAAAGCTCCCTGTATTTCCTGAGGTCACCTGTAGTTGTGTGGACAAGGTCAGGATGAGGAAAATTATCTGAAAAGGGAGATTAGAAATTAGCAACATGATTTCATATTCTTAAAGCTCTTAAGTTTTGACACATGTTCAGAAAAGGAGTTCTGTAGTATTTTCTTAAAATTTTATTGACATATTTATTACATATGTGCACAGAGAATATAAAATCATTTCTAAGTACTTGAAAGAAGCTGAGAAAAAGGATTCATAAACTACAATATGCACCTAGGACACACAATATTTTGAGAGATTTACAATTTTCAAAAAGTCTTCAACTCTGCGGTTCACTTGAGTGCGTCAATGTTACAGGCCTCCTGAGAAAGAAGAGGTAGTTGATGAGCTTGAAGATTGAACAGTTTCTCCCTGCAAGTCTGGGCAAAAAGTGGGCTCCTGAATAGCTCGCACAAACCAGTGACACAATGGAGGCACAGCAAAGGGGGATGGGACTGAGCGCTTTGGTCAAGAGCTGGCAACTGGGAGTGCAAGCGAATGCAGGGCAAGCACTGCTGCGATGGAGAGACGGAGACCTGGCTTGATGCAAGTCAGAATCTGTTTATTGAATATAACAGCAGCATATATATATTCTTAAGGCAAGCAATAAGCTATATGTGTCTTACATTGATTGGTGTAAAGTCAATTATTTAATACATAGTGCAAAAGCTGAGCTCATGATTGGTTAACATTTAGCTTTGTCTACGTTTATCTAAACATAACATTCTTGTTCTGCTCTTTGCACCCAGTTCTTCTTTAATCTTTCTGTTATGTCGAGGCTTTAATCTTTCTGTTATGTCGAGGCTACATGACCACAGGACTGTCGCGTTCAGGTTCACAACGCATCTTGTAATCTTAGGAACATCATATCTTGTCAAGGATTTTGCTTTGCTCTCGTAATGCCAGGTCACATACCCCGCCATCTATCAGGTACTGTGTGTTGCTAATACGTGGAAGATTCATCTCCTCACCCGCATTTCCCCCTTCTTGTTGCACAATAAGTACCTTCTTTACGGAGTTGGCTATCAAGTTCTGTATACACTGCAGGAGACAAGGCAAACACAGTAACAAGAAAACAAAAACAACCAAGGCATACACAATCATTTTCACGAGACTTCTCAACCATCCCGATAAGCCCCATCCTCTAAAAAGTTTGTCTAACCAATCCCAGTTGTCATCTTGGCGGAGTTTGGAAACTCCGTCCTTAAGTTGCTGTATACCAGCATGAATGGATTCAGAATGATCCGAGAGGTTCATACAACACATATCATCAAAATCTTCACAACCATGTCCTTGTGCTAAAAGCAAAAAATCTATAGCAGCTCTATTTTGCAAGGTAGCATGGTGAACACTATCTACATCTAACAAAAGACCAGATAACGCCTGACTAGTGGCATTAGTTTGCTTTGCAAGCCAACAGCCTAACTTATCTAAAGTTGCCAAGGCCTTGCCAGCAGCAGCCCCAGGTAGTAAGACTGAGGCTGCAATACGCTGGCTAAGAGACCAAAAATCTGCATTATCATCACAATCAGGAGTATAGGCATGAATGCTGCGCTTGGTTCTATGAAAGCTTTTGGTACGATGTTGTAAAATTGAAGAAGTGTTAGGGGTTAATACAGAAAGAGGCCCAAGACTACAGGGGCCTCCTTTTATATGGGAAGGAATGACGGGCCAAGCTCTATCCCCACAGATAAAAAATATGCCCGGGGGTAACAACAAGGGGGCATTAGTAGACTTAGACAAATTGGAAGTTGTATAATTACACCAAGCACTAGCATTAAAGATGGGATGAATAGGAGAGACATCCCATACTTTGGACCGTTTTTTTCCTGTATAATTAAATCTCACACAAAAGTCCATCTTTATTGACCCTAAAAGCTCAATTTCTTGGGGCTCCAAAGCAGCAAGCGGAAGCTGGTAAGTCCAGACATCCCAGTCATCTGTTACGTTTTGAGAAACATTTTCTGGTGGATAAATTGACTGGAGGTTCTCAGGTATCGGTCAGTGTTCTAGTGGCAATCCCACGAGGTAGGTAGAAAAAGGGTTACTAGGGGAGGCAGTGGCCAAACACAAAGTATCCTGTCCTGTGAGATTTGCCAGTGTTACCCACACGTTTACTTTGGGTAATGCTGGCGGGAAAGGGCTACCTAACGTGTTCCCTGCTATGGTGGCAATCATGAGTCCGAGAATCATAATTACAGACCCTTTCTTAGCTTCCAAGCAAATCGCCTTTTGCATTTTTCTTTAGTTATATCTCAGTCCTCAGTTTTGGGGGCAGTTTGAGAAGGCAGTTTGGGCAAGTAGTGAACACAGGCAGTTTGCAATGCAGTTTGGGAGGCAGATTGGGATGCAGTTTGGGCAGGCAATTTGGGGAGGCAGTTTGAGCAGGCAATTTGCAAAGTTGTTTGGGCAGGAAGTTTGGAGAGGCTGTTTGGGCAGGAAGCTTGCAAATCAGTATGAGCAGGTGGTTAGAAGGCACTTTGTGTAAGTAGTTTGGGAGACAGTTTGGGCAGGCAGTTTCCAAGGTAGTTCAGACAGGCAGATTGGACAGCCAGATTGCACAGGCAGTTTGATAGGCAGTTTGTGAGGGCAATTTGGATGCATTATGTGAAACAGTTTTTGAGGAACTTAGGGAGACAGTGTGGGCAGGCAGTTTGTCAGTCAGTTTGGGCAGACAGTTTGGGGAGGCATTTTGGGCATGCAGATTGTTAGTTTGGATAGGCAGTTTGGACAGGCAGTTTGGGCAGGCATTTTGTGTGGCAGTTTGGGCAAGCAGTATGTGCAGGCAGTTCGCGAAGCTGTTTGGGGAGGACGCTTTAGGAGACAGTTTGGGCAGGCAGTTTGGGTGGAAGTTTTGGGAGGCAGTTTGGGCAGGCAGTTTGGGATGCAGTTTGGGCAAGCAATTTGAGCAGGCAGTTTGTGCAGGCAGTTTGCGAAACATTTTTTGAGGCACTTAGGGAGGCATTTTGGGACGGCATTGTGTCCGTCAGTTGGGGCAAGCAGTTTGGGAGGTAGTTTTGGAGTCAGTTGGGATAGGTAGTTTGGGATGCAGTTTGGGCAGGCAGTTTTGGTAAGCAGGAAGGGAAGACAGTTTGGTCAGGAAAATTTGGAGGGAGTTTGTGCAGGCAGTTTGCGAAACAGTCTTCAAGGCACTTAGGGAGCAAATTTGGGCAGAGAGTTTGGGCAGACAGTTTTGGAGGGATTTTGGGCAGGCAGTTTTGGCATCAGTCAGTTTGGGCAGGCAGTTTGCATGGGATTTTGGGCAGGCAGTTTGGGAGTCAGTTTGGAAGGCAGTTTAGACAGGTAGTTTGGGCAGGTGGTTTGGGATGAAGTTTGGGCAAGCAATTTTGACAGTCAGTTTGGGAGGCTGTTTGGACAAGCAGTTTTGTCAGTCAGTTTGGGAGTCTTTTTGGACAGTTTTCAAGGCCATTTTGGCAGTCAATTGGGAGGCATTTTGGGCAGGCAGCTTGAAAGGCAGTTTTGGCATGCAGTTTGGCAGGCAATTTGGAGAGGCAGTTTGGGCAGGCAGTTTGGACAGTCAGTTTGGGATGCAGTTTGGGCAGGCAGTTTTGGGAGGCTGTTTGGGCAGGCAGCTTGAAAGGCAGTTTTGGCATGCAGTTTGGGCAGGCGGTTTTGAAAGGCAGTTTTTGGGCAGGTAGATTGCGAGGTAGTTTTGGGAGGCAGTTTGGGCAGGTGGTTTGGGAGGCAGTTTGGAAAGTAGTTTGGGAGGCAGATTGGGTAGGTAGTTTGGACAAGCAGATTGGCAGGCAGTTTTGGGATGCAGTTTTGGCAGGCATTTTGCAAGGCAGTTTTGGCAGTCAGTTTGGGAGGTAGTTTGGGAGGTAGTTTGGGAGGCAGATTGTGTAGGTAGTTTGGGCAGACAGTTTGGGCAGGCATTTTGGGCAGGCAGTTTGTGAAACAGTTTTTGAGGCACTTAGGGAGCCAATTTGGGCAGGCAGTTTGGGAAGCAGTTTGGGCAAGTAGTTTGGAAGGCAGCTTGCGAGGCTGTTTGGGCAGGCAGTTTGGGGAGGCAGTTTGTGCTGCAGTTTGTGCAAGCAGTTTGCGGGGCTCTTTGGGCAGGCAGTTTGAGGAGGCAGTTTGTGCCAGCAGTTTTGGAGGCAATTTGCACAGGCAGTTTTTGAGGCACTTGGTGTAGGCAGGAGAAGCAGGCAGGTTGCAGCCTCTGAGAAACCTCAGAAGATAATTCAAGTCGGTGAGAGGAACCCCAGCCATGCATTCCACAGGGTGGCAGGCTGTGTTGCCTGCAGCTCCAAGGGGAACATGTGAACATAAACAGCTCCGAGACAGACAAGCAGTAGTCCAGGCTTACGGCTGCAGGGAGTGCCACCAGCTCGCTCTAGAAATGGAGGGCAGCAGAGACAACATCTGTGTGAGATATGAGCAGGTGGACTATGTACTCAGCCTGGTGGTAGAACTGGGAGAGGAACTGCACAAGCTGTGTAGCATCATGGAATCAGAATTGCTCCCCCATTGGCATGTAGGTAAGAACTTAAAGGGGAATGGTGGGAGGAA
>VXBZ01008955.1:0-10348 GCA_013399135.1 Heliornis fulica | reverse complement strand
CTAAGGGTAGACTTGGTGGCGGTAGGTTAATGGTTGGACGGGTTGATCTTAGGGGTCATTTCCAGCCTTAAATATTCTATGATTCTATGATTCTATGATGGCTGTGCTTTCACACCCTGCTCCTGGCTCCTCAACTTGCCATGAGGAGCAGCCAGTCCTCCCAGCTCTGATGTCTACTGCAACATGGGGTCTCACCTCGACACAGGGTCTGGACACAGCTGGGTCAGGACACAGCCAGATCAGCACACAGAGCTGGGAGGAAAACAAGCTCCAGGATCCATCCATATGGATAAAGCTAGAAAAAAATCCTGTGACTTTGGTTGTCTCTTTGCAGACTTCCAGCTCTTGATGCTGGCTACCAGGGACGATGCATAAACTCTGGGCTGAGTATCTGAAATACAGGATCTTTGGGGAGTCTAGATGATGAGCAGCTGTGTTAGCATCACAATGACTTCAGAGTCTACCACATCCGCATTTAATAGTAGTGCTGTGGAACATATTTATACCTTATTTCACATTTGTGCATGTTCAGAGACCAAGAAGGAAAAAGATCCCAGACTCTTCAAATCAGTAAGCAACAAGCTAAAAAGGAGAGACAGGGTCCTAGAAAATCCTATTTCTAAAAATAAAATACTGGGTGTCAAAATATGGGGTTTGAAAATGGTGACAAATCAAATAATGTACAGCAGTGAGTGGTGATCTCTTTCTCCACCTCCCCACTGAACACTCTTAATTCCACAGCCAGCTATCACTGGTGGCAAAGCACTCCAAGCATATTTTGACAGATAAAGTGACAGATGCTTTTTCAAGTACCGGAAGTCTCAGGAATTCCTAAATACTCTAGCTGTACACCACATCTTATTATTCTTAACTCAAAAAAAAACCTCTTAAAAAACCCAACCTCCCCCCTCAAAAAAAAAAAAAAAACCAGAAAAAAAAACAACAAAACCAAACCATACCAAAACAAAACAAAACAAACACAAGGCTGTGCTCTGCAATCCTTAAGTTACTGGACTCATTATAGCAATGCATGCTGAACTTACTGGAAAGGAAACCTAAACTGTATTGGTTTCAAATGCAGAGTTAGTCTCCAGAGCACTTTTGGCTTCCCTCAAACTCCATGTGATTCCAGATCCCTTGCTTTCCCTCACATGAAAGGGAACGTCAGGATCTGGACATGCCTTCAGTTCATGCTTTAGATTGAGTTGGTATACAGGCTGGTGACAGTAGGTAATGTCAGTGCCCCAGGTACTTCAATGTGTCGAATGGAACAACTCATATCATATCTGGACCTGAGGACAGAGAAAATTGATGTTCAGGGCATAGAAATATTTGAGGATTTAGGTAATTATACAATAACACTTAAGAAAAATAAGGAAAAGGTTTAATTTTTTGTGCTTTAAGCAAAACAAAAACATGGTACAACACCACAGAACCATAACTTTTAAATTTACATACCGTTAAGCACAGTTTGTGTTTTTATATCCATACTTTTACTATTCTTGATAGCCAAGGAGATCTGAAAAGTATAAGGGAGAGCTGTAGGATCCTCTTCCCCTGGGTCATTCTTTCCTCCCACCCTCAGTGTCAAACACTTAGATGCTGTCATGGGACAGGCACAGGATTTGATAGTTGGGAAGCTAAACAGATATGGTCCTCTTTCTCCTGGTCTCTCTCACATCACTTCTTTCATCCCTTTGATGAAATACTTTACATAGCTGAGGTATGGTTTGTTTGGCTTAAACAGAGGAAGTCACAAACTTTTTGACATTAACCCAGCATTGTTGGCATTTAAATGCAAGAACGTCAGGACATACTGTAGTCATAGGTCACCTTTCAGGAGCTAGATTCTACACTTATGGAGGAAAAAGAGAAATGAGGCACTTATACAGAAATCTATTCTGGTGAAATGCAAAACAAAAATAAGGGGTTGATCTTTTCCTGGACTGCATTACATGCTGCTATTTATATGAGGACTGGAGACTTTATCTACATCTTCAATCTGTAAGAATTTCCAGGAGATTTTTTAGAACACAAGAATGCGATAGCAAAAAATAAAACCAAAGCCAACTTTAAAATTAAAACAAACTATATTTAAACCTAGCTGCTAAAATTAAAGTACAGCTTTTTGGATTTGTACATAAAGGACACAAAAAATGGTGGTGAAAAATGTTTGTAGGCATATGACAGGAATGCAATTACAGCTCTGTAACAAAGAAGCAAACTCAAGTTTTCCTCAGCAGAGTAAATGTGTATGGCTGAAGCTGTCCTAAGCACAAAGTGTATTTATATGCAAAGTTTACAAAGCATGAACACAATGAATAAGATAGTGTTTGATGCTTCTAGGTCACATCTGTCTTTTAGAGTTAGTTAAAAAGAATAATTTTGTAATAATTTTGGAATAATTTTATTCCATACTAATTTACTGATTGTAACACATTTCAAAATTCGTTTCATATTAAGTTATTTAATAGGTATTTTATGTATATAAAAGTATCCTGCAGAACTATTTTCTTCTTATTTTATCTATTTTTTATTTTGTTAATAAATTGAAGATAACTGTAGGATCAAAAAATGCAGAGGTAGAAACATTCACAGCAGGAAACACTTGTCCTGAAATATAACTCATTATATATATTATAGTATATAAATATAATTCTAGGTGCTTTTCTATCTGTTATAGTACAAAAAAATAATAATAATAATAAAAATACTACAACTGAATCAAATGATTGCAGAATGCTAAAGACAAACAAGACCCTCCTGGAAGCCAATAAAACTGCTAGCTTCACCTGCACAAATCTTTTCTGAAAGTCATTGAAATTTCCAAATTCTAAATAATTGTAGAACTTCATCTTTCTAATAGATGGACCCTGCCCCTCTGCTCTTCTTTCTCCCTTCCCTCTCCATCCCCTACCTTGGTTATGTCTTACTCAGTTCCTTCGGACTGCAGCTCTTCAAAGGTAGGGTGATTTTATTGTTGCATCTCCACGTCTCAGCAGAACTGAGTCCTGATTTAGACCAGGCCCTTTGACTATCACAAGAAGATAATCATGCTAGATTTTTTCTTTTTTTTTCCTCCTTAGAAATCTTTCCAAATGGGGCTACCCAGTGGTATATAAAGAAATGTACTCCTATGCACGCTGGTACCCATTTTCTCACAAAACATCAAAATACATTTCTGACATGCCAGTAACACTGACTCATCCATCTGAATCTCTTCCTCCCATTCCCTGAATATTCCTTACATGATCTATCAGTTTTCAGATTGAGAACCCTTCCTATCTTGTTATGTTAGATACCAATTAACTTAATGCCTTCAGATGAAATCTGAGAAGATAAAATACTGTATTCACAAACAGGCATCTTTCTAATAAATTATCATGCTTTCTGTAATAGACACTTATTTTTAGAAAGTTAATAAAGAAATAAATCTATAAGACCAGAGGCAGTAGGGAAATTAACAGTTGTTTAATCATGCAGAGCAGTAAGATGCTATGCAATGTTGAGTGTAAAGCTAGTGTAAGACACTTTCTGTGAATGGATTTTCATGTTCAACATTTCAATTTAGCCCAGTACCACAAGTGCACAGTAATTGTGATTTTATTATGCAGTCACATAAATAATGCAATATTTTTAATGATCCACAGTCTTTAGAACACCACATTGAAAACTAAAATAATAAGAAGGTACTAAGCACTGTTTAATTTTTACTGACATTAAATTAGGAGGAAACATGAAGAAATTTCAACAGCATTAGAGAAAGAAAAATCAACATTGTAGCATCAAAATTGTCTAGCTATAACATAGCACATGTCAATACTGATCACTGATTAAGAAAGGAATCTGGAATCATAAAAAGTAAGCACATTGTAATAATAAAGTCTGACTTAACATAAGAGATATTTTGCCATTATACTAACATAGCTTCTAATGCATGTAGGATCTTTTAAAATTTAACAGTGCAAATGCTAAACTGTTAATGAATCAACCCCCTGTACCTCATTATTTTCTTTAACTCTTCCAAAAAAATATATTCCCTCCTTCCTCCCCAGAAAGAGTAAGAATTTTAGCTGAACAATTTCCTTTTCCTTTATTACAAGGATGTCTAGGGAGACTCTGTTCTGCTCTCCATGGGAACGGACCTTTTGGTTATTGTTCCTGGAAAGCAATACTCTGAAAGGCATGAGTGTGATGCAGTGCAGGAGTGGCGACAGTAGAGCCAAAGCCTACCTGCAGTTAAATCTGGAACAGGATGCCAAGGGCTCAAAGAAGCATTTCAATGGATTGAAGGATTTCAGCCACAAAAGCATGACAAGGAAAAATATGGGCCTGCTGTTGAATGTGACAGAGGACCTTATGATAAAAGGCATGCAAAAGGCTGACACACTCAGTGCTGCTTTCACCTGACTTTGCTGTTCATACCAGATTTCATGAATCCCAGGTGCGTGAGAACTGTGTCAGTCTTCAGCAAGGTAGACTTATACTCACTGAAGGGGGATCAGACAAGGGAAATGGACATACAGAAGTCCATGGGACATCATAGGATGCACCCACAAGTGCAGAAGGACCCGGCCTATGTATGACACTGTGAGACCACTCTCAATTATCTTTGAAAGCCCGTGGCAAGTACAGGAGAACTTGCCTCAGGGAAGAACAGGGAAAAAAGTGATTATCTGTCAGCCTCACCTTAATATCTGGTAATGGACTAAATCTTCCTAGACACTGTTATAGAGCATAAAAAGATTGAGAAGATGATTGCGCATGGCCAGTATGTATTTATAAAGGGAAAATCACTCCTCACCAACTTGATAGCCGTCTTCAATAAAATGTTTGGCTCGATGAATTAGGGAAGAGCAGTGGATGTTACCTTGACATTAGTCAAGGATTGATTTTTGGACATGCTGAGTTATGGCTTTTGACACTGTCTCCCCAAGTTCCTCATAGGCAAACTAATAACGTACAAACTAAGTAAAAGAACAGTGACATGGACTGAATGAACTGCTGAGCTCAAAAAGTTGTGACCAGCAGCATGAATTCCAGTTGGAAGACAGTCCCAGGCAATGTACTCAGGTGGTAAGTACTGAAATTAATAAATATAAAGTAAATATTTAACATATTTGTTAATAACCTGGATGATAGGACGGTGTGCAAGCAGCAAGTTTGCAGATGATACAAAAATGGTAAGAGTGGTTGATACACGAGATGGCTGTGCTGCTATTCAGGACATGGGCCATCTAGAGGCAAACAAGAAATCTCGCAAAGAGAAGTGGAAAGTCCTGTTTCTGGGAAGGAATAACCCTCTATATAGTACATCATGTACCATACACTGCAAGCTGTCTGCCTGAGGTATGGAGAGTCTGCAAGGTGAATATAAGGCAGAAGTGTGCCTCTGCGAAAAGAAAGCAACCAACTTCCTGCTTTTAGGAGGACTATCGCTAGCAGGGCAAGTGAGGTTGTTTCTTTCTTTCTACTCAGCACTGGCAAGACACATCTAGAGTAATGTGTCCAGTTCTGGACTTCTACGAGACATGAACATACTGGAACAAGTCCACCAGAGAGTCATGAAGATAATTAAGAGATTGCAGCATCTTTGACTTAAGGAGAAACTGAGAGAGTGGGGACTATTTAGCCTGGAGAGGAGATATCCTTCTGGAATCTTATCAATGTGTGGAAATACTTCTTAGGTATAAGTAAAAAGGACAGACTCTACTCAGTGATAGGATGTGTTTGTTTTGTCTGGGATAGAGTTAATTTATTAGATTTAATATAGTTAATTGGTTATATTTAATTCATAACTTTCTTAGAGTTAATAGAGTTAATTAATTAATAGTATCTAGCATGGGGCTACAGTTTGAATTGATGCTGAAAACTTTGTTGATAATATAGAGAAGTTTTCATTACCGCTGAGTGATGTTTGCACAGAGCCAAGACCTTTTCTGCTTCTCACCCCACTTCACCAGTGAGTAGGCTTGGGCTGCAGAAGGTGTTGGGAGGGGACACAGCCAGGACAGCAGACCCCAACTGGCCAAAGGGATATTCCATACCATATGACTTCCTGCTCAGCATATAAAGCTGGGAGAAGAAGGAAAATGGGGATGTTTGCAGTTATATATCTTCGTAAGTAACTGTTATGCATGGCAGAGATGGCTGAAGACCTGCCTACCCATGGGAAGTGGGGAATGAATGCCTTGTCTTGCTTTGCATATGTGGCTTTTGCTTTACTTATTAAACTGCTTTTATCTCAAACCACAAGTTTTCTCACTTTTAGTCTTCTGATACCCTCCCTCCTATCACTATGGAGGAAAGAAGCTGGTGGCTTACTCCCCAGCTGGGGTTAAATCATGACATAGGACAAGAGGAATCAAAATAGAGGAAATTCCATTTAAGTGTAAAACTCACCTTTTTATTCTGTGAAGGTTCTCAATGCTGGAACATATTTCCTATTGAGGTTGTGAGATCTCCATTCTTGCATGTCTTCAGCACCAGACTAGACATGGCCCTAATCAGCCTGCTTTTGCTGACTCTATTTTGAGCAGAGGGCTAGAGTAGAAGAAATTCAGAAGTTCCTTACAAACCCAGCCGTTCTGTGATTCTGTGAACTGGCATTTTCTATCTTCAGTCAATTGCTGGAGACTGGTATGATTCCCTCACAACGTATCTCTTTCCTCTTCTTTTTTTTTGGTGGGGGATTGGGCCTTGCAATAATAGCTGAGTAGAGATAAACAACTTAAATATTTGAAATCTCAAGCTTCCAGCACATAGACTATCCAATTTGCATTATGTATGACAGAAAAATAGAAAATTTGTACTGGGCTTAACCTAAAACCTTCTGTTTTGTCATTTTGTTCTCAACTGAACAAAAGAGATTTTTAATTAAAGCAAATTCCACTTCACAGTTCTGGAATGTTGTAATATTTCTCTGTTCTCTGGAATTATTACAGCGTTGAAGCAACAATACATGTGATACACAAGAGAGACCAAATTAAAATATATACTTAAGGTGATATCAAGTGACATGAATGGGATACCCAAGAAACTAAGTGGCTACATGCCCTAGCATTTGTCCAGAACAGAATTATTTTTCAGAACCAGCTGGGACAGCAAACACAGCCAGGACAGCTGAAACAAAATAGCCAGAGGGATAAGCCATGCTATATGATATCATGCTCAGTATATAAGGTTGTGGCGAGAGCAGAAACTGGCTGTGAAGCAGACATCACTGCTCAGGCATGGGATGGGCATGGGGTTCTGGGCAGTGAGCAAATTGCGTGTGTTTTGCTGCTTTGTTGTCCAGGTTCAGCCCTAGACAGCAGCTGAGCACCACTCACTGCTGTCTCAGCCCTAACCTCTGCCCCAGAAAGATGGGGAGAAAAATGGGGAAAATGGGGAGACAAAAGAGGAGAATAGGGAGACAAAGGCTGGTCTCATGGGTTGAGATAAGAGTGTTTACTGGGACTCTACATGGAGAGGGAAATAGCAACAGCAATACTTGTAACAGAATACACACAACAGTGATAACACAAGGCACCTTATGTACCTGAAAAATGACCACTCAGTCCAAAATGAAACCGTCCTGGAGCCGCATGTGGTGTCTCTCCCTGACTAGCCCCCTTTTATGGTCACATGTTATGGAAAACATCCTTGGCCATCTTCCTGCCCTGCCCTGGCTCTTTGTGAAATCATACTCTGTCCTAGGTAAAACCAGGACATTTATATATTCTGTTGTATAACAATATATATTGTTATTTTCATCTCTCTGTGCTAAACTAATAAATTTTCCATGTCCCAATCCACAAACTTTACCATTTTCTTCTATTGTCCCCCCCATCCCACTGGTGGGGGATGAGTGCAGTAGTGGGGGCCTGTTGGGGCTAAACCATGACACCACATCAGTGGACAAGAGAAGAGCTACAGATATCATGTATCTGGAATTCTGTAAGCCCTTTAACATAGTCATTCACAACATCCTTCTCTCTAAATTGGAGTGATAGAGATTTGATGGATGTACTTTTTGGTGGATGAGGAATTGGTTGGATGTTTGCATCTAGAAGGTAGCAGTCAACATCTCAGTGTCCAGAGGAGATCAGTGATGAATGGTATCCCTCAGGGGACCATATTGGGACTAGTGCTATTTAATATCCTCACCAATGACAAGTTTGCAGATGGCACTAATCTGAGTGGTGCTGTTGATTTGCTAGAGGGACAGGATGCCATTCAGAGGGACCTGGACAAGCTCAAGAAGTGGGCCCCTGCAAACCTCAAGAGATTCCACAAGGCCATGTGCAAGGTCCTGCATATGGGTCAGAGCAGCCTCCAGTAGCAATAAAGGTGGGAGGTTGAAGGGATTGAGAGATTCCCTGTAGAGAAGGACTTGGAGATATTTGTGTATCAAAAGCTGGACATGAGCTGGCAGCACAGAAAGCCAATCGTATCCTGGGTTGCATCAAAATCAGCATGATCAGTAGGACAAGGGAAGGGACTCTGCCCTTCTGCTCTGCTCTGCTGAGACTCCACCTGGAGTACTGTCCAGTTCTGGAGTCCTCTGTACAAGAAAGACATGGATCTGTTTGAGCACATCCAGAGGTGGGCCACGAAGATGATCAGAGAGCAGGAGCACCTCTACTATGAAGCCAGACTGAAACAGTTTGGCTTGTTTAGCCTGGAGAAGAGAAGGCTCTGGGTGGACCTTATTGTGACCTTTCAGCATTTAAAGGGGAATTATAAGAAAAATGGGGACAAACTTTTTAGTAGGGCCTGTTGTGATTAGACAAGGGGTAATTTTTTTAAACTGAAAGAAGGTAGATTTAGATTAGATATAAAGAAGGAATTCTTCACTCTGAGCATGATGAAACACTGAACAGGATGCTCTTCTATATGATATGAAAGATACTTAGTTTTTACCCAAAGTGGAGTTTCTCTCCCTGAGAACTTCCCTTCCAATACATACTTTTCTGAACAGGCTGAATTCTCTCCACAGACTTTCTACAAGGTCTCGACTGGGACACCACACTTACTCCAAACTTTAGGACACAGTTCACCTTTGAAGTGAGATCCTGTCTGTAATCTCACTGGTCCCCCTTTTTGGGACCACTTCTGGCACCAGTTTGATTTGTGCTCTCACTTCTGGGATGGTTAGGTCTGCTTCTGGAATAATTTTTTCCCCTCTTTAGAATGCTCTGTCCCTTTCTGCAATCCATGTAAATAATCTATGGTATCTGCTGCTATATTACTGCTAAGTTGTTTAATTAATGGTGACAGATAGTAACCTGGCATAGTATATACCTAATTGCTTGTTTGTTGCTGCTATTGATCGTTTCTTTATGATGGATTCCTGCTATTGACTGCTGCCATTCTATTGACTGATACTATATTACTGATTGCTGATACTAATCTGTAATAGCTGGATATGGATATTCACTTGTTTAGTCATAAGTATACTTCATAGAGGTGACTTTAATTGATTGTGTTGGGTTTTTATTTGTGGCAGTTTACATTCTAGTGCTGATTTTTGTGGTATTTACGGTAATCTGTAGCACAGTAGAAAAATTTGGAGGATAAAGCTTCCATGAAATCGTGAATTGCAGAATCCTACAAACCCATGGAGACAATCTATATACACCCACGAACTGGTTTAATCTTTAGGTCTTGACACCCACCCAACTCCATCTCCATAAAACATTATCGAGACAGAGACACAAAGATCATCAGGGGATACTCCTTTCACACAAGAATATCTATTTGGCATATTAGTTACGTTTTAATGCCTCTGGTTCTGTTTTACAGTCTCATATAAGGGATGTCTTTGAGTGTATCATCTGTTGGTTTCAGGTGTCCCAAACAAAACCAACAGGTCCCACCAGGCAGTTACATCTTCACACAGTGCTGAAGGCAGTGATGATGAGACAGCTGCAAAGGAAGCTAGCCATGGAAAAGGACAGAAAGACAGGCAAACACTTAAAAAGCTCCCCAAAACTACTGTTTTTATCTTGCCTTTCCCGTAATCAAATGCAGGTAATGGCATTTTTCACAAAGTAATCAATTGCAATTAAGAGCTAATCTGAGCCAGTGCAAAATACCTCTCATTTCCATCAGGATGTGAATTGCTGGTTGTAGGTGGTAATCCATGTGTAAACCTGATAATGTGTCTTACATTCTGTTCAACTTTGTGTACCCAAAGAGGTTAAACAGAGATTTTGACTGTCAGTAATACCACTAGAAAATGATAGGCAGATCACGACAACTCAACTTCACAAAGATTTGAGGTATTTTAAAGACCTTTCAGCTAGGAAACAAACAAAAACCCTCCACTCTGAGGAATGTATATCATAGATTCATAGAATCATTA
>VXBZ01008954.1:0-11427 GCA_013399135.1 Heliornis fulica | reverse complement strand
CCATCTCTTGAGGTGTTTAACAGACGGGGAGATGTGGTGCTTGAGGACATGGTCTAAGGGTAGACTTGGTGACGGTAGGTTAATGGTTGGGCTGGATGATCTTAAGGGTCTCTTCCAACCTTAACAATTCAGTGATTTTATGATTCTATGATTATGTCTGTAGTCGCTTTTGCTTCCCTGACAGTCAAAAAAAGCATTGCTAGAGGCTGAGCCTAGTCATCTTCATTAAGAATTGATGTCTGGAGGTGCCAATATGGGAAAAAAAAAACATATAGGAAGGGTAGATACCTAAACTCAAAGTGTGGTTTTCTCTAAGTCCAGTTCTATATAACATCTGGAAGAGCAGGTGAATTTGGGTGAGGAACGAGGAAGCCCTAGAATAATCCTTTAAGCATGTTCCATGTCAGAGCACAAGACATATATCTCTTGTTTGGATGTTGGTGGGGAGATAAGTTATGTTTTTTGGCAACTCATTTTGTAAATCTTTGTCTGAAGTCTTTGTAATCTTTTTTTTTTTTCAGTTTACATGATATGGAATTAGGCAGGAGGGCTCAAGTAACAAATTTGATTTATAAGAAGAATGATCTGGAAGGATGAGTGTTTATTTAGTTTGTTGGTTAAAGAGAAAGTGAAAGATTAGAAATATTTTTTAATTTTTTTAACTTGTTTCCCAGTAGATGTTGATGAAGGAAAAACTCACAGGATTTTTTGTGCTTAAAAAAACAATCCTCCAGAAATAGTCTCTGGTGAACCCTTTTGTGCTGTTTAGAATGACTCAGTCTGGGTGCTTAAGGTGAGGTTTCCTTCATATGTCTGTGAGACAAATTTCTCCAAACATTTAGAAAGAAAGATGTCTTTTAATATTTTCTTTTGAGTGCTTTGACAGCTTCTCCTGGAAGCCACCACGGAAGCACAAACCAGTTTTTATAGTGGTGTTCTTGTTACTTTCTGGCTTGCACACAGAGTGGGAAGAATTAAATCAATATTTCTGCCTTGCCACAGTTATTGAGACAAAGTCCAAGGTAAACTCTTTTCACTTACCATCAACCTGGGGGATCCTTTTTTACTTTCTGTGATTGCCCAAGTCCATTTTCTGCTGAATTGGGGCTGCGAATCCCCTACCGAGCGGGGAATAAAGGAGCATCAGTGTGCCACAAAGAGCACTTCAGGGATGGGAAGGAAATGCTGCAGTGTTGGGGTTTTGCATGCCATGGCAGGACTGTGGTTTTCCTTCAGCAAAGTGGTTTCTCTGTCACATCTTGCCTGCAGTGCTGGAGTGATAGCAGGCAGCATGACAGGCAAAAAAAAAAAAAATAAATAAATACCCAAATTAAATGCAAAGCCATGGGAAGTTGAAGAAGGGAGCTCTGAGGGGGTGTGTTTGCTTCAGAGCAGGCTGTCAGCATTGATAAAAATAAAAAGGGTGATGAGATGGAGCTGGGGGAGAAGAGAGGCCTGTGGGATGCTTGAGTGGATGAGTGGGGCTGGGGGGAGGAAGGGCACAGCAGTGACTATGGGAGGGAAAGGGTTGAATTTTGCTGCAAAGGGTGGGAGGATTCATGGAGCCAAGCTAGCCATGGCCAAAGCCAATCTGTCACAGAAAAATAAGGTAAAACCAGATTCTACAAGTCCAAGGCAGGATAGGGTAGAATTAAACCCAGAAAAGATGGGAAACTGCTTCCATGCTAGAAGAAAGTAAATAGGCTAGGACACTTCAGCTTGAAAAAAGAGATGCCTGAGGAGGGTTATGAAAGAGGATTTTATGTTTTTCTCCTTGGGGAACGAGATATTGTGGTTAGTTATGAATATTTTTGTCTTTGTAAAGGAGATAGGCAATTCCTAATGAAACCAGCAATAAGCAGGTTCAAAGCTAATTCAGAAAAGGGTGTATTTTCTATTCCAGTAGACACTAACTGTGAAACTCCTTTGTTGTGAATTTTAAAAGTTTCCATGGGTTGAGGAGCAAAATGAAATTGCATTTAATTTAAAGGTTTATAGAAGAAAGAGAATCTATTTAAGGTATTTTTTTTATTACTGTGTACAACCTTTAAGATTTAATCAGATTATTCCTGATTTGGGAAGTCTCTGGAGTCTGGGGAGTAGCAGTAACGCTCATGGTGATTTTTCCTGACTTCTGCTGTGACTGAATTCAAACTGCTTGTGTGGAACTGAGTTAGTAAATTGTTACAGGGACCATCTTTTGGGGTTTGTTTTTCTTCATCCAGGCAGAAGTTTAGTGCTTGAGTGTGTCAAGAAGGTCAATGCAATAAAAACTGGTTGTAAGGAGACCAAACAGGGTGAAGCAGGAGAGAGCACCCAGGCTGCACTTCTGCATGAGCTGTCAGTGGGAGAGTGACTGTCACCCAATAACTATTTATGATCCTAGCTCTGGAGAGGTTAGAAATTACCTGCTGATATCAGATTGGAGCAAAAGTGAGTTTCCATTGCTAGCACACCGGCCTGTGATGGTACCCTGTGATATCTCAACTTGGCTTAATCAACCTGCACCTTTGCCTTGCTGTTATCTGCCTCTGGGTAGTAAGAGGTGTGCAGACAGCCCAAGATACACCAGGCATCAAGTGGGTATCTTCACAACTGGACTGAATCAAAGAGCAAAAGTCTTGTGTGGGAAAGTCCTTCAGAAGACTCAGTAAGACCATTCATTAGGGACAATTTGGTGCTAATGAGAGCTCTGCTGAAAGGTCTTTTTTTTTTCTGAATTGGCAGTTCACCTGGGTTAACAGTGTCTGGCACCAGCCTACTGCCATTCATTTCTTTCCTCAGCTAAACTTAGTCAATCTCAGAGCCGTGCCAGAGCTCTAGAAGTCATGTTTATTCATGAAGGAAAGTTATTTTCCGCTGCTTCCTAGATAAGCTTTGACAGTATATTTGCTGTAAGTGTAGATATGGCCCAAATAAAAGATTTTGCACTCTATTCTGCTGGTTCTGCAAACTTCTGTATACTTGCCCCTCATGACAATTGGACCATTTTCTGTTTATTAACCATTTAAAGAGAGGAAATGAAGGTCTGAGCTCTGATTCACTTTTAGAGAAGACAGTGGAAAACATGCTATGGTAGGATTTCCTAACCCAACACATCCAGGAGTGTGTCACTGGTCTTCAGCCACTTCTTCTGCATCAGGGCTTCTTACAGGAAGGCTCTCCAAAGCCCTGCTGAGGCTGATGCAGCCCTTGGCTTGCACTTAAGGCACTTGGCTGGCAAAGAGGGAGGCTGAGATGCTGAATGTAAAGATCTGAGCTCCAACATGTGGCCATCAATCTCTGGCTCATTTTTTGATTGTCCTCCTTGATCAAGATTTCAGGACCCCATTTCAGGAGGGATAGAGGTGGCTGCTAGTAATTACAGCAATTGCATGTCTTACAGTGCAATGTTGAGCTGTTTGATCTGTTTGTCTGAAGAACAGTTAAAATGCAACTTTGTTAGAGTTGTGAACAATTTCTCTCTACAGCTGTCCAGAAGATACTGGGCTCTGGAGAGAACATCATGATCTACCAGGCAACAGCAGGTAGACAAAGCTGAGTCAGAATAATTGAAAAGGAAAATGCTCTTTTATACATATGTGTCTATATATATATTTATGTGTATATATATATATAGTTATATATATATAGTTATGTATATGTAATGTCAAGAGCTTAAAGAATTGATTATTCAGGGACACAGTAGCTGCTGCTGTCTTGAAAGAGTCACACACTGGTTTTTGCTCAGTGTTTTGCTCTCCAGACTCACTAGTGATCCTTTCTGAGGCAAAGCACAGCCCTTGGCCATTTGTATCCCTTGTCTTCTGCTAACAAGTAAATGAGCAGAGCAGTTCTTTGTGTGGAAATGGAGTTGAAGGGGAGCTGTATTCCTGTCTCCTTTCCACCTTCTGCCTTAGGTAAGGCTTGATAAATACCTTTGCATTTCTCCTGCAGATACTGAGTGCAGGGGAGAAGACAACAATTATAATTAATTAACAGAGAAGCACTTAGTGCTCACCAAACATTATTTGATCAGGCAAAATAAAAATGTCACTTTTATTACATCCATGAAGGCCAAGAGATGCCACAGGGCAGACAGGGATTGCCTGTTTCCAAGGCACATTGCAGCTCTTTCTTCCCTCAGATACTTTTCTCAGGTATTGGTCTGTCAGAATAACATAACTGAATGTTGCTGGCTAACCCCCCAATCCCAGCAGTTCTCCAGGATGAGGTCTATATGTTTTGGAGAAAGAAAACCATTTTCTGACAGGCTGTTAGATAAAGGCTGCCTGAGTCCTGGTTTGAAAGCACAAGAGAGCAGCAAGCATTGGGCTGCAAGTGCAAAGCCTCTTGCAGACGTCAGTCTTCATGGTGTTCCAGTTCTTTAAACTCATGTTACTTATGCAGACCCTATTCTCCTCATTGGAGAGAAGACAGCACCTCCAAGGAATCATTCATCTACTGAGCTGTAGATAACCATCCTGGAGTGGCATGCACTGCCAGCCAGAGCTCTGGTTTCCATTACCCTGTTCAGATTTACATATCTGACTTTTAGGTGAATAAATATAAGGATATGAATCCCACCATTAAAAGCTGGACCACTCCAGGCAACTGCCCTCAGCACATCTTGGGAGGCAGTAGAGAAGAATCACAGACTGTTCAAAGGGACCTCAAAAGATCATCCAGTCCCCTTGACAGAGTAGGATCACNCACCCCTCAGTCTCCTCCAAGCTGAAGAGACCCAGCTCCCTCAGCCTGTCCTCAGAAGGAAAATGTTCCACTCCCTTCATCATCTTGGTGGCCCTGTGCTGGACTGTCTCAAGGACTTCTATGTCCTTCTGGAACTGAGGGGCCCAGAACTGGACACAGTACTCCAGGTGAGGTCTCACCAGGGCAGAGTGGAGGAGGAGCAGGACCTCTCTTGAATGGTGTTGAAAGAGCTAATACACAGACATGAGAGGTCTTTACAGAGACAATGTTTTTAAGGATCCACTTTGTATGCTTGGGAAGGTCGGTTTTGTGTGTCTTTTTGCTTCATTTTAATCAAAAAGAGCTTTTGTTACAAAACTGAGCACCTAGAAGATTTTCTTTCATGCATCACAGGTGGTGGTGAAACAGCCTAACACAGGAAAAGATATGGATCACAAAAATTCTCCAAGTGCATAATTCAGGACATTTAAAAAGCCATCTGATACTATCACCTTGTATTTTATTTGCATTAGAACCTGTCCTGAGGTAATGGGTGGACTATAATTTATTGAGGTTGATGGAGGGAAAGCATTGTAGAACAGGAAAGATCCTGTCATGAAATCATCTATTTTCCATGAGCAGAATATCTACTATCTTAATACTTTTGGAGCTGCTGGCTGTTCAGTGACAGATAAGTATGATGCTGTGGAAACCAAGCTTTGCACCTGATATTAGAAACCTGAAAACTGAATTTTAATGAGCCCTACAGAAAAGCATGCATGAAGAAGATACCATCAGTCATTCCATTTTTCAAGCTCTGATAAACTCACCTCAGGACTTCATTTGAAAAGTTCTGTTTGCTCATGAAAGAAGGAAGGCAAAACCTGTAAAATAACTTTGAAAGAGAGCTGAGGGTCCTTTTTCAGCTTCAAAGCGTTTCTGTGGGCTCTGTTGATCTGAGACAGCACACTGCCTCAGTCTGAACAGGCTGATGATGACACCAGCCTAGTTCTTAGCTCAAGTAGTAAAAGATGATTTAAAGGAGGAATTTCAAATGGGGATATAATTGCCAAGAAATGCAGCTTGACAGTGGTTTCTGTGGTTCCCTTTACTTGCATGTGAGAAGTATTTTCTCAAAGCTTGCTTCTTCATATTCTAGTTTTACTTGTTAGACTGTTGACCTTAACAGCAACATGTTAGTCACATTTGGGGAAGTGTTGCAATCTAATGGGGCATGACAAATAACCAAGAGCAGAGGTGCTATAAAAAAAAAGTGAGGTCTGTTGACAACCCATCCATCTAACCCAGGGCAGCAGCTGAAGTGCCTGTCTGTTGGAAATTTAAAGGGAAGGAAATGTTTTCAAAACCATAATGTATCTAATATGTTGAGCCAAAAACACATCTGATTTTTTTTTTAAGTCAGGTCTGACAACTCCTTTTGGCATCATATTAGATTATTCAATAGTGTAATATGTATGTGATATCTAATAAAAAGGAAAAATCAGAATTACATGTTATAACTCTATAGGAAGGACATGCCTAATGGGTTTTTTTCTCTGAAAAAGTTTTTATTCCATTCAAAAAATCTTCAGAAGTGCTTAATTTTAAAAAAATCCTATATTTTCTCCCTTGGCTACACCTTCACTCATAGATTGGATAGGTAGGAGTAGATCACCTTGCACCACCCTTCCATTGAGAGCACATAGACAGGAGGGGAATTGCATTTTCACCAGGGTGGATAGTGGTAGGACAAGGGGAATGGATTGAAGCTGGAGGATGGAAGGGTTAGGTTGGATATCAGGGGGAAGTTCTTCACAGAGAGAGTGGTGAGGTGCTGGAAAGGGCTGCCCAGGGTGGTGGTGGATACCCCAAGCCTGGAGGTGTTCCAGGCCAGGTTGGATGGGGCCCTGGGCAACCTTGTCTAGCTGCAGGCCTGGAGGTTGGTGGCCCTGCCTGTGGCAGGGGGTTTGGAACTCGTTGGTACTTAGGGTCCCTTCCAGCCCAGCCCAGTCTGTGATCACCTGGTGACTGCACTATCCCTCCTCAGCTTCCCTGAGTGTTTTGTGCCCTTGTCCTTTTTGAGGAAAACTGCTTCCAGGGAAGGGGTTTGGCTCCTGATCTCTTCACTGTCCCCTCTCTGCTGAGCACATCCCCTGCACAGTCACTGCATTGAAAGGGGGAGAAAAAGCTGGAGACAGAAGTTTGGGAGAAGCAGAGAAAGAATGGGAGAAAATCTCACATTTTCAAACCAGGTGTTTTAATGCAACAGGGAGAGATAAAGGCAAGGAAAAGAGGTATTTAATTAGGCATTTCTGCCTTTTTGATCTAAAAAAAGGCACTGTTCTTTACTAACTCTGGTTTGCCTGGTTCTTGCACAGATCTGCTGTTCTTTCTGTGCTGATTTCTGGAGAATTACAGACAACACCAGAGCTGAATTTCAGGGGCTGGCATAGGTACATGTTTACATGAAATATTTCCATGCCTTTCCTTTCAAAAGGTGTCTGTGCTGAGGTGGGAGGCTCCACATGCCTTTTCCCAGCTACTCTGCCCCGTCCCAGTTCCTCTCCTCCATCCAGCAGACACCACTTGGGCTTAATCTACCATCTGCTTCTCTCCTTTCCCCAGGTTGCAGAAGACAATGGGACAACATCACGTGCTGGCCTGAGGCAGAAGTGGGAGAAGTTGTGGTACGGCCATGCCCCAAGTACTTCAGATTCCTCACCACTTTTGTCGGTAAGCAGAACCAGACAGCTCATCACACTGAAAGGGGATTATGACCTCACTGCCTGTAGGGTTTGCATCTATCACAGGGGAAGCCTCTTGCTATAATCAGAGGGAGAAACAAGCTCCATGCCCTATCAAAGCTGGCCTGAACACTGCCAGGGATCCAGGAGCACCCACAGCTTCATGAGCAATGTGTCCCTGTGTCTCACCACTCTCATGGTGAAGATTATTTTTCCTACTGACTAACCTATATCTCCCATCTTTTAGTTTAAAGCTATTCCCCCTTGTCCTGTCACTACACCCCCTTGTAAACAGCCCCTCTCCAGCCTTCCTGTAGGTACTGGAAAGTTGCTATATGGTCTTTTGGGAACCTTCTCCAAGCTGAATAACCCCAACTCTCTCAGCCTGTCTTCATAAGAGAGGTGCTCCAGTCATTGGATCCTGTTTGTGGCCTCCTCTGTACTTGTTCCAACAGCTCAATATCTTTATTGTCCCAGGGACCCCAGAGTGGAATGCAGCACAGCAGGTTGGGTTTTACTGGAGTAGGGGGGTAAAATCACCTCCCTCAGCCTTCTGGTCATGCTAGATGATGGAGCTCAGGGTGCTCTTCGCTTTCTGGGCTGCAAGTGAACTGTGCTTGGTCGTGTTCAGCCTTACATCAGTCATCACTCCCAAGTCCTTCTTCTTAGGTTGTTCTCAATCCTTTCTCCATCCAGCCTGTACTTGTGCTTGGGACTGCACCAACCCATGTGTGAGAGCTCACACTTGGCCTTGTTGATCTTTATACAGTTCACATGGGCCCACCACTCAAGCCTGCTGAAGTCCCTCTGGATGTCACCACCATCCAGCACCTTGTCTTCACCGCACTGCTTGGTGTGGTTGGCAAACTTGCTTAGAGTGCACTCAATCCCACTGTCCATGTCACCAGCAAAGGTGTTAAACAGTCCCAGTCCCAACCCCTGAGGAATGCCTCTTGTTGCTGGGCTCGATTTGGACATCCAGCTGTTGACCTCTGCTGAGAGGTCACCAAAGAGCTGCACTCTTTGACTGCAACCCCCCAGCCAGTTCCTTACCCACCAAATGGCCCATCCACCAAGTCCATGTCTCTCCAACTTAGAGACAAGTATACTATGTGGGACAGTTAAATGCTTTGCACAAGTCCATGCCCAAGATATGAATACCCAAACCATTAGAACATCCTCCCTATCCTTCTTTAAGCATCACATGCTACTCTGGATTGTAGGGATGCAAAAATGGCTTCTGGGAAAATCCAATAATATCAATATTGTGTAGTGAAAATTAAATCAACCTGTGTAATAGTATGTTTGTTATACGAAATGAATGGTTTAGCTCTATAATTAATTAAGTCTCTGACATAAAATAAACAAGCTGAAGCTGTACATAATAAAGTATTTTTCTGCTGGAATGAAAAATTGGGCCACAGGCCAAGAAATTAACCTGACAAATAATGGGCAGGGAAGGTTAATGGACAAAGTAGCTTAACTCACTGTTCAGAGTGTTCTGGGAAGCTTTAAATTAAAACTCAGGTCTCAAGGGCCATGCAGCAACAGGACTCTTTGTCTCCCTGTAGTTTATAATCATTATTTACTATTTTTATTATAGTAGCCCTGCAGAACTGCACAGATAATGAAGATATTTTGCACTGGAGCTTATGCAACAAGCTGCTAAGTCTCTACTTTTACAGCCTTACAGTCCAAGCATATATGATGGATTGTGAATAGGAGTAAGGATACAGTGTTAGCCCTGCTAATCAGACCAGGAGTCTACACTGATTAACCAACACATGCTGAGCACATGACTTGACCAAGGCATCAAAGTCTTTGCAGACCCAGAATGGAAATCCAAAATCCCCAGAATCCTGGTGCTGTAACCTCCCTTCTCCCCAAACCTCCCAGCAGTTCATCACATTGCATCAACACCCAAAAAAGCAAGCAGAAGCTGATGTAACATCACATCTTGCACAATGAGACCCCTGTGCATTGGCCCAGCCATTGGAATAACTGCCTACTCTTGATGCTTTGTGCCCTCTACTCTCCTGAGCACAACACACATTCACTGTGTTTTAGAGACACAGCAGTTTCAGTTCAACAGGAGGAAAAAAAACCTCCAAGAACCTTCCAAGAAGATTTTTTAATACTTCATCCCATGAGAACGAAGCAATGATGGAAGAATAATATCTATATATTATATTGTGCATACCAGAATATGGTCATATCATTGTGGCTGAGTTGAACTTAAGTTAATGAAAGTGGGATGCCTTCAGTTGTGCACTAGGATAGGCAAACAAGATAAGGTTGCCCACTCAGTAGCATCTTCTCCTCTCTTAGATGTCCTAGGACATCTCAGGTGCTCTCCAGGTTAGTTAATGTGTCATTGGATATCTCAGGTATTTAAGGATATCTCCAAAGATCTGTGTTTAGGTGAATGAACGGTTCCTATTGTAGAATACTCCACCATGAGCAGTCAGGGCATCACTTAAGCTGTCTGTGCACTTATCTCAATGTGCCAGGCCAAGAAAGATCCTCAAGCACAAGCCAACACATGACTCTGCCCTACATACCCTTGTTGTAGTGTGGCTGCAGGCATTGGTGGTGTTCTTTGAGCAGTGAGCTCAGCAAATGTCTTCTAGCTGGATGGCAACATGAGCAGCCTTCTAGGGGCATTTCACAGAGCTTTAGATGAGTTTCATCTGGTTAAATGTAGTTTTCTGCATCTAAATGTCATCCAGGATTTTCCAGAGAGCTGGCTGGTTTTGTCAGTGATGGCAAGGGCATGATTGTTAGCCTGGAATGGCACTCACATCAACTGATTTTAGAGTTTTCCATATGTAATACTATCTCTGCCCTTGTTTTACAGTCAGCAATGAGAAATGGGCTCCTTAGAGGTGCAGTTCAACTGACTTTTAGACTTTAACTTCAGGATGAGCTGAATAGCATCATTAAACTGCTTGTTTTTCTCCGTTTACAATGGTGTGATTGTAGAGTGGCTCTGGCAGATGTGAATGTCCTAAAACACAGGTAAATCCCACCTTTTCAGAGCATAGTTGTGTGCATCTCCTTCTGTAAACAGAGAAACTGATGCTGGTTCTAAATCAGAAACAACAGCTTTGATTTTTTTCAGAGCTATGCACTTTGTACAATCATATACAAACATGGAAGGCAGAGACAGTCTTAAGTAAAGGGAGGCTAAGATTGCCTCTTGTTTTACAGGGTTTGTTGCAAAATTAATGCAATTTGTGAAGCAGCTCTTCCCTTTGTAGTAGTGAGCATTACTGAACAGCTTTCAAGGAAATCAATCATCTGATTAATGTTTATGTCTTACTCTTTGATCCCTTTGAAGGAACATGAAAGCTTATACCAAACTTGTGAGACAGAGAAGAAGTTTTTTTATATGTATAGCAGGAATAGGGTGAAGTACTGGGAAATAAAGAGTTAACATGATTTTCTTGCCTAATGGAGAATATTCTCTTCAAATGACTAATACCCTCTCTCATGGTAAATAAAGGATAAAATATCTCGTGGCATTTAGAAACCATAAAATGCCTAGCATGGTCCTGATGTCATTTGACATTAAATTTTTATGCCATTCACAAATGCAGAAGATTTTCATTATTTCATGGCATTCATCAGTATAATGTGAAGGAGATGGATACAAAATATTTTTGGCACTCTTTGGTATTAAAGAGCATTACTTGCTATCCCTTGACCAGAGCGTTCCAGCCTTCTTGCAATACATAGGAGATGACATTTGTAATAGGGATTTGTTCCTCCAACATCAAATTGTCCATCATGCTCAAGTTAAACTGTAAAAAATTAGCTCTGACATTCTTTTAGGCTTTAACTATAAGATTAATTGACTTAAGCATGCAGGGATGGGAATAACCAAGCTCTGGAATCCCAGTCTGTGAGGGTGAGATCCTTCTGGGTTTCAGGTTTGCCAAACTCCTTTTTTCCTCTGGTGCTTTAAATTTTAGGAAGAGGTTCTTTATTTAGGAAAAGGTTCTTTACTGAG
>VXBZ01008953.1:71221-83760 GCA_013399135.1 Heliornis fulica | reverse complement strand
CACCGAGACACTCCACATCACACCGACCCAACCCACGCCACACCAACCCACCTTACAACACACCACCCCACATCAACCCACCCCACCCCACATCACACCAACCCTGATACCAACACACACCAAGACCCAATGCAGCCATCCTACAATTCAACCTCCAGCACCCACGTCTGTCCAACTCCACCCAGCCACACATCCACAAGCACCATCCCCACCATCACAGAATGTCAGGAGTTGGAAGGGACCTTGAAAGATCATCTAGTCCAACCCCCCTACCTGAGCAGGATCATCTAGATTAAATCAAACAGGAATACATCCAGATTGGTCTTGAATATCTCCAAAGAGGAGACTCCACAACCTCTCTGGGCAGTCTGTTCCAGTGAACATGGCAGCACCTACCATGCAGTACCGGGAACGCCAGTCCTGTCCCCACACCCCACTGGGGCCACCTGTCCCCACAGCACCCTGCAGAGCCTGTCCAGCATAGGCGGCTGCGCTGGAGATGCTTGTCCAGTTCGTGGTGCCAAGGACCAGCACGGGCTGTGCCAAAACGCCTGTCTCCACACCGCTGGGAACGCCCATCCCGCCACTCCAGCAGCAGCACTGGGAACGCCTGTCCCCAGCACATGCCGCGGCACTGGAAATGCCTGTTCCTACTGGGCAAAGCAGCTCCGGAAGGTTTGAGCGTGGTGTGCAGTGATGGAAAGCCCTGTCCAATCCTGTCCTCCTGTCTTCTTGTCTTCCTGTCCTCTTGTTCTCCTGTCTTCCTCCTCCATTCCTGTCTTCAGCCCCATGAAGTATGGAGAGTTCCCACATCATGGAGACCTTCCCCACTGGAAGCCCACCACGTCTTCATTCACCTGCCATACTTGTGGTTTTCCAACATTAGTTTTATGTTGACATGTGTTGTCTTCAGAATGCATTTTTGTCTTGAGTATTCAACAGTGAACTCATTAAGAATAACAAAGATTTTAAAATAAAATAAAAAGAGGATAAAATAAAAACAGAATAGAAAGTTAAATCTTCTAGAGTTTTATGACCATTCTTGCAGAAGTCACCTTCTTCCATCTTGACCATCCCTCGCACCAAGATCTCCTTTTTCCTAGATTACTGCCTAGGAGAAAAAAAAAAGGCCTGGTAAACTCTCCCCCTCGGTAATTCCCTGTTTCACCACAGAGTGACACATTTGTGTGGATATTTTTTATCAAAATTGTGTGATTCTACATGTGGGTGCCAAATAAATTCGATATCCTGAGCATAAGGTTTGGGCACAGTGAGCCTGGAGATATGCTTGGCTTCTGGATGTTGCTGTCTCTGCTTAGGAATTATTTCAACATGGTGAGATTTTCTATTTTTTGTAAGATCTGAGAAGCATCACATCTCCATTTTTACTCTCATGGAAAAAAATCCCTAGTATTTCACAATTTTCAATAGCAAAGCACACTATTTTCAAGCATGCAGACTCCTGAGCTGTGTCGTGGAGATCAGCAGGTTCAAACATAGTAATTTTGGACCTGTTGTATCAGTTTGATTCACCTCCTGGTTTCTGGCTCATTACATGTGCACTTTCCTTTTGAACTTTCCGTCTTCACCTTGCAGGATCGAAACTTGCTTTTTAAGATGAAATTTGAGTCGGGTTTTTTTTGACCTAGGTATGAAAAATGAACTTGGAATGACAAAAATGATCATAAAATCGAAAAAATTTGGCATGCTTTATGAATTGAAAGTCTTTACATATGCTTCCTCCACTCAGCAAAACTAATTCCAGTTTAGAATTATATATAGAATTATATACAAAATCAGAGAGAATCACAGTCGCAAGAACAGTTCTTCTTGAGAAATCACTAAAAACAGTTTATGGAAACAGCATAAAGGTGCCACAGCTTGTATGCCCAAAATATAAAAGGATTAAAAAAAAAAATCAATCCTTGGGTGATACATGACTATTCTGTGATCAACTTATGCTGAATTGGTGAATTTAATGTCCATACAACACTACACAGTGTGATTTTCTTATTTTTCTTAAGCTCCATAAAGGTAGATGACTGTCTCAAAATGTTCTTAAAGGACTGATATTGAGAGGAGTCATGAGTTACTTAACATAAATGCTTGCGTGCCCTATATACAGAGATTGCATTTAACTTGCTGCTTATTTTACACTGAGACATCTAGCCTATAATTCAGGAACTAAAAAGCAAAATTTCCCTCAGAGGAAAATTCAAATATGACCCTGAATCCCCTGTTAATTTATTAATGATTTTATAGCAGTGGAACTGTTAGAGCTCTAAAGAAGTCCCTGCAGATTTTCAACTCATGCTAGCTCAAGTTTTGGCCTTGTATTCCCAATTTCAGACTTATCTTTGCTTTTTGCTGTCTTAACATGATGAAGAACATTTTGTGAGAGAATTATGAAATAAGGTGTCTCTAGGGATAAGGTTTCAGTTTTACATCTTATTTCCATCTGCTTTGAAAGGTTGAGTCCATCCTTTCATGGTTCACCGCAGCGACAGCTTCACATGATGAGAGTCATTTAATAACCCAGATTGTGCCTGAATTAGGACAAAATGATCATCCCTTTTGGGCTTAAATTAGTGAGTTAATTAATAAGGATTTGTGGATTACTTTAACCAGAGTATTTGCAAGATACAGCCAAGGAGGACTGTGGCTTCTTTCATCCCTGGCTTATGAAGAGTCACTCAGAGCAGCAATATTGGAGAAGTACTGGCAGCCTCAGCACTTTATGTGGAATTATATAGGACCCAATGAAATTTACTCATGCCCTAGGAAATTCTCATTTGAATTTTTAACTACGTGGAAAGGGTGGTGTTATCTCTCTGTAGTGTTTTGAAGATGTCAGCACGACCTTTATTATGTCTCAGTGGATGTTCCTGTGGCTGATTATCATAAACAATGACATTCCTGAGGCTTCAGGAAGTGCATGGCTGCACGCAGCACTTCAGCCTCTATGACCGGCCCATTGGGCCAAGCTGTGTGCTGCAATTAGTATGCTACAGGGAAGAGATGTCATCCAGAGGGACCTGGACAGACTGGAGAGGTGGGACTGTGTGAACCATGTGAAGTTCAGCAAGGCCAAAGGCATGGTCCTGCACATTGGTTAGGGCAATCCCAAGCACAAGGACAGGCTGGATGGAGAATGGATGGAGAACAGCTCTGAGGAGAAGGCCTTGAGTGTGTTGAGATATGAGAAGCTCAACATGAGCTGTCAGTGTGTGCATACAGCCCAGAAAGCCAACCATGTCCTGGGCTGCATCCACAGCAGCAGGACCTGCAAGTCAAGAGAGGGGATTCTGGTCCTCTGCTCTGCTCTGGTAAGACCTTCCTGCACTGCTGCCTCCAGTTCGCAGGTCCCCAGGACAAAGAAGGACACAGAGCTGTTGGAGTGAGTCCAGAGGAGGTCATGGAGATGGTCCAAGGGCTGGAGCACCTCTGCCCTGGAGAGCTGGGCTGGAAGAGAGTAGGGTGGCTCAGCCTGGAGAAGAGAAGGTTGCTTCTGGGGAGAGTTCCAAGCCCCTTCCAGTCCCTCATAGGGACCCAGAAAAGCTGGCGATAGGCTGGTGCCCAGGGCAGGGAGGGCCAGGCCCAGGGCAATGGCCTTCAGCTGCAGGAGGGCAGAGGGAGAGGAGCTGGGAGGCAGAAATGCTTCCCGAGGAGGGTGGGAGGCCCTGGCACAGGGTGCCCAGAGAAGCTGTGGCTGCCCCTGGATCCCTGGCAGGGTTCAAGGCCAGGTTAGATGGGGCTTGGCGCAACCTAAACTGGTGGAGGATGTCCCTGTCCACAGCAGGAGTGGGCACTGGGGAGGGACCTTTGAGGTCCCTTCCCAATCAAACCAGTCTGGTGTTCTGTGATTCTATTTCTGTCATAGATCAGGTCAAATATGTCTCTTACTGGAGTATGAGGTCATTGAAATATCTCTCAGGTGAGCCAACATGCTTTTGTGATGGATGAAAGGATTCCAAGTGCAGAGCAAACTACTTCAGGTTCAGGAGAATGGAAAAAGTTTAAGTTTTCATACTGAATGCCTATTAAATAGTGTAATTGAGAGCCACAGATGTGGGGTTAAAAGAGCTTGTTTAGCTTTGCCTTTGGAGTGTCAAGAAATAGAAACTAATATCAGACAGGTTTTGTGTGTTCTTAACCCTGGACCCTTTTATCTCCATATTTCAGAGTGTCTGTATTTCTAGTTGCAGGAAAATATGTTTGCTTTATCTCCAGAGGTTGCTTTTAACTGTTGTAAGACACTTGCAGCTACCTAAGACTTCATAGTTATCCCTATTCAGTATCTCATAGGTTCACGGTGAAAGCACAATAAGGGTCAGCTCTTTTTTCTGTAACAGCCCTTGGCTTTGAATTAAAAGCAATATATCTCTGTGAGCACCAGCTGAAGAGTCATTAAGATATGAGCTGGTACCATAAAAGTGTTAGTATATGTGATGATATTCAGAAAAAATGGTGAAAACGTGCTCAAAGTTAGACCACATTAAACTCCAAGGAGAGTTTATTAATTTGCAAGTAAATTGGCCAATATTTGCCTTTCACCAGTACTGTCAGATGGTTGTCTTAATTGATTTCATTAATTTATCATGTTTCCTAAGTGTTCAAATGTAGATAAACCCTACTTGACATAGACTTCATTGTATCTTTGACACACTATCATGCTGTTTTGGTCATATTATGTGTACAAAGGAAGGTCCTCGTTCAGTAAAAGACATCTTCAAGTCAGCTTACAACAATTGGAGGCAATTTCCATGGAGGAAATGGAAGGGAATTCTTAATGTTTTGGAGTGCAAATGATGCTAAGAATATCTATTATTATCCTGGTGTTTAGAAGAGCTATTGTTTTCATGGCAAAACATCCTTCTCAGACTCAAATATATATTTTAATTTATAGAGGGGAATAATTCTATTTTAAATGAGCCATGAAGGTGAGCAGCAGCTCTATCTCAGAAGAAGGTGATGCCCACATCCTCCTTCACAGAACTTTATTCCCATACAGACTGGGTTGTACAAGGAGTCATTGGTAGTTTTGGTAATTTCTTTAGGCATCAAGCATCTTTTTGCTATGTGAACTTTAGTATTGGGCATCTGGACTCTTTCTTCACCGGAATCTTCAGAGCACTATTGCAAAATGTTGAGCAACAGCTCATAAACATGTATTGATTCAAACCATATTGCTTTAAAATAATGTGTGTATTATTTCTTTGAAGCCTTCAATATACCAAAACATTGTGGTTTTGGTATATTGAAGACTGAAGTCATCTGACTGAGATGGGCTGATCTCAAATCCACTGAAGTCAACAGATTAAATTTAAGCATCTTTGATGAGGTTTTGATCAAGTTTATCTAGAGTTTGAAAAAAAAAAAAAAAGAAAAGAATACAAACCCAAAACCCCTCATGAAATCATGCTGATGAGGGTCACCAAGTGGCCAAGAGACCATGGTGAAACTCAGTTCAGTGATGAATGCTGCAGTAGTTTTACCTGAATTAGCCCTGGCACACATTTTTTCATCAAGCTGTCATGGAGTCAATCTATTCCAAACTTCTTAACTATCCTAGAAAGTTTTTCTTTAATAATAAATCTCTTTTTTTTTTTTCTTCTGCCTTTAAAATCTGTTGCTATTTACTGTATTTTCAGGGAATGATGGATGCATGCATATAAGATGCTGGCAAATTTAGGGTTACTTCACTCAGTTTTGCCACAGGAATCTCACCTACCAACTATAGTGTAACCTGAGTATGTGAACTTGATTTTTTTTTTTTGCTTTGAAAAAGGTATTTTAGCAGGTTTACTCCTGTGAGGTGGTTACCAGTTAGTTTATAAGTTGTTTGAATTAGCTTGTTGAAAATTCCAAACAAAAGCTTATTGTCCAAAAGAGCTTGGGGGGGTGGGTCAAGTGGCAGAAGGTTGTAAAAGCTGCCTTCAGAAGGAAGTTATTACCTCATCGCTGTGTCCATAAAGAAAAGCTTTTACCAAGGAAAAAAACAGTTTAACAAGTTCAATAAATGCTCAAAATAAAACCTCACAAAAAGCTTCTGGGTTTGGAAACATTGTGATACCTTATTTTTTTGAGTGTGCTGAAAGAGAATTGCTTCCAGGCAAAGTTGTGCTGTGATATTCCCAGGTTTCAGAAGTGAGGCAGAATCAGGCCAAGATAGTTGGGGATGAGGATGTTTTGAAAGGCCTCCTGGAAATGACATTTGGGATTAAAGCCATGAACCCCCAGTGTGCTCACTCAGGGACATGTCTGCATTAAACACAGGACATTTTGGTTTTGTTGGGACTATGTATAAGCTCTGAGCAAGGGATTCTTTACATCTTACTTAATAAAGCTTGGCAAGGTGCTGTTTTGCCCTCTGAATTCCTGTTGCAATAGTTGAGAAAATGTTATTTTGGATCAGATGTGAAACCAGAACACAGTCATTAAATGTGTTCTAGAATGAAAGATGCTGGAGAAGATGAATGAAACAGGCTGCCCAGGGAGGTGCTGGGGTCTCCATCCCCAGAGGGATTTAAAAGATGATTAGATGTGGTGTTGAGGGACGTTGTTTCTTTAGTAGTGGATGGCAGGTTAGGATGAAATTTGGACTTGATGATCTAAAAGATTCCTTCCAACCAAGACAATTGTATGATTGTATGATTCTATTCTATGCTGTACAAATATACATGATTATTGAAACTGCTTTGTAAACTAATAGAGGCTGATGAATTTATTTAACCATGGGGACAATTAATACATCATGAGCTAAAAGGCAAAGCAGGAAACAAAAGGGAGGTGTCATGGTTTAATGACAGGGCTTAACTGAGCCCAAGACAGCCTCTGGCTCACCCCTCCTGCCCCAAAGGGATGGGAAGGAAAATGGAAAAAAACAAACTTGTGGGTTGAGATAAAGACAGTTTAGTAGGATAACAATGGAGAATAAGAATAGTAACAAGAGCAATAACAGTAATAATCACAACAAGTGATGCACAAATGCAATTGCTCAGCACATGAGAAAGGAAAATAAACCAAGTCAATGCCCAGCCTGTTTCTGAGCACCAATCCCATCTCCCAACTCACTTTCCCAGTTATATCTGTGGTGTGATGTTTTATGTTACAGAATATCCCTTTGGCCACTCCGGGTCAGCTGTCCTGGCTGTCCAGCACAGGGCCACCAAGATGATCAAGGGAGTGGAACACCTTCCTTCTGAGGAAAGGCTGAGGGAGCTGGGTCTCTTGAGCTTGGAGAAGAGGAGACTGAGGGATGTCCTCATTAATGGTTATAAATATGTAAATGGTGAGTGTCAGGAGGATGGAGCCAGGTTCTTCTCAGGGATGGCCAGTGACAGGACAAGGGGCAATGGGTCCATGCTGAAACAGAAGAGGTTCCATCTTAATGTAAAGAAAAACTTTTTCACTGTGAGGCTGACAGAGCTCTGGGACAGGCTGCCCAGAGAGACTGTGGAGTCTTCTCTGGAGACATTCAAGACCAATCTGGATGCATTCCTGTGTGATTTAACCTAGGTGATACTGCTTAGACAGGGTGGTTGGACTAGATGATCTCTCCTAACATTCTGTGATTCTGTGATTGACCAGGAGCCCACCAACTGTGAATCCTTCTCAGCACAGCATTTGCACAAAAACAGTGTATTCTTAATGGCTCTAAGTGTCAGGGAATTATAGTGACATTATACCACACCATCAAAACTTTATCAGTCTTTGACCTATTTGGTATGACTGCAGGGAACCCCAGAATCCCAAACTGGTTTGGTTGGGAAGGGATCTTAAAGCCCATCTAGTTTCCACCCCCTGCTGTGGGCAGGGATGACGTCCCCTGGCCCAGGCTGCCCAAAGCCCCATCCAACTTGGCCTTGAACCCTGTCAGGGATCCAAGGGCAGCCACAACATCTCTGAGCACCCTCTTCCAGGGCCTCACTGCTCTCCCCAGGAAGGATTTGTGCCCCCCAGCTCCTCTCCCTCTGCCCTCCTGCAGCTGAAGGCCATTGCCCTGGGCCTGGCCCTCCCTGCCCTGGCCACCAGCCCATCGCCAGCCCTCCTGGAGCCCCTCGAGGGACTGGAAGGGGCTTGGATCTCTCTCCAGAAGCACCTTCTGTTCTCCAGGCTGAATCAGCCCAGCTCTCCCAGCCTTTCCCCAGAGCAGAGCTGCTCCTGTCCTTGGATTATCTCCATGACCTCCTCTGGACTCACTCCAACAGCTCTGTGTCCTTCTTGTCCTGGGGACCTGTGAGGTGGAGGCAGCACTGCAGGAGAGTCTTACCAGAGCAGAGCAGAGCAGAGGACCAGAATCCCCCTTTCCCAGCCCTGCAGGTCCTAATGCTGTGGATGCAGCCCAAGACATGGTTGACTTTCTGGGCTAACAGCACACACTGCTGGGTCACATTGAACTTCCCATCTCTCGACCCTCCCAAGTCATTCTCATTTCACTCTCTGCCAGGTCTGTCCTTGTGCTGGGGATTGCCCCAATCCATGAGCAGGATCTTGCACTCAGCCTTGATTTTTGTAGGTCATAACATTCCGACTATTTTTCACTGGTGGAACCAGTGCATCCATTTAGAAAACAATTACTGGAAGGTGCATCCAGGCCCTCTGACATGATAACAAGGGATAATGGATGGGTAGTGTAATTGCTGCTGTTACACCCTGTTTAGATAGATATCTGCCATCCACTATCTCCAGTCAGTCATACAGGAGAGCTATATGCTACTTCCTTACCCTCCTGCTAGTTCATTACACAAGACATATCTCAAGACATTCAGCAGCCCAGACACTTGGTCAGGGATAAACCTGTCTTCAGGATGGAGGTCAGTGGCTCTTCATGCTCTGTTGGCATTATGGGCTGAAGATGGAAAAGCTGATCTGATAGTAAACTGCTTGATGACAGCTGTTGATGTCTATGGAAAACTCTAGTCAGAGAACTTAATATTTGGAGAACTGAGCTTGTTTCACCAAAACTCAAACTCTCAGGGTGGGAAAATGTAAATAAATGTCAGCCCATCTTTTTCTTGATGCCTGACTTGAAGAAATTAGTGAGAGAGGAATGCTTATGTTAAAAAACCAACATTCAGTGGTTTGGGGGGATATCACACAATGTGTATATGAGAGCTTGGTACAGGAGCTAATGTTTGGCTCAGTCAGATGTCATGGGAGGGCCATTCTGCAGTGTGTAACCTCGATTGAAACACAAACAAAAGCACAGAGCAAAGCCAGAAACTACCTGGGGAAAAACTCCTGGTGTGTGATGATCCAGCAAGAGTGGATCAGATCTGGAAGAAACCAGGGAACCAGTAAATGATCAGACCACAGATGGAGTTCAAATTCCTACCAGTCTTCTTTTATAGTCTTTTATAGCCTGTTAAAACATCATCACCCCCATGTCCCCCAGCCCAGAGGAGGAAATGATAACCACAAAGTAAGTGTAGAGAAAGCTCTGCATCAGCATTTTTCCCACCTTTTCCGCTGTAAAAGGTGGTCCCCTAAATCCTTGGCAGAAATAGGCAGGAAATTGCCCATTTTTATGATGACCATTTAACTGACCTGTTGCCAAATAGCACCATTTTTCACCAGGGATCACTTTACAACACAAAGCTTAGAAGGATTTACACTGTAAAAATCCATTTGTTATCCCATGTGGTACTGCTGCTCGGGCTAAATTATCAAAATATTTATAGAGAGGGTATTGCACCCATTTCTGCTCTGTGCCTCCTCCTCGTAGAAGGTCATTTCACTCTGGGTTAGTGGTTTCTTGGCATTCACACGTGGCATTTCTCCAAAATTCCATTTGGTTTTCTTTTTCCCTTATCGTGGAGTTACTTGCAGACACCTCATGAGGGCAGCATGTCATCGCTTTTTCTTTTTCCATCTCCTACTACACCCTGCTTTCCTTCTAGACTGAGTTTTTAAAAAAAAAATAAATATAAAGCTGTGTACACACTACAAATGACACTATTCTGCTTATGCTATTTCAATTAAATACCGAAACAATTGTTAGGTTATGGATCAGGCTGTGCAAGGAGGGCTTGAGTCACCATCCCTGGATGTATTTAAAAGGCAGATGGATGAGGTGCTCAGGGATATCACAGAATCCCAGACTGGTCTGGGTTCAAAGAGACCCCAAGGATCATCGAGTTCCAACCCCNTGCAGTGAGGTCCCCTCGCAGCCTTCTCTTCTCCAGGCTGCCCCAGCCCAGCTCCCTCAGCCTGTCCTCACAGGGGAGCTGCTCCAGCCCCTGAGCATCTCCAGGGCCTCCTCTGACCCCTCTCCACCAGCCCCACATCTCTCTTGACTTGGGGGCCCAGCTCTGGACACAGGACTGCAGATGGGGCCTCCTGAGGGCAGAGCAGAGAGGGACAATCCCCTCCCTGTCCCTGCTGCCACCCCTCTGCTGATGGAGCCCAGGAGACCATTGGACTTCTGAGCTGCCAGAGCTCCCTGCTGGCTCATGGTCAGTTTCTGATCCACCAAGACTCCCAGGTGCTTCTCAGCAGAGCTGATCTCCAGAAGCTCTTCTCCAGCCTGTAATATATCTCTGGGTTTCCTCCAGACCAGTGAAAGACCTCGCTCTTTGTGGTGTTAAACCTCCTGAGGTTCACCCAGGCCCACATTTCCAGTCTGTCCAGATCCCTCTGGATGGCTTCTTGTCCTTCAGTGTCATCTGCACCACTGAGCTTGGTGTCATCAGCAAACCTGCTGAGGTTGCACTCAGTTCCATTGTCCATGTCAGTGATAAAGATGTTAAAGAGCACCGGTCCCAAGACAGACCCCTGAGGGACACCGCTTGCTACTGGCCTCCCCCTGGATATAGGGCCAGTGACCATCACCCTTTGTCTGCATCCTTTCAACCACTTCCTTATCCACTGAATGGTCCACCTGTCAAATAGCTCTCCAATTTAGAGATAATATATGGTATATAGATGGTGTGTGTACATATATATATGGTTTAGGATAGGACAGGTACAGTTGGAGTTGATGATCTTAACGGTCTTTTCCAACCTAGTGATTCTGTGAATTACTAAGGGTCTCAAAGCAAGTTGATGACATCCCAGCCCATAATATGCCCACAGAAATACTGCTGCCATGCTCTGCAGATAGAGAAAAAGCAACTAAGTAACCTGCTGAGGGTGCCCTATGGCTGGTGGTCAAGGAAGGAATAAGTCATTCCAGGTGGTCTGCACCAACTGCCACGCTTTTTCCATGATTTAAATCACTACCCTTTTGCTCCAGTTTTGTTTGCCAGAGGGAGACCTCTGATTTGAGGAAAAAAATGTTAAAATAGGACATAAACTATGCAAATACACCAGGAAGAAGGGGTGACAGTGGCAAGTCCCCTCTCCCAGCCTGTGAGGAGGCACAAAACCACATTGAACCCCCCCACCCTCAGGATTATTTTTCCTTTTGACAGGCCTGTTTGTGAGCCTACTCCCAGCCAGAAAGGAGGAGAGATGCATCTATCAGGAAGGGGAAAATACAAGTGTGCAAGAAGTCTGAAATCAGAAACGGATGATGCAGTCCTCTGCAGAGGAAGGGACAGGGTTGTCAAGGCTCTTGCTGATATGGTGAGGAATTTGAGGGAAGGTCTCAAAGCATTGGAGAAGCACAAAAGCTCTTTAACATGAAAGTAAGGAATAGCAGAAGAAGGGAAGGCTGCATGACAGGTGTACAAAAAAGGAAAGAAACATGTTTCCCACCCAAAAAAAGACTATAAAAAGCTTTACTGGGGCTGTTCTACCAAGGGCAGAAGCCTACCTCTTGTTATGGCCAAAGGAAGATGCCTGGACAAGTAGGTGACAAGAATATAGTGACACCATCCTGATACTGCTCTGGCAAACTGTACCATGTTCACCACTGAGTCAGAGGTGACAACTTTAACCTCTTTTAACATTTAAGTATTAACATTTTGTAACACAATCTCTCAAGTTTGAACTTGATAGTCTTCAAGGTCCCTTCCAGCCCTAATCATTCTATGATTCTTCTGGAAGCTGTGTACATCAAAGGCAGCCCCCCCAGGGGAAGGTACCTACAGAATCAGGACACCCCTAGTGATTCACTAAATCAACTAAAATCATTAAACACATCAGAAGTCAGCAATGAATTTTCAGTGAGGACCTTACCACTACACTCCTAAGATTGGCAGAAAGGAAAATCAATGTCACAAAAACAGCTTGGAAGGAGCCTCCAAGAAAGATGGGCAGAGGCTGTTCAGTAGGGCCTGTTGTGACAGGACAAGGGGTGATGGTTTTAAAATAGAGGGAGGGAGATTTAGATTGGATATTAGGAAAAAGTTCTTTCCTGTGAGAGTGTTGGAGCACTGGAACAGGTTTCCCAGGGAGGTGGTGGACGCCCCATCCCTGGAGAAGTTCAAGGCCAAGTTGGATGAGGCCCTGAGCAACGTGATCTAGTTGGGGGTGTCCCTGCTTCTTGCAGGGGGGTTGGACTAGATGAGCTCTGGGGAGTCACTTCTAACCCTAATCACTCTATGATTTGTCCACTATCTTAGCAACGTGGTTCTCCTAAACACAAGAAAGAC
>VXBZ01008953.1:45586-70784 GCA_013399135.1 Heliornis fulica | reverse complement strand
CTCTGAGCAACCTGCCCTAGTGAAGATGTCCCTGCTCACTCCAGGGGTTTGGACTAGTGGCTTTTGAAGGTCCCATCCAACCTAACACATTCTTGTATGGGACTAGCACATCCTTGGCTGGTACCTCAGGCACAAGATGAGATCAAGGGAAAATTCCCCTTTCAAAGGCTGGTGGTAAACAGGTAGAAAAGAACAAGATTCAGTAGGAATCTCACATTAAACCTTACCTAAGGGGAAATCCAGCACAGCAAAGAGTTTTGTACAGAACTGGCCCCACCACATAGCATGGGCAATTACAGGACATTTATGACTGCAGCCATGTTTTGGGTCTGGACGAGATGGAGTTGGTTTTCCTCACATCAGCCCTTTTAGTGCTGTGCATTAGTAGAAAGAAAGATGACAAGACACTGTTGTTTGGGACAGCTGACCCAAATGATACTCCATGCTTTCCATGCTATATTACATCTGCTCAGCAATAAAAAGCTTTGAGAAAGTAAGAAAAGGGTCATTTATTATGCTTCTTCATGAAGAAGTGTTATCTGCACTGAAGCCCTGGGAAGTGTTCAGACATCAATTGCTGATGGGAAGCAGAGAACAAATCTTTTACATTCTTTTACTTCTGCAAACAACCCTTGCTTTAGCTTTATTAAACTGCCCTTATCTTGTCCCACAAGGTTTTTCCCATTGTCCTGAAAATATAGCTGTGTTTTCATTGTTGCTGAGCAGTTCTTATACTGAGTCAAAGCCTTTTCTGCTCCTCACCCCACCAACAAGTAGGCTAAGGGTGCACAAAAAGTGGGAGGGGACAGTGAGGGCAGCTGACCAAATGGATATCCCATTCCTTATGACATCAGGCTCAGCCCATAAAGCTGAGGGAAAAACAAATGGAGAAACACTGAGTGATGGCATTTGTCTTCTGAAGTCACCGTCATGCTTGATGGAGCCCTGCTGTCCTAAGGATGGCTGAACACCTGCCTGCCCAGTGATAGAGGAGCTTGGTGAGCACCTGATGTCCAGACAGGGTCAGCCCATCACAAGCCCTTTGCAGTGCTATGGATCCTTATTTGGAATAGCTCCCTTGCTCCTCTGCTTAGGGGTTTTGAGTAGTACTTTTGAATCACCAAGTTCTGATATAACACATTACTTGGAAAAAAGCTCTGCAAGAACTGACCTTCTCCAGTTTGTGCCAAGGTCTTGGAGCAGTGTATCCAGGGTTTTCTCTGCTGTGAACTTCCAAGCAAGTCAGTAACCCAACATTCTTGTTTACTAGCAGATCTGAGGACCAGATTAATTCTACCATGGGTAAGAAGGGGAGGTTAGCCACACAGTAGGTTTTTGTCCTAGAGCAGGAGGCTTCCAAAGTCCATTGCTCCAGCCTGAGAAGGGTAAATAAGTTCAGCTTTAACTTGAAGAGCAGCCTGTAGAAAAAACAGCCAGCATTGCCTGACCACTTCTAGGAGCTCACAGGCCAGCATAGCAGATAACAGGTTAAACCCTTACTTGTCACTAAGAGGGCCCACATGACTTTTACAGCCAAGTGTGCTATTTCTGGAGCACATATCACCCATGCTGGTGGAAGTCCAGGGGGCTCTGACAGAATCTGGAAGGTTCTTCTCAGCTGAGGACTAAGGGGACAATCCAGCTGTATGCTGGGCAGCAGCAAAATCCAAAGTAATTCACTGAAAGAAGCATTGAGGCATGGACTTTCTGTATCTGGCTATTAAAGGTGATCCACACATCTTCTTTAGCTCCTTACACACTGAAAGACAAAAATCCACATGAAAAGTACTACAATTTGCTTCATCTATTGTAAGTGTCCCATGCAGGGACACCAGAGTGCTGTGGGTCTACTTTTGGATGGATGGACCCAGTTTTCTCCCTGACAAAAACAAGGTCCAGCTGCAATCAAAGAACTGTTGTACCACGAACCCAGGCACAAATCACAAACACACCAAAGCAGCTCAGCATTTTTTCCCCAAGTTTATTTCTAGAAATTTGTACAAATAAAAAAAAAGTGACTCTGTAATACAATACTCTATCAAATGACCAGTGAACATTTGTCTTTAGAGGCAAGATTCCAGGAATGTGAAGTACCATCCTCTTGCTTGGAAGAAAGGCACATTTTGGAGCTCAAAAAATCCACTCAACTGAACCGTTGAAAAGGCAGGTCAGACATGCAAGTAGTGCAATGGTTCAGGTTTTTACATCAACACATATTCTGAACAAATCTCACTACAAGCAGTTAACATCCACGTAAACATTTTATAAACACTTTAAAAAGTCAATCACTGTGGATCCTATGTGTGAAAAGGCTATTCCTTTACATTCACTGGAAGGATTATTTAAAAGCCATCTTTGGGTAGACATTACACCTAGCTTTCCCCAAATGCTTTTGGGATCCAAAATGATACCAGGAAGAGTCCCACTGTTTTTACCCCTACAGGCTACCCTAAGGGTCTGCAACACAGGGGCCATATGATTGCACCATCCCACTGCTCCTACAACTTGTTCTCGGAGCTTTGTGGCTATGAAGGAGTCACTATTTCCAGCTACATGCCTCTGAGCAAGCAGCACCTAGGACAGACCTGCTTCTAAGCCAACATTCATAATTCAAGTGAAGTTACAGCCATCAAAGTATCCACCACACAGTATAGAGAGATGCCCACCAGACTCATATCCTTTGGTTTCCTGCACTGCACACTGTAGGTGCCACACCAGGAGATCTGGCAGCCTGCTCATGCATTCAGAAGGGGCTTTTCCAAAGCAGAAACACCCTTGTGCTATGTAAGCTTGTCGACATGGCTCTTGTGCAACACACCTGTAATACTGCCATCCCAGTCAAACCAACCTGCTGCTTTTTATGATTGAAAACCAGATGGATCCTACTGTCCCCAAACAGCCCATGCTGCTGGATGCAGTACCTGCATAGGTTCTAATCCATTTCTGGCAATCCAACAGCACTATATAGCAGATTACAAAGGCAATCATTTCCCCCATCCAAATCCTCATAGCAATGGGGAGTTGTGCTTCTTTTATATAGAAAGACATTTGTAATGGGATTTATCCAAAATAAAGCCTTTTCTAACTTTTAAGAGTGATCTAGCAATACTTTAAAACACTTCCTTTCAAAGACACATACACTCACACATGCTTTCAAGTACATGTTGACAGCTTGGACTCCTGGAGAAGATGCGTTGGTTCTGAGAGAAGGTGCTGCTGCTCAGCCGGTCCCTTCAGTTGACTTCTAAGACCTCAGTCTCTGGCAGACCAAATTTGCTCTTATACTTGTCAAAGAGTTTGATCAGGGAGTCTACATATATGCTGTGGTAGAAGTCCACTTCCTTCTGGGATGGATTATCGATTTTGGGGATCGTGATGGGCTCCCCAACTGATGAAAAAGAAAGATCTGCATGTTAGGTTGAATGCTCCATACATCCTGGAGACACGGCCTTTATGGCAACAGCTATGGTAGTACAGCACATCCACCCTGGCATAGCACAGCTTGCTATTATAGTAGAGCCTTGCCTGATTTCTCCCAGTTTTCCCAGGCTTTGAAGCATGATAAACCCTCATCCCATCTGCAGCAATACCCAGATGCATTTCAGCTACACAGAGCATCCACTGCGTGAGGTGGTTGGGAAATCCCTCTTGCTTCTGTTTATGGCAGAGAGATAAATCTCTCAAGTAACAGGAACCAAGACTAAACACTGCAGTTCTGGTGCATTCCTCTACACATACCTCAAAAGCCAAGCAGCACTACTCTTCCTCCCTCAAAGTTTTGGTGACTCAAAGCCCAATTTTAGGGCTAGCTTCAGGATTTAGCTATCAGCCATCATCACACTGACAGTCCTAGGAGTATGGAGGGCCCAGTGGCTTCTGACCAAGACAAAAGGTAGCAGCTACAGCAATTCCACCCACCTCTCCCCACCCTAGAGCTCACTTGCAAAACACACTGACAGTAGAACATTATCATAGAATTGTTAAGGTTGGAAATGACGCCTAAGATCATCCAGTCCAACCATTAACCCACCGCCACCAAGTCTACCCTTAGACCATGTCCTCAAGCACCGCATCAACCCGTCTGTTAAACACCTCAAGAGATGGGGACTCAACCCCCTCCCTGGGCAGCCTGTTCCAATGCTTGATGACTCTCTCAGGACAGAAGTTCATCCTAATAGNCAGCCTCCTCGTAGGGCCTGTTCTCCAGACCCTTCACCATCCTCATTGCCCTTCTCTGGACACGCTCCAGAACCTCAACGTCCTTCTTGAAGTGAGGGGCCCAAAACTGAACACAGTACTCGAGGTGAGGCCTCACCAGTGCAGAATACAGGGGGATTATCACCTCCCTGCTCCTGCTGGCCACACCGTTCCTGATCCAAGCCAGGATGCCATTGGCCCTCTTGGCCCCCTGGGCACACTGCTGGCTCATGTTTAGGCAGCTGAGGCTGAGAGAGGCTGTAGCCTGCAGAAGCTATTTAAGCTCATTCCCAGCTGTGTTCAAAGGGTTGTTTGGTTTTTTTTTACAGAAGGGAAAACAGTTTTCCACACAAGACCCCATAACCCTACTCTGGCTTCGTCTTGGCATAGACTAAAGTATGCTACTATCTAGAGAAGCACACAGCATGTTTATACTGAGACCTTACCAACAGTAGTGATGGGCTTGGAGTAAGGTAGCAGCCCCCAGGTGTTGGAGGAAAAGAGACCACGGCCATGAAATATGCATGGAGCAAAGCCAATGTGCTTCTGAAACTTCTTCTGAACCCATCTTCCCCAGGAACCCTCCTCGAAGATCACCTGCTTGTACACTTCATTCTCCCCAAAGGAGTAGACAGGAACCAAGTCAGCTCTGGAAAGATGGAAAGATGTTAGAATCCTGTGCTCCTGGTCTGCAGTCAATGCCACAGCCCCACACTCACTGATGTGCACTTTTTCAGGCTGCATATTTGCCATTTTATTGGCCAGAGCTTGTTTGCAGCACTGACAAGTCAGCCAAACTTGGCACGATTAGCAGATACACTTTTAAGGCATGCAAAAAGAACTGTGCTGGCAGTAGCCCATGGAACACTTCCCAGCTGCCCTGAGTATGGTTCCATGTGTTCTCAACTCTGATTTCTGATGGACTTCCCATTTCAGACACATAGAATCCCTGGAGATCATAGGTGATGCTCCATGTAGGTTACAGACACCTGCCTCTCCTTAGACCTGAAAGCCTCCTGCTGTCTCAGGTGGCTTTTTACTCCTGTCACATGCTCAGGGGCAGAAGACAGGACAGGCTCATCTGATGGGCATACATCCACCCCACACAGGACTTAAGAAGAATTCAAGGCATCAGTTACTTCTGGTGTCAAGTTCACCTTTCCCATGCCCACAGTACTGCCTGAACACCGAGGCTGCCTCTTACCCATGCCTTAGAGCCAGTTTCACGAAGCCTTTTCGGTTTTTCAGCGTCACAGAGTTCTTCCCTGGGGTGCAGTTGAGGGACTCTGCTGCCCCTCCCACCACAATGATGATGGCATTGCCGCTGCCGTTCTTGGACAGGATGTAGTCTATGCTGTCACGGTTCACGGGACATATACCTGCATAGCCAACATTGACACATAATGGTCAACCTCCAAGATTAAGACAACCCTGAAGACACCAGACATACTTGTAGAAAAAGTTTGCACCTTGGTGGCAAGTTGAGATAATCATCTTCCCTGTGGTCATAGAGGATTTGGTATATATGGAAGCAACCTGTTCCTCAACTAAACCAGCAATTAGTAGGCCAGGACAGCACTAAATTTGATTATAAACTTCAGCACCAGCTCCCAAAATGTTGTCCACAGTACACAGGACTTCAGTGAGGATTTTCCTCTGCACTTAGTGATGCCAAAGGCATTTGTCCTCCCTCCAAGTACATGTGGCATTAGGTTTATCCTTAGGTTTATCCTTAGGGGGAAAGCAAATCAATTGTGTTGTTTCAATGTATGAGAGCAAATTTGACCAGTTTCTCAGCAAAACTGAGTAGTGGAATAGGTCTTCCTATTGCTTTAGCCATACAAAAAGAATTTACATGCTTTCCAGAGATAGATCTGTTCATTAGAAAAAAAATTAACTAATTTAACATCTCTATTTTCCACAGCAAGAGCACAAGCCTTTGCTCTCCTGGGAAGGAGATGTATGGGATGGAATGCTCAGGTGAAAACTCCCATACTCTTGAGTGTCTGGGAAGGTCTTTCTCTCACACTGGAAGGGACTGAACTGCACTTCAGCTGTACAAAGTAGCCCCTGTCTTGCAGTATCAGTCTCCACTTATTTTATCATTCAGCCCAATGAAAGCAGGAACCTTTAATTTCTCCTCCATTGCTTTAAAAATGCTGAGAAGTTTTACTCTACTCCTGAAACTCATGCTTTTACCCTACACAGCTATTGTCAGAGCTTACTCATGCCTCACATTTGCCAGGATAAGCCAAGGAAAGTGAGATGCCATCCTTTACATTCCCATCCACACAAGTCTGGGTTGTACTGGGTACTCCAGGTCATTGCCCTAGGAAGGGCAGTATTACACAATTTAATTTTAGAAGCTGATTCTGCACATCTCATGTTAACCATCGCTTGAACCAAGAGCTAAATGATGAATGGGTCCTGTGGGATTATACAGGGGAAGTCTACAAGCCTTCATGTGTATCTTGAGACACTGGGCATCAAGGTCACCAACTAATTCCAGAACACAGGGGAGCAGACCTCACTTGAGATATCAGCTGGATTTAGAGCTGAAATCCCCCATTCCTTGTAGCAGAGCTACAACTCTCCCTGACCATGTTTCCTTTGAGAAGCTCAGGCTGTGCTTGCTGCTCTGTAGGATGGACAGGAGCCTTCACACTTCTCCCATTCTCCACACCAAGGCTCACTGACTGTACATGGCCCTGGCTAACAGGGCAGGACAGATTTGTGCTCAGCCACTTAATACTTTAGCAGAAGGAGATTACAGCTGCTCACAGCACTGAGCATTAGAAATCCTTCCTCCAGAGGATGCAGTGAGACCAGCAAACAAGTGGCAACTGCTGAATTGTGCTCTTGAGCACATTTTCACAGTATATGGGATTTTCTGACTATTTCCTCATGCCTTAGAGAATCCCTGCTGTAATCCTAATATCCAGTAGAGTATAGAGCATTGTAATGGGCAACAGTTGTAAGTCAGCTGTGTATGCTCATTGGTAAAGTGAAATTCTAAAAAGTATTTCTGTAAGTAGTCCATCTACCAAACAAAGGATTGAGGGAACTATCAGCACTTCCCAGTGTCATCCTTAAGCTCCTATATAGGAGAGACCAACAATAGCTTTCTGAAAGATAACTTTGTCTAAGAGATCACACCTATAACCTTGCTTAAATCCTAAGCATGGAGAAAGCAGAATTACCCACTGATTTAACTGTAATGCTCAGGGACTGCCAAATCAGCACTGTCAGCAGTGATACTGCTAATATCTACTCACACCTTTCCAAAAGGGCAGGGAGCAGCTCTGACTGGCCACAAGACTTCTCTTCCAGTCACCTTCAGCAGACTGAATGTTTTGTTTTAATGATAAAGGTCAGTGTTGCATGGAAGCTTAACCAACACAGAAACTAAGTTTACAGACCTGATAGAATGGAAAGTATAGAATCATAGAATGTGTTAGGTTGGAAGGGACCTTTAAAAGTCATCTAGTCCCACGCCCCTGCAAGAAGCAGGGACACCCCCAACTAGATCACATTGCTCAGGGCCTCATCCAACCTGGCCTTGAACGTCTCCAGGGATGGGGCTTCCACCACCCCTCTGGGAAACCTGTTCCCAGATCCACACTTATGCACTGCTGTCCTACAGAATTCCCAAATTATGTGAGCTAAGCACCTCACACAACTTTCCTCTGATGCAGGAAGATTTAAATCAGTTTGCTTGGTATACTGCCTTTCATAGGTAGGGACAGCTTCTTTCTCTCACCAAGCTAGAGAAGTAATCTTTGAAGGAGTCAAGCCTAGCAAGTCAGAGCCAAGTAGAGCCACTCCTGTCCTCTCTCCAGCCACAACTCAAGATTTGGCTCAAATAAATACTTTATTAAAATATCTGTTAGAATAATTTATTGGTGAGCCTGTTCCAGGAACAGAAGACATGGGGCTGTTCAATTCTCAGTCTTTAAACCTTGCTTCCCTCCTCTCTACATAACCAGTGGGCACCCTTACCCCAAAAGGGAAGTTTAGGCCATGCAAAAACTGTTTCTTGAGATTGCCAGCAGTGCTTCTTTTGCCCTAACATACAAGCCCTCCATCATTAAAATAGCAGAATCCATTGGAACAGACCTATTGGTATCATTCAGCAAACTTAATACTGTGACCCACTTTCTCAGGGAATTGCTGAAGCCATGCAGTACCCAAGCTCCCAGAAAGCACCTTTAGAACAAGAGGGCATCTGCCATCACCATATAAAACCTATATGTGTGACAGCCCACACAGTAATGAGCCCAGGAGCAGAGCTAGCCATGGTATTCACATTTCAAAGCCTAATTAATACTTCATGTTTTCAGGTAGCATGACTTCATCTAGTACCTCCTCATGCTAGCAAAGACAACTTGCTTCTGCATCTTAGTCTTCCTCCAGGGACCTTTACTATGCCTTTGGACAAGGGTATGCTCAAGTATAAATGCAGTGCCCACAGCCCAAACTAGTCACACTTATTCACAGCTTCCTCTTAACTATGAAATCGATGTTTATGTGATGCTACCAGAGAGAAGTGGTTGCATGAGCTTCTGCTGCAGCTTTTCACCTGTAAAAGGGGAAGACAGCTCAGAGGCAAGTGCATGGAGGCATAAAAGGAACAAAGTGCTCTTGAACTTACCACCAGACATTAAGTAGTCCCTCAAAATTGGCATCCTGAAGTTCCCAGCCAGGGTAGCAAGGTACGGTCGGATCCCAGGGAATTTCTGGCTGACACCTGTGGCCTCTGTACTGAAGTTGCAAAAGGCACCCAAGCCCATGATGCCATGTGGATGGTACCCAAAAATGTAATTCCTGGTGGTCAGCAGATTGTGGGTTTTAACCAGCTAGGAAAGAAAAAAGAGTGAGCTCACATGAAGACAGATTTCCACTCCCTCCCCTGGTATTAAGGAAAAGAGATGGAAAAAGAAGTCAAAGCCATCAGCTTTCGTCTCTACTCCCACCTAAGGGAGGATTTCAGATTTCAGAGGCTGTGGTAAGAGCAGTTCCCCAAGCAGAATAAACAGACTGCTCTTAGACACAAGATGACTGTCAGCCAAGCACGAATAAGGTTGGGTTGCAGTAACCTGTGCCCTTTGTTTCCTCATTTCTCCCAAGGGGTTTCATGACTCCTCTTGCCCAAACCAACCATGTTTTCCATAGCCCCATAGACACAGCTACGCCTCCTTCCAGGCCCTCTCTCAGCACATTAGTGGCTCATACCCCAGTAAGGGGTGGGAGGGGGGTGTGGAGAGATGTGGCATGGGGGAATTTAGTGTTCATACAGCAACAAGTTTGCTTACTACCTGAAAAAAAAAAATACACAACCATTTCTTTTGCCTGCTGGCCATCCTATGAGTGAAAATGCACATAAGGGGCAGCTTACACTGGAAACTACCCCTCCTTTCAAGAGGTTTTGCTCTGGCTTACATGCCAAAGAGCCAGAACAGTACCTCAAACCATCCACAGCAGTGCTCCAACTCCCTTGGGGCTTGCTTCAGGAGCAGAGACCGTGTTGGTTCATGCTTGTGCAGTATTTCTAACCATTATGCATCTGTTAGCACAGTATAGACACTCCAAAGCCATCTTAGCACACAGAGCCACCCATGCCCTGGCACCAGCACCAGAGGATTTCTTTTGATGCTATAAGTGGCATTTCCCCCCTTATATAAATCTCTCCAGTGTTTCATGTAGGCATCTTCCCCTGGCAAGCAGCCTGAGCAAGCACACCACAGGACTGCTGCATCACCCTATGAAGTAAGGAACAAATTGAAATATTTTCTCCCCTCCAGTCTGCAACAGTGCCAGGTTTTACTGGCTGCAACAGCCCAGCAGCTCTGAGTGGGGAAGGACCTACAATCCCCAGGTTCACCCTCAGCATGAGGTGCTAAACAACTGCATCCCATCCTTTAAATTGTGCATGCAAAGGTCACATACTGCGTCAGCACCTATAGAGAAAGCCACAGGTTTCCAAGAGGTCCCACCAGCACCACGTACCTCACTGTCTTGGCCAAGAGAAATGCTTTAGCAGTAAATAAGCAAATCTCTTTTGTCAAATCACACTACAGGGAGCCATTGCACCACACTGAAGTAGAGTGCCCAGAAATTCAATTCCCTTCTGCCCAAGTTCCTACCGCTGTCCCTAGATGAAGCGACAGCACTTGTGCTATGTAAGACAGCAGCTGCAGTACAGACATGACACAGCAGCGGGTTGAGCAAGCTGACTGCCCCCTCTCCACGCTTTCCACTAGATCACAGGTCACACAGGGCTCCAGGAAGCACATACAGATGCTTGTGGTTGCAGAAGCTCCATAGAGCCCCACAGTCGGTGTCAAACCACGTCATCATTTCCCCTCTCCCCGCTTTCCCTTCTTACCCAGTTAAGAAATGGTTTTGCTTTTACTCCCCAGCATGGGAGGGCTGTCCCTTGACTAGCTAAAATGAACAAGGTTCTCAGACTACAGGCTGGAAATTACTCACAGAATTAGAGTTGTAGGGGTTAAAAGAGACCCCAAGAGAGTGAGTCCAACCCCTCTGCAGGTTCCCTAGAGCAGGACACACAGGTCAGCATCCAGAAGGGTCTTGAATATCTCCAGAGAAGGAGACTCCACAACCCCCCTGGGCAGCCTGTCCCAGGGCTCTGTCACCCTCACCATGAAGAAGTTCATTTACATATCAGTACATAATCTCCTGTGGTCCAATTTGTGGCCATTGCCCTTTGTCCTGTCCTCACAGGCCACCAAAAAGAGGTTGGCCATCTCATTTGTCTCCTACACTTCAGATATTGATAAACATGGATGAGATCCCCTCTCAGGCTTCTCCAGGCTGAACAGCCCCAGCTCCCTCAGCCTTTCCTCACAGGGGAGATGCTCCAGGCCCTTCATCATCTTAGTGGTCTCTGCTGAACTCTCTCCAAGAGATCCCTGTCTGGTTTGTACTGGGGAGCCCAGAACTGAACAGTNCCTGACCAGGGCAGAGCAGAGGGGGAGGAGGATCATCTACCTGCTGTCTACACTCCTCTTAATGCTCCCCAGTATCCCATTGGCCTTCTTGGCCACCAGGGCACACTGCTGGCTCATGGCCAACCTGTCACCCACCAGGACCCCCAGGTCCTTCTCCACAGAGCTCCTCTCCAGTAGGTCATCCCCCAACCTACAGTTGTTCCTTCCCAGGTGCCAGACCCTCCACTTGCTTTTACTGAACCCTATCTGGTTCCTCACTACCCAGCTCTCCAGCCTGGCCAGGTCTCACCCAAAGGCAGCTCAACATTCCTGCATGTCCACCACTCCTCCCAGCTCTGTATCATCAGATACTTGCTGAGTGAGGGTGGACACTATTCTCTCACGAAGGTCATCAATGAAGATGTTAAATAAGACAGGACCCAAAGACTGGAGGGGAAAAAAAGAAGTGCAATGATATGGTGCACAACCCCTCTATTCTTCAGCTGTTGCTCAGCTGTAGTAGGATACTCCAGGTTTGGTGGCTACAGACATGCAAGGCTTTGTTGGAACAGTGGCAGATTTAGAGCTCAGAGCAGGGTGGGGTTTTCCAGGCTCCAAGCCTTATCCCTCACCAAGCACATCTGCTTTAGGGGGAAGCAGGCTGAAACAGATGGCTTGCCCTTGGCATTTTTGAGATGATCTGGCCAAAGCCACACATCTGCTGTCTTACAGAAGACACGTGGCAAGCACCCAGCTCCTCCACCACTTGCTAGGACACCCAGTTCTCAGCAGAGCCTGTTGCTTGCGTGCCTTGTATGACTGCCAGCCAAACCACAGCCTTATCACTCTGTGTTTCCTTTCCAAGACCTCCTGTTACACAGGCAGAGGGTTACACCTCCCCTGCCTGGTGACACCCACCATGCTCACCCATGCCACTTACACAAGTAGCTCAGGAACGGTGAGTTTCCTTAGTCATCCCATGCAGACACCCTCCACAGTTGTCTCACAGCAGATGGCTTCACAGAAGGCAAACTTCTCACTCAAGTCAAGCCAGGGGTCAGATGAGTTTGTGCATTTATCTGCAAGTGGTGCAGGTCTTAGATCTGCTCATGCATAAACTCATCCCAGGGTCTGACCTGCCAATGTCAGAGCCTTCATGGATCCCTCAATTTAATTGAGGGGGAGAAATATTTTGTAACATTTTAATTGCTTATTTCTAGTCTCAAGCTACATCAAAGCCTTCCTTAGGAGACTGACCACCCTCTGTTCAGTTTCTTGCACCATTCACCTTGACAAGCAAACACTGAGCCCCTGGGCTGCCTTACCAGGCTGGTAGCAGTCATTTATCAACACTTCTGAAACTATTCTGACCCCCCCAATAGGTTTTATCCTTTCACTTTTGAAACTAGAGTGGGAAGGTTTAGATTGGATATCAGGGAAGTGCTTCACAGAAGGAGTGGTGAGGGACTGGAACAGGCTGCCCAGAAAGGTGGTGGATACCCCAACCCTGGAAGTGTTCAAGGCCAAGTTGGATGGGGCCCTGGGTGACCTTGTCAGGATCCAGGCCTGGAGGTTGGTTGCCCTGACTGGGGATGGAGTGGAGCCTGATGATCCTTGGGATTCCTTGTAACTCATACCATTCTGTGATCCTGTGTGCCTTCAAGGTCTTCTGCATTCCCACAAAGCACTCAGCTCCTTGAGGGCTCAGTGCTGCCATGCCAAGACAGAAGCAGCACATCCCAGCCAGACAGTTACCACTTATGCTGGGCCTTCCCCCCACAACCATAACACACCTGTTCCCAGTGGCTGTCTGAGACCAAACCTGTTCCAGTGGGAGCAAAGGTCCATCCATCTGCTGTAGTAACAACAGATTTCTTTAAACAGTGCTAAGCCTGCCCACAGGAGCAATAAAGCAGTGGAACTATGGTACAAAACCTGCTGTTAATATTGGAGTGCTGGATACACCTGGAGAGCAGTTCTGCTGATATCATTTGTAGGAACAGGACTAATAAGGAGGATGTTCAAGTGTGGAGAGATGGGACTGTGACAACACAACTGCTCAGCACCGAAGAGGGATGAAAAATGAGTGGCCTAAGTGGGTGGTCATCTTGCCCATGAGCTGAGCAGCATGGCAACCATGGAAGCATGCAGAAAGGGAGAGCTCATCCAGCAGTAGCAGTAAGCTTGTTAAGCAACCAAATAATTACAGTTAGCTCTATCACACCCACCAGCACTATGGAAGGAATTCTCACCTTCCCAGCAACGCAGGCCAGGACCTGAAGACCCCTCCAGGCTCTCAATATTACCACCACACAGGAAGCAAAAACCTACATTTCCATTCTGTAAGTCAACTACAGCCAAGGAGCAGCTTTGCCAGGAAACCAGCCAAGCCACAGAGTGCAAGAAAAATGCTACAAAAAGAGTGAAGAAAAGAAGGAAATAATCACTGTATCACAACAGTCCCTGCCCTGGCACACTCCTGGCTTCTCCACCTCAGCAGGAGGCCGTGAACATATCACAGCACACATCTGAAATGCTCACTTCCCAAGGAAGGTGAGGCAAAGGTCTGCAGTTACTGCTATTTGAAGTGCTCCTGCCTATGGAGATAAGCAGCAGCTGCACTCACATGCTCAGGTGATGGTTTCTTTACCTAACAAAGACCTTTAGATCTTGGCACTCTCCACCTGACATCCACAGATCAACAGGATGTGCTCAGGAGGCTGCTGGGACCTGACCCACCTCTGCAGCAGTGGGGTTGAATCCAGCCAGGCACATCACTATACTCACATCTGCATGAGCTCAGGTCTTACATGACAGCTCAGCACCAGGATTTAGCTTGCTGGAAGCTTCCACAGCTCCTTCATGCAGCACTTAGCTTAAAGCACTACTTGCAAGGCCAGACACTAAGCACCAGACAAATTTAACCTTCCAGTGCCCTAAAATAACTTATTAGTGTCAGAGCAGCTGCATGAAGCTCCAGTGAACAGTGAACTTCTGCTCATACTGAAGAATTGAGCCAGATTCTGGCTGGTTCTCAAACCCACCTGCTATTATAAGGCATGACCTGATGTATCCAGATACACATACAATAGTTCTGCTGGTGTTTCAGGAGGGGAGGCACTGCTGGGAAGTGGAGGACAAGCTCATCTATCACAAAAATATGCCAGAACCAAGCTTGTTTTTCATGCAGCTACTCTGATGAAGCAAGTATGATGCCAGCATGTAGAGCTGTGGAAGAATGCATCAGACCTAGCCACAAGTTCTACCATACAGCTTTGAAACACCAGCAGTATAGACCTCTGGACAGATGCAGCATGAATCCTCAAGGTGGAGTTCTCACCAGGTTGTAGAAGGAAACCTTGACATCTACAGCCACTTCGAAGTATGCAAAAGCCAAGTTTAGCATTACAAGTGCCACCAGTAAGACTGTCACTGGTGTGACCTGCTCTCGTGGTGCTCACTGCACAGGGTGAGGTGCAGCAGATGACTACCCCAAGATGCCACAAGCCATAGAGACAAACCAAGCTCTGCTAAGCCACCACAGACAGCTTGGGAAGCAGCCAAGAGGAATTTTGCAAACAGAAGGTTTAAAGTAGCCATCTCTCTACCAGTCTCTCTTGAGTGAAGACAGGCAAACACTTTACCTAAGGAGTTCCCATCCTCCTTGCAGGTCAAAACTCAAGTCATTCCCGTGGTTGGTACCACTCCTTACAAGACATTATATTCACAACCAGACAACCAGCTCTAGCACCTTGAATTCCTTGTGATCCCTGTTGCAGGTTAACACACAGCCCTCATGATCTGCCCTTTGCAGAGCATTTACCTTGCACAGCTCTTCCCCTTTAGTGACAAAGGAATTACAGCCATAAGGATTCTCAGAAGTTATGTGAACTAGCAAGTATTTACCTAAACTAGCAGAAGTTCTGTTTATCTACCTTATCTCATGCCTAAACCGACCTGAACAACCCAACTGTTTGATAAGCTTTAACACCTACAGCAGATCTGACCCACATGGCTGATGCAGGGCACATTTGCATGAAGATAGGTAATAAATCTATCAGAGGAGAGATGAAAGAAGCCATTACTGGTGACCCAGGAGAAACTAGCCCAATTAGGTCTTCAGCAGCATCAAAGCAGCAGCCTTTGTTGCAGTACTGAGGACATGGTACAAGAGGACAACCCATACAAGACCCTTTAAGACTACCATGATCTATTCTCCATTAGCTAGGAGACCTGGGTTGACCAGCCACTTACAACCTGTGCAGCTCCAGTGTATTTTTCCATGTACACCTACTTTTACCATTATTACCAGTTAGTAGCAGCAAGAACATGGGAAGAGGGTTCACCAGCAGCATGTCCAGGCACTCTGAACATTCAAGTGACTTTGCAAAGGACAAATCTATCTTACACCCCTTTGGCTTCCTGCTGGAGCTGGATACCTATTACCTTCTGAGGCTGGACTATCTTAGGGCAGGGTGGTTGATCAAAAGCCACAAGGTCTCTTCCTTTTGATAAGGCCAAATAAAACTTGCCAACAGCTTTATGTAACAGTCCTTTAGGTTGTGTGTCCTTCCAAATAGGATCAAGTTCCATCCTAGTTGAATTCAGTCCCTGCTCCCTTCCAAGTCCTTCAGCTAATTCTGCTGTCCCTAGAGCAGACTGGCAGCCCTGTCCCTTGTCTGCAACACATCTGAACTAGCAGGAAAAGATTTAAGGAGAGGCAAGTTACAACACACAGAATTTGAGCTATTCCCACTGCTGGAAACTCCCCTTCTCCAAAGCAGCTGGACTTCAGCACTGATTTCAGTGCTCCCTGTGAATTGATTCCAACTTCTCCCAGCTTCTGGTACACAGGGTACTCCTACCCAACACACTGCTGCCCCAGGGTACAACTGGAAAATGGGCCAGCACTGGGCCAGATTTACAAGAGAACAAAAGTAGGGCCAGGAGCTAGAGATGAACAGGGAGCAGTGCAGCTACAGGGTAGATTGGCTCAAGAGGTCTGGCAAAAAGTCCATCAGAAGCAGCACCTTCTAGAAATCATTATACTGTTACTGAGGACTCATTTCAGATTTTATTGCCACAGCTCATCCAACTAGAAGTATAGCAGTGGTAGTAAGACATGTCCCTACAAGTCACCCTCCCAGACTAGCACAGGTCCAACATCAGCTCCATGAGGGTTACTGCAAGCCAGTCTAAAGCAGTTAAAGCCCAATGCATAGTTAAACAGTTACTTACTCTTATTGGAAAATAATCCCTGAAGTACCTCCATATAGCCCAGTTTCTCACCCACTGGGATCTTCTTCCACCTGCAGAGGTAAAAGACCCACATGTTTATAAAGCTCTTTCCACATAGGCACCCACAGAAACTCCAAAAGGAGTCCAGGTAAGTTGCTATCTCACTAGAAAAATCAACAATTTTATTCTTCTAATTGAGCTGGTCATCTGCATCTTTCACTGAGAGCAGTTGAAACTATTCATGCTCGGGGCTCTAGAATACTTGAAGCTAATTAAGGCCCAACAACTAATTCAGAGTAGGATCTAACTTGATATTCTGTTGTAGTTTGGGCAATGGACAGTTCAGGATAGAAACAGCTCCATGTTAACCTCAGAATCATCTTCTGGGGAAGGAATGTCAAGATCCTGGATGATTCCAGAGGTCTTGGAGCAATGGTGAATTGTGCTCATCTGGCTACAAAAGGATTTTTCATGCAAGCTTGTTGCCATTGCCATCTCAAAGATGTTTGTGGGTTTTTTTGCTTTAGCAGATGTACTTGATCTTAAAAGGTCTTCTCCAACCATAACAACTGATTTAACATGGTCTTTTCCATAATAAAAAGCTTTCTGTTTAAATTGCAACAGCACTGACTCCACAGGGGAACCACATCTTAATAGTTATGCTGCAATTTGGGCTTCGAAAGAGCTGGAGAGGGCAGCAAGACCTTGAATCTTTATGTAGATCTTTGACCTACATAAAGCTGAGCCTTATTCATGTGTTGCTAAAAGCCAGCAATGGCTTGATATCAGGGAACATGATCTTGTATTACCCTCAGCACCAATAAAACCTGTAGTCAATGCTTTATGTCAAGGGCTGACATCCATATGCTTCACTGAATAATGCTTTGGTCAGTGATCCAGCCAAGTCCTACTAAGGAGGGAGGTCACCCACTATAAGGAAGGGCTTCTTCACCCAAATATGAGGACAGGGACACTTAATCATCAAGGATCTATTCTGCAATATTTACCTTTCTTTGGTGTGTTCCAGTCAAACACCAGCCAGGCTAAATATAGAGCAGCAATCGCCCAGCAGTCTGTGCACAGTATGTACATGAGGATTAAAGTGCAAGCAACACCTGGAGAGGTTCAAGAAAGAAGAAAACAAGGTTGCAGCAGGTTTTAGTCTGCATTTACACTTGCATTAAGAGCCCCTTGCCTTTTGACCCTTCTATACTGAAGTCTTAGTCTCAATCTGATGTCATTAATCCTAAATCAAATCGGATTTTGCTAAACCCCCCTTATGTAGGGCTGAGAGCTTCCTCTAAAGTACCTGATTTGAAGCACCTCAACCTCCTCTGCATGGTTTCTCCAGGTCTGCTATACTATCTCAAGTACCTCAAGGGGGCCTCCAAGAAAGATGGGGAGAGGCTGTTCAGTAGGGCCTGTTGTGACAGGACAAGGGGTGATGGGTTTAAACTAGAGGGAGGGAGATTTAGATTGGATATTAGAAAAAAGTTCTTTGCTGTGAGAGTGGTGGAGCACTGGAACAGGTTGCCCAGGGAGGTGGTGGATGCCCCTGGATCCCTGGAGACGTTCAAGGCCAGGTTGGATGAGGCCCTGAGCAACGTGATCTAGTTGGGGGTGTCCCTGCTTCTTGCAGGGGGGGTGGACTAGATGACCTCTGGGAGTCCCTTCCAACTCTAATCATTCTATGATTCTATGATCTCAGTTGGGCAGCAGCTTCACCAGGCAAAGCTTCATGAGCATCAAGATTTGTGTCACACACCAGCTACACAGATGTTCCTCCACACGACACCAGGTCTACACCAGCCATCCCACCAGGGTGCTGGAGATCCAATCCACAAAACACTGACATCAAGACTTGCTTGACTGGCTGCAATCAGCATCAGTCTCCAGATTAGATATCAACAGTACCATGGAGCAGAACAACCTGAGACTTCACACAACAGTAGAAATCATAGAATGTTTTGGGTTGGAAGACACCTCAAAAATCATCTAATTTCAACCTCCTGCCATGGGCAGGAGCACCCCTCACTGGATCAGGCTGCTCTGAACCTCATCCAACCTGGACTTAAACACTTCCAGGTATGGGGCTTCCACAACCTCTGTGGGCAACCTGTTGTACCCAGAGACAAGCAGCCTTTACTACTCTACTGGTCCAACACTTTTTGCCCATCTCTAGTACCTCTTGGAAGGAAAACAAGCCTGGAGGAAGGCACTGCTATTACAGTCAATTACATCAGTTACCAGTTGCTTCTAAGAAATATCTTCTGTGGACATTCCCAGGAGTGAGTCAGGTGAGAGATTCTCAGTTGCTTTAGTCTCATTTGTACCGTAGACACAGACAACACCTAAATATCAGTGGGTCTTTCTGTGATTCTTATACTTTTCTAGAGCCAGGTAATTTATTGCCAGAATATCAAGCTATGCAAATATGCTCTATAATACCCACATGCCCCAGGAACTGTCCTGCTGTAGTGCACATCCACTAACTATTACTTATACCAAAGTTGGAAGACTTAATGCAAAATAAGGAAAAAAAAACACTTTATTCTCAGTCAAAAGTTGTTACTTACCCATGATAAGGAAAGTGAGAACCCATTGCAGCACAGAGATGATTTGGAGTTGTTTCTCTACTTTGGATTTAGATAGCCAGAACAAATCCTGCAGAGCAGAAAGAATGCTTGATCCTGTGCCTAAGGAAAAAGATATAAACCAAGTTATATTTACACACTAAAAAGATAACACTATTTTCCTTTCAAGCAGGAGGTTTTAACATCAGTGTTCATGGAGTTTGCTTATAGAGTGAGGTTTGTCAAAGGCTAACAGTTCCCATGGAGCTCAGGCATCCTGGAAGGGGAAGGGTTGTCATCTGCAAACATCCAGGTGCTTTAGGAATGCCTGAGTGGTTTCAAGCTGCACCAGGGCAGGCTCAGATTAGATATTAGGAAGAAATTCTTCACCCAAAGAATTGTTGGGATGTGGAACAGGCTGTCCAGGGTGGTGGCTTTGTCTCCATCCCTGGGTGTATTTAACAGACAGGTAGATGAGGTGCTCAGGGATGTGGTTTAGGAGAGGATAGATATAGTTGGACTTGATCTAAATGATCTTTTCCAGCCTTGTGATTCTGCAATGTGCATCATCAGTTCCTACTTCAGCAAGCCTCTATTTATTTGATGGTAAGAGTGCAGAACACGTTAACACATGGCCCTAACAAGTCCCCACTTTAACCTGCCAGTTCCTGAAAGTGGTGTTTAATAACAGGGAACCCCTCAAATTCACTGTAACATGGAGATCAGATGTCTCAAACCACAGACAAGCACACACCAGTCTGTGGTCTGGCCTGATGGTCATCCACTCCTGACTAGGACTGTTACACAACACCTTCACGTGTGCTCAAGGAAAGCTCTTCACTGACACAACACACAGTAAGAGGTGGTTGAACAATGCTTCAACCCACAAGCCCAGGAATCCACAGCTCCAAGGGTAGGGAAAGCTACCACAGATTTTCCAAAGCAGTAAATGAGGAAAGGAAGGAGTTGAAAACCATGTTTATAGAAGGTTAAGCTATTCAGAAGGAAAGAAAAAACTAGTAAAAAGCCAAAATAAAAGGCTACATTGCTGTAGAGGAACCACCCACTGCAGCATTTGCTGACATGCTCAACCCCCTTAAGAAGCACTTGCAAGTGCATTTTCCCTCACTTCTCTTCATGACTTGATTTCACAAGCACCCTAATAACTGGCTAAAATGCTTCTGGCCTGTGAACAAGCCAGGAAGCCTATTTGTGTGATTGCTTTTTGGTCTAAGGACCAGCCTGTTAGCAGCAGTGCTGTTAAGCAGGTCTTCTACTGAATGGGTTCTGTCCTTGCCAATGCTGGCAAGACCTGACACTGCTGGTGGTGACAGAGCAAGTGCTCACCCTTAAGTAAGAGAGCTTGATGGAGAAGAGGCTCTTTAGATACAGAGAAGGTACTGTGGCTTTGGTAGCTTCTATAAAGTAGGTTTCCCTTAACACAGCCTTGTAAATAGAGCATCTCTGAAGACATCACTGTCTAAGCAATAGGATTAACCTAATGCTGTACCTGCACAAGTGCTGTGTTAGTATTGCAGCTTTTCTTCACCCTCTTAAACACCATTTAACTTTAACCTTGTGCATGGTCTCCAGGACTGACATCCACATGCCTTCCCGAGCACTTCTGCTAGTAAAGGACATCAGCCAGGAGCTGCACCAGATCCTGCAGCCTAAATCAAGAGACAGCCCACCCAGCCTAGACCCTTGGCTCTGCTTAGTCCATGTTGACTGAACAATCTTAGCAATGAGTTGAGCATAAACTACTCCAAGCAGACCAAGTTTTGGTCAAGGGTAGATCACATCACTGCAACTGCCAGAAAACTGAAGCCTAGAGCACTAATCCAGGCTGAAGCTCAAGCTGAAGGCACATCTCTGCAAGATCACTTACAGTAGGTATCAAATCATCAAAAACAAAGTTTTCTCTTTCCAGTTTTGAGACAAAGCAACATGTTGATGAGTAAATCCACCACTCTGCACCAATTTGCAATGCTGTCTAACTACCTAAACAGGGAGACTCAGAAATCCTGCACCACAACTCTACACATTTCACAGCAAATGCCCAAATTTGGGGTGATAAACTCACCCCACTATTTATAAAGTCAATCACCTGTCTAAGGATAAGAGAAATGCCATTCCTGCTGAAGGGCCACAGCCTAGAGCAGCCTCTACAGCAGCTGTCCCAAAAACCTGGTTCACACAATTGCATGTGGACAGATCTCATGCAGCCTGCAGACTACTAGATGCTAGTTTAAAGAAAACTCTTAGCAGTAGAGATGTGGCCAGTGACACCACCATGTCCTCAAAATAAGCAGGAAGCCTTAGAGATGATTTGCAATCCACAATAAAACCCCATCCCCATGTAATTTATCCTTCCAGCACCTACAGTTACACTGCTGAAACATCTTCAGATTGATGAATCCAACAACCCAGCCTTGGATCAGCTAAATCCCTATCCCCTTCCCCCAAAGGGAACAACTGTTTGTCCCTCCAGATGAGAATCTGTACTACAGCATTTTCTAGATGCTTTCACAAATTGCAGGCATTGCTCACCCTGTAAATAGACCAGTGTTGGGTAGTGTAAGTAACCTGTCAACTTCTTTCCCAAACCACATGAAGCTTTTTGTGGCAGTGTTGAGCCATCACAGTCAGAGGAAAGGCAAAGACTTGGCAGAGCTCTGCACAGGCAGCTGAGCACCTGCCCTTGGACAAGTGTCCTGGGTCAGCTATTTGCTGAAAGCAATAACAGCCTTTGCAGATACCAAGATTCCCATCACTAAGGAAGCCAGTTGTTACCATGAGCTGAATAATAATGTTATTTAATCCCTAGTTAAGGACATAAGTGACCAGTGGCAATGGAAAGATCCAGGAGAATAGGCAGAGATGTCACCTGGAAAGTGTGTGGTCTATGCCCACACTGACAACTTGCACACTTCAGATGGACTCCATGCATCAGCTGTAGATTTTTAGTGCTGAGACAACCTCGAGCTTGCTGTTCATGTCAGACAACCCATAATGTGCTCATCCCTCCATGGAAGCCATTTTTCCTGGGTCCTTTCAGCTGTAGTAGCCAGAAGGCATTTCTGAGAATGTACTCCATGCTCTGGAGAACCAGGCTAGTTACTAGTGACACAGGACATATGAGCTTTGACAGGTCAACAGAAATGGTTTTGGGGGACACAAACAGAGCATAATAACCCAACATTTGGGTTCAGTTATTTAAAGAAACCTTTTAAGGGCTCACCTGTGGGCCCACACCAAGCATCATGCACATTCTGAATTCAGCATAGGAAAGGTGATTGTCCTAACTTGCAGGGAATACATTAGCCTAATAAAAAGACCAGCTGTTCTCCACATGCCCAGTTCCTTAGAGGTAGAAGATGGGAAAGAGAATGAAGACATGTTCTGGACATGTTCCTATGTGATCTACTCTAGATGATCCTGCTCAGGCAGAGGGTTGGACTTAGTGATCTTTCAAGGTCTCTTCCAGCTCCTGATATTCTGTGATTCTGTGAAGACCTCATAATCCAGTGGGAAATGGTCAGCAACCTTCTATACCACTTGGGTACACAAAAGTCTATGGGGCCAGATGGAATCTACTCACCAAAGGTTCTCAAACTACTTTACATCATTTATCAACAGTCTGGCTAACTGAGGAGGTGTCCCAGTTGACTGAAGGGTGGCCAGTGTGATGCCCATCAGGCCTGTCAGTCTGACCTCATTGCCATGGAGAGCCAGGTGATCAGGCCCAGTCATGGGTTTGAGAAAGCCTGGTCCTGATTGACCAGCCTGATCTCTTATAGCAAGTTGACCCACTTGGTGGATGAGGGAAAGGCTGTGGATGTTGCCTACCTGGATTTCAATAAAGCCTTTGTTTCCCATATTTTCTAGGAGAAACTGCTCAAGGCTTTGGTGGGCATATGCTTTTCTGGATAAAAAACCAAAAGGTGTTTAACAGCCAAACCCAAACAGTTGTGAAAGGAGTTAAATCACAAATTATTTCCCCCAGGGCTCAATACTGGGGTCAGAACTCTTTAACCTCATCAGTGACCTGGTGCACCATCAGTAGGTTCACAGACAACATGTTGGATGGGAGCATTGATCTGCTGGAGGGTAGAAAGGCTCTACAGAGGGATCTGGACAGGCTGGATTGATGGGCCAAGGCAGCTGTGTTAGGTTCAACAAGGCTCAGTGCTAAGTCCTGCCCTTGGGTCACAATCACCCCAGGCAATGATATGGGCAAGGTGTTTGGAAAGCTGCCTGGCAGAAGAGGACCTGGAGGTGTTGGTAGACAGCTGGCTGAATGTGAGTCAGCCATGGTGGCCAACAGCATCCTGGCTGGTGTCAGCAGTGGCGTGGCCAACAGGACTAGGGTGGGGACCACCCTTGCACTGGTGAGGCTGTTCCTCAAGTGTTGGATTCAGAGTTGGGGTCTTCATTACTGGAAAGACATTGAGGTGCTGGAGCATGTCCAGAGAAGGGTCTGGAGTACAAGTCTGGTGGGGAACAGCTGAGGGAAGTAGGAGTTTGATCTGCAGAAGAGGAGGCTGAGAGGAGACCTTACTGCTCTCTGCAACTACCTGAAAGAAGGGTGCAGTGAGGTGGGAATTGATATCTTCTCAGAAGTAAGAAGTGATAGGATGAGAGGAAACAACCTCAACTTGTGCTATGGGAGGTTTAGACTGGAGACTAGGAAATATTTCCTCACCAAAAGGATTGTCAAGCACTGGACCAGGCTGCCCAAGGAAGGGGTGAAGTACCCATCCCTGGAGATATTTAAAAGACGCACAGATGTGGTGCTCAGGAGCAGTTAGTGGTGGCTTTGGCACTTCTGGGTTAACAGTTGGACTTGATGATCTTAAGGATCTTTGCTAATTGTAATAAGCAAATTTAATAAGTGCATGAGATATGCCTATGACTAGCTTTGAGGCAAAGTACATCAATGGATACAGCATCAGTCTTCTCAAGGAACTCTTGGACAGAGTCCCGGATCTTCTGCTGCTGAAGATGGCTGTTACCATGCACTGGCCACCCAGCCCAGCCCCTGGTCATTCTGTTTCCCAGGGCACCTGTTCCAGAACCAGAAATCCTGGCTGTTGGGGTCACAGCCATTGCAACTCTGTGCAGACATGAGAACTCACCAACAGCTTTCCTGCTCTCAGATGACACCCAGAACCCCTCAACTCACAGGGCAGCTCAAGTCCTGGGCTACTGATGGGACACTGCCTGCGTTGAGCCACTCATGGCTCAAGTATGCAGCTTGCCAAGACAAGAGCCCTCACTGCTGCTCAGTGATGGCAGCCATCTGCAGCCTTCCAATGAAGCTCTGACACCAGCCAGCTGTCCTCCAAGAGGTGATGGGCTAGACACAGTCAACTCCATCAGCCACCAGAGCCAAGCATGAGATGCTACCAAGGATTCCACAAGTCAATGAAAGGTTTACCCAAGCACCTGACTCACATCTGCAACAGACCCAGCTTGGGACAGCATCTGCCAGACCTCCAGCACATCTTGTCTCAGATGAAGTGTTCAAACACCAATATTTACTTAGGCAAGGACACAGACCCAAAGGTCCCAGAAGAAAAATTAAGCACAACTTCACATTTGGGCACCAGAAAACCCAGTCCACACCACTTCATTAAAAGAGAAGTCAAATACATTAGCTGAGAGGAATTACAGGTGTTAAATATGCACTGAAAGCTGATTAAAGCCAAGCTTCATCTACCTTATCAGCACAATTAACAAATTAATTCACAGCTAAGGATTATACTGCACCACACACCTTATTTTGCTGAAAACCAGATTGGACACAGTTTAGCTGAGCCCCTCCAAAAGCATATGGTGGAAATGGATGTTCTGAGCTACGTATTTGGCTGTGAAGCTGACACAGAGTGTTGGCTGGCACATTGCTAACCAGAGCAATCCTAGGATATTTGTGAGGACCCAGCCACCCATCCAGGAGCAGGAGTCTGCACAGAAGCTGCTACATTGGAAGTGACATCTGTCAAACCCCTTGAGCAGCACAGGTTATTCTGTGTCTGGTTTACTCCAATGCACAAGCTCTCTACTTCATTTTGTTGTTATCATTACTAGATAGAGAATCTGTCTTGACCCTTGGAGACAAGAAGGCCAATGGCATCCTGAGGTGTATTAGAAAGGGATATGGTCAGTAGGTCAAGAGGTCCTTCTCCCCCTCTACTCTGCCCTGGTGAGATCATATCTGGGATGTTGTGCCCAGTTCTG
>VXBZ01008953.1:21838-45491 GCA_013399135.1 Heliornis fulica | reverse complement strand
CTGTTAGGTTGACAGAGCCCTGGAACAGGCTGCCCAGAGAGGTTGTGGAGTCTCCTTCTCTGGAGACATTCAAGGCCAATCTGGACACGTTCCTGAGTGATTTAATCCAGGTGATCCTGCTCAGGCAGGGGGTTGGACTAGTTGATCTTTCACTGTAACACATCTAGCAGAGATGCCTTACTCCAAGAACAGGAACTCCTGGGTCCATCCCCCCCTCCCCCCAAAGCAGAAGTGATCCCTGACTAACCTCAGGTGCAGCATATTAACTCCAAGGCAAAGCTGAGCAAAATAAGCTTCCTCACCCCAAACTATTCTACAGCTTTGTTTCACACTGCAGAAGTTTATTGCCTAAAGATTTTTGCCACAATCCAGCCAAAACAAAGAAAAGGAGGTTCTGCAAGATGAAACATAAGGTGGAAAAGATACTTGGGCAAAGGAAAGACCTGAAAAGCTCTGGCCACCAAAACATGCTTCCTTGGGTGAGTGGAGCACCTCCTTGCTGCTCTGCTAAGGACAAGGAGGACAATGCTTGGATGGCCTATGGCTAAAGTGGGTTAGGTGAAGATGAGAGGACAGCAACCCCTCCTACATGAGGAAAGTGCCTCAGAACACCATCCAACCCTGCCTAGCCTTTGGTCCATGGTCTGCTCTGATTTTGGCAATATGAGCTGGTGCTGAAGAAAGTTCTCCTGCATCCCCTCATGCAAGGATGGATAGAATCAAAAGCCATCACTTTTTTTTTTGTTGCTTTTAAACAAGACCAAACTTTCAGCCAAACTCACAAGCACTAACAGAGCCAGATGCCAGGCCAATGAGACAACTAGAGACTAAAGGACAACACAAGCCACCCTGAGCCCACCCCACAGAACTCAGCCCTTTGCATCATCAAGGTTCTTGGAAAAGATGGTCAGGAAGGTAGAAAAAAAGAGTCTAGTAGGTTTGTTACAATTATCCTACATTAGGGAGGGAAAGCTATACAACATCAATTAGCAGATGAGGTCCCATGCATGAACTGCTGCCCATCTTTGACCTGCTAGGTCCCACGTCATCATCCCCAAAGCCCAGCTTTGAGCTCCTCTGGCAGGCACCCTGCTTTTGCTTTGAATATACAGGCTTAGAAGCCAGACCTGTATTTTGTTGCCCATGACAGGCTGCAGAGCTAAGGGGTTGCGTTGGTGGATGCTGCAGTCTCCAAGGCAACATCTCACATCTCTCCAGGCAGAAGCACGTGGAGAAATTAGTAAGGAAGCACAAATATCACTGCAAGACCCCCACGAGGTGCCTCAGAGGAAAACTGACCTGAGGAGAGTTAAGACAGCTTTCCATGGCTAAGCAGGATTATCTAAAGATGAGGCCAATCACTGTCCCTAAACCACAGTCCAGTTTGAATTATGCACGTGTCCTAGATCCATCATTAACACACCAGTGCCAAGAAGGTGGCCACCAAGGTCTTGGGTCAGCCCTACATATTTTATAGACCTCATGAATGATTTAGTCCCTGTACTTGGTTTACAGTTAACTCCCAATAAAACAGTTCACATGCTGTTAATTCAAATGACCTCTCTCAACTCCAAACATCACTTGGCATCTAGCTAGTTGTATAAGCAAGCTTGGTTGCTTTGAGGACCAGAGCTGAGCATGGGAAATGTGCAGATACTTCCCTCAACCAGTTCACAACTGATCCTGCAGATCCTCCTCCAATATCAGCAGGTACCAACGTCTTTCTGGTGGAAATAAGCACCAGCAGCTCTACATGCAGGACTTTGGTGGGACACAGTGTGAAAGCTTATGGGTTAATTCACCAGGTTCGAGTCCTCTTTAGCTCTGCTAATGATTTGCTTGATCAATGAGCCATTTCACAGTTCTCTTCAACCCAGGAGGAGTTATCAGTTTGCTTTTTCAGGGCAGAAAGTGTTTTGCAACCATCACTCAAGGCCCCTCCACAAGATAACTTGCTGTCCAAGTGCATTTTCTGTGAAACCCCCCCCCACTATTTGCAAGTCCTGACACTTCTCTGGTCAAGCACCCTTGCAGGAGGGGTACAAGGCTCTACTCAACAAAACATTTAGACCTCACAAATGTTACAGGCACACAAGGGACCTTGCAGTATGGGATTTTCTATATTATATCTCCAAAGTCTTTAATCTACATGTTTCAGCCTGCACAGGAAGCATTCGGCGTCTTGCAGCACCTCCGCTCGCGATGGGTGTCAACCTCAGCCACCCAACCTGCTCCTCTCGCCAAGGAAGTGGCTTCCCAGCACGGAGGGTTGCAAAGGCAAACTGGGCTGTACTTCCTTGCATAAATCCTGCCTCGATAAAGCCTTGCTTTGACACTGAACCAGGTGCCCCATTACAATACAGCAGCGAACAGCAACACTCTTCTCTCCCGGTGATGTAAGCACCAGAAAGGCGATATTGCAAAATAAAGCTGCAACAGTGGGTTTTACTGGCCATGAGGGTAAATCCATTACACTTTCCTTCCTACCATCACATGGTGGAGGGAAAAAAAAGGCTCCTTTTTAAGCAAATGCCACATTTTCCCAGGGTATAAACTCGCTTAAATAAACCAGAGCCCTTTGCAGCAGCCCCAGGGAAGGAGCCCGACCCTCCAAGCTGGCTGAAGAGCAGAACCTGCGCAGAGAGCTGTAATCCTCCCCCCCTAAGCAAAGCTGCAGACGGCCTCCCCGCCATTGCATAGTGCTCTTCCTCCCATCCTTCCTCCTCCTAACCGACCACTCCTGCAGGGAGGAAGAAGAGGGATAGAACCAAAACAGAGGGACGCGGTGCTGCTTCCACCCCACCCAGCACCTTGTACAGCCGGGATACTGCTCCCCCCACCGCAGCATCCTCCCGAGAACCAGCCCTCCGGTACCTCGCAGCACCCCGGAGTAGGCAGCGATGATGGTCTTCATTGCGGAGGGATGCTCAGGTCCCGGTCAGGGCCATGGGATGGTGAAAGGCACCCGGCTCCGCAGCCCCGGTGCAACCGGCGAGTAGAGCTGGCACCGGCCGCACATCCCTATATAGCCCCGGGAGGAGGAGGAGGAGGAGGGCGGGGAGGGGCGGGCTCCGGCAGTACGTCTGGGTCCTTCAGCCCGCAGAGTGGAGGGGTGGGAGGAAGGTTTTGGGGGGACGGTGATACAGCTCGCTGCACGGGATGGGGATTGGGAGGGATGAAAAACAGAATCACAGAATTGTAGGGGCTGGAAGGGACCTCCAAGAGTCCATCGAGTCCAACCCCCTGCCAAAGCAGGTTCCCTAGAACAGGTAAAAATAATAAATTGGCAGGTAAAAATTATACTTTAGGTTTTAATTCGAGTAAAGCAGGAAGAGAAACACTTGGATTGTTCCATTCGATGGTTTGGTTAAAAAGGTCAAATAATATTTTTATCAGTGGGTGCTCAACCTGACAAGAACAAACCCCAATCAAGCAAGAGATCCAGGAGAAAACACATTCTAAGCTCAGCATTGAGATGCAAGTGGAGATGCTGGGATGGATGAGATCTATTTTAGAAGGAATGAGAAGCAATGTAGCCTTTTTATTATTTTTATTGTTTTGTAAAATTAATTTTTACTATTTTATTTATTTTAAATGCAGGGTTAGGGGCTTTTCAGCTATGAAAATAAGACAAAAATGTTCATAAGCCAAGAGGGAAAAGGCAGAAATCAATCAGTAAGGTTTGTTTCCCATGGCAGGGGCTATGGGGTAGGACATGGGAGGGGAGAATCAGAACAATGGTTTCAAGGTAGCATTAAAACAGTCTCTATACCAAAATGTAATTGTGTGGCCAGCAGGGTGAGGGAGGGGATTCTCCCCCTCTACTCTGCCCTCGGGAGACCTCACCTGGAGTACTGGGGCCAGTGCTGGAACCCCCAACATGAGAAGGACATGGACCAGTTGGAGAGGGTCCAGAGGAGGCCACAAAGATGCTAAAGGGGCTGGAGCACCTTTCCTACGAGGACAGGCTGAGAGAGTTGGGGCTGTTCAGCCTGGAGAAGAGGAGGCTCCGGGGAGACCTTCTAGCGCTCTGCCAGGACCTCAAGGGGGCCTACAAGAAAGATGGGGAGAGGCTGTTCAGTAGGGCCTGTTGTGACAGGACAAGGGGTGATGGTTTCAAAACAGAGGGAGGGAGATTTAGATTGGATATTAGAAAAAAGTTCTTTGCTGTGAGAGTGATGGAGCACTGGAACAGGTTGCCCAGGGAGGTGGTGGATGCCCCTGGATCCCTGGAGACGTTCAAGGCCAGGTTGGATGAGGCCCTGAGCAACGTGATCTAGTTGGGGGTGTCCCTGCTTCTTGCAGGGGGTTGGACTAGATGACCCCTGGGAGCCCCTTCCAACCCTAATCATTCTATGATTCTATGATTCTATGTTATTTGGTCCATTAAAAAATGGACCAAAAATGGACCATTCACATTGATGCTCCCCCCCCCCAATTCCCAAACAACAACATGATTATGAGGAGAATTAACAGGGAGATGAGGATTCACCCCAACCAGCTGCCCCTTCTCCCCTGCTTTTGTAGGGGAGAGTATGGGAGGTCACCCCACATCCTGTGCAAGGTGTTTCCGTCCCTGTTTCCCCTCCTTCCTCCCAGCACAGGGTGGGGAAACCTCCCCCCAAGCCCTCACTAGTAATGGGTGTTTTGAAACATATGCAGTCCTTGTCTTGGACAGATGCTCTCCCATCCCACTCTTGGCTGATTTTAGCCTCCCCAGTGGGATTTGGGAGTTTCTAAAAGCATCATGAAGTTACAACAAAAGGTAGAAAAGATGAAAGTTTGAAATTTCAGTAACAGAAGCTTTAATGGTTTCATAGACTCACAGAAGGATTTGTGTGGGAAGGGCCCTGAGATACAACCCCCCCTCCCAGTGCCACCCCCTGCCACTGGTAGAGTCACCCCACACCAGCCCAAGGGTGCCCCAAGCCCCATCCAACCTGGTCTTGAACCCTGCCAGGGATCCAGTGGCAGCCACAGCTTCTCTGGGCACCCTGTGCCAGGGCCTCCCCACCCTCCCCAGGAAGAATTTCTGCCTCACATCTCATCTAAATCTTTTTTTAGTTTAAACTCATTCACCCTTGTCCTATCACTACCTGATAACCAGTCCCTCTCCAGCTTTCCTGGAGCCCCTCAAGGGACTGGAAGGCTGATTTATTAAGTTGCAGGCATGCCCAAACCACTGTCCAAGCCTCATTTTCTACTAAGATGTTTAAAACTCTACTTGAGATCCATAAGAAAACAGGTGTCATTTAGGTTTGTATCAAAGTTTTAACGTAGCTCCATTTGATGAGACATTTCTATACATCTTTACAGATGAGTCTATCCCAGCACCTATGAATTAAACCAGATTCTTTTATGACAGGGTTGTGCCTGACCCAGTTGTTAAAGGGTGGATTTTGCTACAGCCCTGAGCAAAGGGTCAGATCTTTTCCCTTTTCCTTATGTCAGTTTCACCTTCTGTAATTTGGAGAAGTTAAAAAGTACCTGCTTTGAAAAGCACTTTGATATCCCTTGAGTAAAAGTTCATTGAAAGCAACAAACACACAGAGCTCCTTAAATACAGTGGACAGGTAGAAATCACCACTGAAACACTCCCAAAAGCCCTTCAACTTTTGCCTTGTTTGTAGGGAAGGAGCAGGATTGTGTCTTGATGACCCAGCAGATTTTTTCCTGTTGCTCCTGAAGATGATTCTGCAACATCCACTTTTTGACCTAGAGAGACCTGTCTTCCAGTGTGTTTCACCAATAAATAAATGCAAAAAGATAAATAAATAAATAAACATGAGTAAACACATAAATGTGAATAAATAATTAAATAAAGATAAATAAACGAAATTATTTAAATAAATAAATAGATAGATAGAGATAAGTGAGTAAATAAATAAATAGAAAAATAGAAAAATTAAAATCCTAAATATTTTTAGCTGTGGAAAACTTAAATCAGAGATTCAGAGGTGAAAGACTAATTTATTTTCTTTTTCTCAGTCCCCTGAGGTGTTTCCACCATCTTTTTGAATCAAGCTGGCACCAGGACTTCTTCACTCTCCATTTGGCCAAATGCCCATTGTCCAACAGTTGTAGTTGCCTGTTGAAATATGTATAAAAATGGAAAATTGCAAGAGCCTGTCTGAATAAAGGATCTTGCCCAACAGTTTTGGATAGAACATCCAAAAGGGAGCCCAGAACAGAAATAAATCACCATTAAAATGCTGCTGAGTGAAAGGGGAATGGTTTCCTGCCTGTCTGTGTCCCCTGTTGGCTTAAGCAGAGTTACCTTTAAGCAAAGTATTGTCATAACCAGAACAAAAAACCTGCAAAAAATTATACTGCCAGGTTGTCACAGCATGAGATAAATACACAGAAAAATGTTTGTGAGCTGGGCCCATCATCTGTCCAGATCCATCATCTTTCCATTGACTGATGCCCCCTTTTTCATATGTTTTTGGTGCAAATTCTCTGAATCCTGATCATCTTGCCCCATACACTGCAGTAGAGTCCCAGCCTGGGAGAACTCAATAAAATTAAATAAGGAAAGGAGTAATAGATATAATGATAACTATGATGAATGTAATGATGATGATAATAATAAATAACAAATAAGAAATAAGAAATAAATAATAAATAATAAGTAATAAATAATAAATAATACTAAATGATAAATGATAAATAATAAATAATAAATAAATACTAGTAATAAAAACAACCCTCTAGTGCTTTGGTATTGTGACTTCCAAGAATAAAGACCCAAGTAGCAGCTTGAACTCGTGACTTGCAGGTGCAAACTGTGACACCATGTTTCCTGGGAGGACAGAGAAGCTGAGCCCAGATCTGTGACGACACACAAGTGTCCCAGAGCAGCCTCTGCCTTCACCCAACGTAGCAGCAGCAGGGAACTGGTTGCCACCCAGCTCCCCCCTCCCTTGTTTCACCAGCTCTTGTCCTGCAACAATTTCTATTTATTATTTTTTTAGATTTTCTTCTCCTGTTCAGCTTGCTGAAAATCAGAAAACTGTCCTAAATAATGGAATCTCTTGTCTCTGTTCCCTGCAAGGACATATTTTCCCACTGTGGCACTAGTTTGATAAATGGTTTTGGAACTGAGCCTGGTTTGTTTCGCTGGGTGCTTACGTTGCTGCTGGAGATCCACGACCCTGTGTTTCTGCCACAATTACCCTTGAACAATAACATCCTTTCAAACACCCTACTATGACTTCACCTGAGCCTGAAAAACATGGATTGTGAGCAGAGTAACGTGGGCAGGAACCAGTCTTCCAGCTCTCTGAAGCCAAGAACAATTCACAATACCTTTAAACTCCTTTATTTCTGTTTATTTTAGCAGCAGCTGAATCTCCCAGCAAAGCAATAATGCAGCTTTATGGACTCACTTTCTATTTTTTAATGCACACCATGAATTTTTAGGGTGATGGCTATCAAATAAAGCTTTTGAGGATGCATTTATTTTTCTCTTTCCACATCTATTCACGGACTTGAGAACCATTTGTAAGGTGTAGGGTGGGTATTTGGAGCCAGCCCTTGGTGTACAGCTCTGTAGCTTTGTTTCTGTGGTTATTTAAGCAGCAGAAAATGCTCTGCATTTCAAAGCATCATTGTTCAGTGTTTTCACCCAGGGGCCAGGCGTTTGGATGTGTGTGTGAAACTGCTTTGTATTTGGCATGTCAGGACACATACACTCAGGTTGGGTTTATCTGTCTTTGTAATTCTCCTTTTCTGCCTTAAACACATGGAGTCATTTCCCTGCCTGTAGTCAACCCTCTGCTTATGGATGGTTAAGTTTTCTCCTTCCAGGAACTGCTATTTTTAGTAATTTTTTTTTTTTCCAGGCTGATGTGAGACTTAAACACAGAGACAGAGGGTGCACCCTGGGCTGCATCCAGAGGAGCGTGGCCAGCAGGGCGAGGGAGGGGATTCTCCCCCTCTACTCTGCCCTCGGGAGACCTCACCTGGAGTACTGGGGCCAGTGCTGGAACCCCCAACATGAGAAGGACATGGAGCAGTTGGAGAGGGTCCAGAGGAGGCCACAAAGATGCTAAAGGGGCTGGAGCACCTTTCCTACGAGGACAGGCTGAGAGAGTTGGGGCTATTCAGCCTGGAGAAGAGGAGGCTCTGGGGAGACCTTCTAGCGCTCTTCCAGGACCTCAAGGGGGCCTACAAGAAAGATGGGGAGAGGCTGTTCAGTAGGGCCTGTTGTGACAGGACAAGGGGTGATGGTTTCAAAATAGAGGGAGGGAGATTTAGATTGGATATTAGGAAAAAGTTCTTTCCTGTGAGAGTGGTGGAGCACTGGAACAGGTTGCCCAGGGAGGTGGTGGATGCCCCTGGATCCCTGGAGACGTTCAAGGCCAGGTTGGATGAGGCCCTGAGCAACGTGATCTAGTTGGGGGTGTCCCTGCTTCTTGCAGGGGGGTTGGACTAGATGACCTCTGGGAGCCCCTTCCAACCCTAATCATTCTGTGATTCTATGATTCTAACTTAGAGCTGACAGGGCTCTCCATGCATCCAGCCATCTCCATCTGCACAGACTGCAACCACAGAATCTGAAAAGGGTATTTTATCACCTATTTCTATTCCTGATGTCACTACTAAAAAAATGATGGCTCCATATCTGTGGTAGACACCATAGCACAGGTACCACAATCAGGTCCAACTCACTGTGTTTCTTCTGATGTCTGCAGACCTTAGAAAGGGAAGACATTGCATTGAGCAAGAAGGCTTTGAAGGACAGAGAGGTGATTCTCCCTCTCTTCTCTGCCCTCGGGCAGCCTCACCTGCAGTACTTCATCCAGATCTGGGTCCTCCAAGTCAAAAGAGATGTGGGGCTGTTGGAGAGGGGTCAGAGGAGGCCACACAGATGCTCAGGGGGCTGGAGCACCTCTCCTGTGAGGACAGGCTGAGGGAGTTGGGCTGGGTCAGCCTGGAGAAGAGAAGGCTGTGGGGGAACCTCATTGCAGCCCCCCAGGACTTCAAGGGGGCGTATGGACAGGAGGGGAATCAGATTTTCACAAGGATGGAGTGGTAGGACCAGAGGGATGGATTGAAGCTGGAGGAGGGAAGATTTAGACTGGATATCAGAGGAAGTTCTTCACAGAGTGGTGAGGGGCTGGAAGGGGCTGCCCAGAGAGGTGGGGGATGCCCCAAGCCTGGAGGTGTTCAAGGCCAGGTTGGATGGGCCCTGGGCAACCTTGTCCAGCTGCAGGCCTGGAGGTTGGTGGCCCTGCCTGTGGCAGAGGGGTTGGAACTTAATGATCCTTGGGGTCCCTTTCAACCCAGACCAGTCTGGGATTCTGTGATTCTATGAGAGTTTGCGCTGCTAAATTGTGTCCCACCAAAGAGCTCCTACTGGACCACAGGGACCTCCAGATAACTTCTGCTTCCAACCCTGCATCTTCCCCTGAGCTGTAATCACCCTCTCATCAGGAGCAATGGAGGTCCTACCATCAGTGATGCAAACCAGACAATAAGAGCTGGGATCTAACAAGGAGTTTTACCCCGAGTTGGCCATCCAGCATGATTTTCTTTGTCAAATTGCCAAGCAGGCAAAACAGTGACAAGACCCTTTCTTACTCTCCCAGCAGTTACTTTTCCACAAATGTCACTTAGGTCATGGTTACTTTGTGTTGCTTCATTGCCTGTGATGCTCTCTGCTGTCCTTCCAAGGCCTTCTGTCCCCTTCCTTTGTCAGTTAATTTAACAATAAGAGCCCAGGAACTGCTCACATGAGCCCAAAATTTAGCCTGAACCTCAAGGTGCCACTTGGGAGTCACTCACAAGCAGCAACACTGCCACAACGTTGCTTGGTCACCTGCACCCATCTTGACAAAGGTCCATCCTTCACCTCACATGGGGTATTTTTAGCATTTTAGCATAGTACAGAGGTAGCAGAAAGTCACAGGAGGGTTCATTTGCCATCCTTTTTCCTGCATCAATGGGAAGAGTTTGCAGTCCAGGTAATATTTATGAAGGTGTGCTGTTGGCTCATACATCACCCAAGTGATGGATCCAAATTTTGAGCTAAGGGAGAAGAGATGCATTCCCACATCTCTCCACACATCACCTCCTTCTCTGCAGACCTTGAAATAAACCCTGAAGTTGTGTAAACCCTGAGTATGGAGAGGGAAGCTGAGGCAGAAACTTTGTGGGGAACATTGGAGCATTGCAGATTTAGGTGGTTGCAGGAATTTCATGCTTGGTTCTTCATGTCTCTTCTTAGTCTTGAATTATCATCTCTCCTTGGTCTCTTCTGCTTCCTGGCTGTGGCTTCTGATGGTATCTGCAGGTCCTGTTAATTAATTTGGGAGTGAAAATATTTTGTCACCCCAGGTGAACAGCAGTGCCTGGTCTCTATTTTCTGTCCATGCTTCTGAGTTAGCTGTTGTGATTTTAGGAGCCCAGATAGTGCTTTCCAATGCTCCACCCCAGAGAAGCCTTTTCCATATGGGCAGGAACCAGACACATCTCAGAAATGCAGAATAATTATTGACTATGTTCATGGGTATCTCTGAACCCATCAAAAAAGTCTTCATGGCCCATCCCTTGTTGCATAAATGACAGCCATGGATTATAAACTTCCTAACTGGAACAAAACAGGTGCTTAAAGTCACTCTGGGCAAGGCCACCTGCACAGGCTGGTGATAGTAGCTCATATTTTGCCAGAGTACAAAGACAACTACCACCATACCCAGAGCCAAAGAGAGCTGAGTGATCAGGGAGCGATGCCTCCCTCCTAATGAGGGCCCAGCAGAACCCATACTGAGATACCTGCAGATATCTGAACACTACTGTGCTCATTATGGGCCTGTTTGAGAGCATCTTGAGAAGGCTGCTAAAATGATAGGGCTGGAGCATCTTGAAGAGAGGCTGAGAGAGTTGGGCTTGTTCAGCTTGGAGAAGAGAAGGCTCCAGAGGGACCTTATACTAACCTTCCAATACATGAAAGGTGCCTATAGGAAAGCTCAGTATGGGCACCTTGGGCAGGCATCAACACATCCCTAGGACTTTTTTCATCTGGACATTCCCATGAAAGAAACACATAAAGAATCACTCAGAATTGTCTAGATTGGTAGGGAATCCAAGGATCACTGAGATCGTCCAAGCCCCCTACCACAGGCAAGGCCACCAACCTCCAGGCCTGGAGATAGACAAGGTTGCCCAGGGCCCCATCCAACCTGTCCTTGAACACCTCCAGGGTTGGGGAATCCCCCACCTCTCTGGGCAGCCCCTTCCAGCCCCTCACAACTCTCTCTGTGAAGAACTTCCCCCTGATATTCAACCTAAACCTTCCCTCCTTCAGCTTCACCACCCTTGTCCTACCACTCTCTGCTCTTGTTAAAATCCAATTCCCCTCCTGTCCATACGCTCCTTTTAAGTCCTGGGGGGCTGCAGTGAGGTCCCCCCACAGCCTTCTCCAGGCTGAACAAGCTCAGCTCCCTCAGCCTGTCCTCACAGGGGACATGCTCCAGCCCCCAATCACCTAAGTTACCTCCTCTGTACCCTCTCCAACATCTCCACATCTCTCTTGACTTGGGGACCCCAGATCTGGATGCAGAACTGCAGATGGGGCCTCATGAGTAGGAGGCCCTAAAAAGAGACAGTCTTAAAAGGAAACTTGACTGAAGAGCAGCCTATTGATGAAGGGCAAGGAAGAGCAGAGGTCAAACCACAACAGATATTACAGTATCACAGAATCACAGAATTGTAGGGGTTGGAAGGGACCTTGAGAGACCATCGAGTCCAACCCCTCTGCCAAAGCAGGTTCCCTAGAGCAGATCGTACAGGTCAGTGTCCAGATGGGTCTGGAATGTCTCCAGAGAAGGAGACTCCACAACCCCCCTGGGCAGCCTGTCCCAGGGCTCTGTCACCCTCACCATGAAGAAGTTATGTTTCACATTGGTGCAAAACCTCCTGTGGTCCAACTTGTGGCCATTGCCCCTTGTCCTGTCCCCACAGACTACCAAAAAGAGGTTGGTCATCTCCCTTTGTCTCCCACTCTTCAGATATTGATGACAATTGATGAGATCCCCTCTCAGTCTTCTCTTCTCCAGGCTGAACAGCCCCAGCTCCCTCAGCCTTTCTTCACTGGGGAGATGCTCCAGGCCCTTCATCATCTTTTTGGCCTCCTCTGGACTCTCTCCAGGAGATCCCTGTCTGTTTTCTACTGGGGAGCCCAGAACTCGATCCAGTACTCCCACCAGCTCTTCTGTCCACTTATAGATCAGTGGTCCTGTATCCTTTCTGATGGTCCACCATGTACTATGTGCCATCTGGCATAGGAGCACCAATTCTGCAACCTCCCATCTCATGGTCCATGTAGACACAGCCACTATTTTTCATGGTACTGGGGCAAAGAGTACATCTTCTGCAACTCACCAGTTAATGCCACAACCCCTATGGAGCCCAAAGCTGGAATCAGCTGTTTTCATAGCACTTCCTTTTTTTTTTTTATTTTTTTGTTTGTTGGTTTGGGGTTTTTTTTGTTCATGAAGTTACAAGTTATTTACTATTACAGAGGTTTTGAAATGTAGCCATTTCTTGTCCTTTTCAGCTGCACTTACACCTCTTTTTTTCACAACTGGAAGCAAAGTTCAGGCCAAAACTGCAAGAGAGACTTGACAGCAAGCTTTGTGCTGGAGGGCATTAAAACCAAAAATAAAACATATAAATAATTATATTTTTAAAAAAAAAAAAGCCTTGCCCTCACTTTTCCTCACCAGACAGATAGGAAGATTTATGCAAGACACAGAGCAAAGCCAGGTTTTGGCTGTTGGCAGCAAGTCAGGGTATAGCTGCCTAGCTACAGTCTAAAATTAGAGCACCTAAAAATTAACTGTACAGCTAAAGAACTTTGGTCCCTGTGCTGAATGAGCACTGGAGAATTAGTAATAGACCTAACCAGCTCCTCTTTCTGTCCAATAGCAAGGGTTTTGCAAAACAAAAATGGTATTAAAAAGGAAAATAAAACCTAGAAAAGGTGTTTTTAGTGTTTTTCTCAATTGTTTGCTTCCTTCAGGAGGGAATGAGACTTGGGAAACCAGTTAAAAATTAAAAGGTGGGGACTTCCATGTTCATTTAAGAGACATCATGTTAATCTTGTTTTATACTTATTGAAACAATGAACATTTTCTTTGCCCATGGCAATGCCTGCATTTTCCTAAAGGCTCCCCAAAACTCTGTGTTTGCACACACACAGGACTCGCCTCCAACCATCATTGGGGAAACTGAGGCACAAAGCCTGGAAGGTTGACCACTGAAACCCAGACAACACATTTCTGATGAAGCCAAGGCAGGTTTCATCATCCTCCACACCTCCCTGCCTCGGTGCCAGGCGAATCCCTGTTGAAAGCTTCTTACACCCTCCATCCCCCAGGCTTGTCCAGGGCCAGCAGGGATGGCTGTAATGCTATTAGCATAGGCTGTCTGTCCCTCCCTGACCTTCCAGCCAGCCTGACCTCTCAGGAGCTCTCCACCACCCTGGACAGGACAGCTCCAGCCCCAAATCCTGAGTAGGATCCATCAGTGCCAAAACAACGAGCAAAAATGGATGAAAAAGGGAGAAAAATGAAAAATTGACCTCAAAACCCACCTTCGATTTGCATGGACAGAACTATGAGTTGACCCAAGGGATCTGCTCATTTCTGATTCCTTCCATCCTGAAAGGGGACCTACAAGAAAGCTGGGGAGGGACTGTTTGTAAGGGCATGGAGTGATAGGATGAGGAGCAGTGGTTTTAAACAAGAGCAGGGCAGCTTTAGATGAGACATTAAGAAGAAGTTCTTCACTCTGAGGGTGGTGAGACACTGGCACAGGTTGACCAGAGAGGTGGTGGAGGTCCCATCCCTGAAGACATTCAAGGTCAGGCTTGATGGAGCTCTGAGCAATCTGCTCTAGTGAAGATGTCCCTGCTTACTGCAGGGGTTGGACTAGATGGCCTTCAAAGGTTCCTTCCAACCTAGCACAGTCTGGGAATCTGAGTACATGGCGTCCACAGAACCATTTTCCCCATTGCACAGGGTATGAGTCTGCCCACAGGACACATTGTCACCCGCCCACCAACCCACGTTTTAGGTGTAGCTCAGAGACCCAAGTTAGTCTGTCCAAACTGAAGCCTTGAGGTCTTGGACCAAATGGTTTCTGCTGATGAGTGGTTGTGAGCCAACCACAGGGACTCAGGAAGGTCTCAGATCAAGGAAGTCTTTCCGAGGATGGAGGTTGGACTAGATGATCTCTGGAGGTCCTTTCCAACTCTGATCATTCTGTAATTCTGTGATTCTGTTGGAGGTCTATCTCAGGGTGTAAACATCACCATGGGACCACCAGGGTTTGGGTTTCCTTTGCTATGGTAAATGTCACCGTTTCTACCAGAGATCATAGATTTTTTTTTGCTTTTTTTTTTAAATTTCCCATGTTTTCCCACTTGACTAAGTCTGGCTGCAACATCTGTTACCACCTCAAGGCAGGATTGTGATGGTGACTCAATGCTACTCCTCAGACAATAGGTGACAACCTCCTGCAACACAAATCGGCAACAACGATCTGAAATTTACATCCAACAGAGACCTCAAATCCACTGCAAATGCTCATTTAGAAGCACTTACCTTTCAGAAAAGCTGCAGTCAACCCCATGATTGCTCATTATTCCTTAAAAATGTAGTTTTGTGCCTTTCCACCCCGTCCTGGAGCTCTCCCCTGTGAAGCCAGGGGAGCATCACCTTTGGTGGTGTGAGAGAAGGCAAAAGTACTCATGTCCTGAAGTGCTTCTGCCCATCAAACCTTGGAGTTCTTACTTCTCTGGGCTACAGAAATGCCTGAAGGGAATTTTTAGGGGTTGTAACCAGTGTTTTCTGCTTTAGAGCAAGTGTGCTCACCAGCCACCAGTTTTACATGAATTAACAGTAACCAAGGGTTATTTTAGTAAGGAAAAGAGTTACATTCTTATAAATTGCAAATGCAGCTGCAAAGAGAAACTCACAAAACCATTAGAGCAAAGAGCTGATATTTCTGCTAGCGGGGTTTCACTACAGAAATGCATTGAGGTTCTGGAGCATGTCCAGAGAAGGGTGATGAGGCTGGGGAGGAGACTGGAGAATGATTGTCACAAGAAGCAGCTGAGGGATCTGGGGCTGTTTAGTCTGGAGAAGAGGAGGTTGAGGGGACACCTCACTGCTCCCTACAACCACCTGAAAGGAGGGTGCAGAGTGGCAGAAGTTGACCTTTATTCCTTAGTGACAGGTGATAGAACAAGAGGAAATGATATGAAGTTGTGCCAGGGGAGGTTTAGGTTGGATATTAGGAAAAACTCCTTCCCAGAGAGGATTGTCAGGCATTGGAACAGGCTGTCCAGGGAGGTGGTGGAGTCTCCATCCCTGGAGGCATTTAAAAGATGGTTGGATGTGGTGCTGAGGGACATGGTTTAGTGGTGGTTGGCAGGTTAGTGTGATGGTTGGACTTGATCTAAAGGGTCCCTTTCAACCAAGACAATTCTAAGATTCTATGATTCTTCTTCAGCACTTGCTAAGACAGCAGAAGGCTTGACAGGGCTCTGTTTGTAACCTTGATTTGTCTCTAGGATTTTGAATCTTGTTTGTGCTTGGATATTTTATTTAGCACTTGAATTTCAAAGCATCTTTCCAGAATCAATACATGGTTAAAAATGCCTCACCCTGATGAATGAAGAAGGATCTTGGAATAGAAATTAATCATCTTCCCTTGGGAAGTCAGCTAACAAACAGCCCCTACTGCACTCTGCAAAAGTACAACAGAGAAAGGCTGTGGACATCCTGCAGAAGGTTGTCTTCTCAATTTTTCCTGGCTCAGCTAGTTTGAGTAATAACTTGAGCCTTCCTGTGGTGTTAGAAGAGCTTGCAATTCATGTGTTATAAAAAGTACATCATTTCCACAACATTTTTGACAAATCTGCAACTGTAGGTCTCTATATAGAGGCCACATGGGATGGATCAATGGACTAGAGGCGCCTCAAGTCAACCATGTTGTTAAATTTAGAAGGTTACATCACAACCAACTATAAAACATAATTAACAAAGTCTTCAGGGAAAAGGTACCAGCCTTCTTTCATAACTCCCAGCAGAGTCATTCCACAGATACATGTGGGCAGTAGGCACCAGGCAAACCCAGTCTTGCAACCCTTCCTTCAGCCTAGGGTCACACTGACTGCAGCAAGACTGTTTTCTTTCTGCAGACATGCACCTCACAGCTGCAGGATTCAGGCCAAGAAATGTAGTGTAAAGGTGGTGCTTGTTGGTGGCGTGTAGAAGGGGAAGGACAAAGCCTGATCTGGTCACCTTAGGTTGTCTTTATTGTCTACAGAGCTTCTAAATGGCTCTTCACCTCATCCTGTGATGCTGAAGTATCTAATAAGGGTTTCTGTGCATATATTATATATATATATACATATGTATATGTATAGAGAGAGAATAAATAATATCAATCTAGGGTGAAACAGGCCAAAAAAAATTGAAATTTCAATTATTTTAAAGGAGGCAAGTAGAAATTACTGAAGATTGTCAAGCAAGCAATCAGAATTGCTATCTTCTTACTTAAAAATGGTAAGTAAACAGATGATGGTCAGCTTTGACAGATATTTAGTGCAAAGCTTGTTCCCTTCCTCAGAAAGAGTAGATAACACAGATAAAGCAGGAGGCCTCTCCGTAGCTGAGCAGTCTCTGAAGTCTCTTCTCCTCTTTGGGTGACCATCTCTGTTAGTCTCCATTTCCCCTCTCCTTCCTTCTTAACCTGCCAGTCTAGTTGGCATCAGTACTGCAGAAACATTGGCAATCCTGTTGTATCAGACCTCCTTGTCTCTGAGTTGTCCACATCCTTCAGCCAAGGACTGAGACAGGATGGATTTCTCATCTAGCACAGAGGTCATCGCTGCCCCAGCACACGGGATCAGAATTACAGAATCACTAAGTTGGAAAAGACCTTTAAAATCATTGAGTCAAACTGTACCTGTCCTCTCCTAAACCATATCCTCAAGCACTTCATCTGTTCAATACACCCAGGGATGTATTTGAGTCACCCAGGGTGACTCAACCAACTCCTCGGGCAGACTGTTCCAATGCCCAACAACCCTATTGGTGAAGAACTTTTTCATAACATCTCATCTGAACCTGCCCTGGAACAGATTGAGGCCATTCCCCCTTGTTCTATCACCACATCAGTGATGGAAGGATATGGTACAGGTTCTCCCTTGTCACATTTTAGGGCTGGGCATGGCTGGAGCAGCACCATGACGGGTGGCAGAGCAATAAAATAAAGACAAGAGTAAACATGTATATATCTCACATTTAGTCCATTCAGGAGAAAGTAGAAAGAACTTTTCTGCTGAAACTATTTTTTCTTCACCATCAGATCTTCCCCCCTCCACCCTGGCCATAACTTCCTTCTCCTTTAGAGTCAGAGGATGCTCTCCCCCATGGTCACCCCCAAAGGCCACGTTCTCCAGCTCATCACAGGGCTTTCCACTGCTTCCCAGTGGATCCCAGCAGACTGCCAGACCAGTATTCAGCCATAGGGTGAACCACTTGGTGTAGTTCCTGCAGACAGTAGCTCACTCCTGGAATTCCCAGACCTTTCTGGAAAGTCTTCCAGAACAAATCACATGACTTTAAACACAAGGGCCCAACTGAGATATGGAGGCTCGTGAGATAGGGAAGATCATAACACCTATGGATTTCCTGCTATATCCCAGACACTTGCTAGATATATATCTCATATAAGGGATAGATGTATAAACAAATATATCTATACATACATTATATAATAAATAATCAATAACTCATATAAATAAATATACACAGATTATAAATAATATATGTATATAAATGTATATTATATGTATATGTGTATGTAGATATGAATATATATATATATAAAACTCCCTTTGCTCTGCTATGGGGTTTTAAAATTTTACTTGACTACTCCTCTTGTATTTATTATTATTTGTGTAGGAATTCAGGCTACCCATTGGAGGTCAAGTATATATGAAGAAGCCATTTGTTCTTGTATGAATAAGAAAGAAGATAGATGAAAAAAAAAAACAAAAAAAAAAGGGGGAGGGGGACTGTTTACAAGGACTTGTGTTGATAGGACAAGGTGTAATGGCTTTAAACTGAGAGAGGGGAGATTTAGATGAGATCTGAGGAAGAAATTGTTGACTGGGAGAGTACGGAGGCCCTGGCACAGGGTGTCCAGAGAAGCTGTGGCTGCCCCTGAATCCCTGGCAGGATTCAAGACCTGGTTGGATGGGGCTTGGGGCACCCTGGGCTGGTGTGGAGTGTCCCTGACCATGACAGAAGGTGGCACTGGGGGTCTTTGAGGTCCCTTCTCAAACAAAACCAGTCTGGGATTCTATGATCTATATCTAGAAACTGAAAATTTAAACTGCTAAGGGTTGTGGAGCTGTTACTGAGCTGCAATTGTAAGGGATTGTTTTGATGCTAGATCACCCCTACTTTATTTCTTCTAATACTCTGTGAAAGAAGTTTAAACTGTGTTTTATAAAACCTACAAAAATAAGGATGTTTCTTTTGTCATCATATTCCTGCATAGCCCAAGCAGCCAAGTGGTGATGGGACCTGGCATGTTTGCTTCAGTATTATGAAGGACATAACAGTTTATGTGGATTTTGGGTTAGCCTTGTGGTCCATCAACCCATGTCCTTTCTGGCCAACAGTGGGTAATTACAAGATGGGGAGACCTGTATTGTAATTTTCTTTGCCAGCATTGGAGCAGGAGATGGCCTTTCAGGTGCTGCATTTAGGAGTCCAGAAGACTTACCTCCTACCAACTTTCTGATTCTTTTTGAACCTTCATGCTTTTGACCACCTCAGCTTCCGCTGACAGTGGGCTCTGTAAAAAGCCCACAAGGCCAAGTGTCAGGTCCTACACATAGGCCACAATAACCCCCAGCAGCACTACAGGCTTGGGGCAGAGTGGCTGGAGAGCTCCCTGGAGGAGAAGGACCTGGGGAGGTTGTTTGACAGTCAGCTGAATATGATCCAGCAGTGTGCCCAGGTGGCCAAGAAGACAAAGAGTATCCTGGTCTGGATCAGTAGTGGTGTGACCAGCATGAGTAGGGAAGGGATTGTCCCATTGTCCTCAGCTCTAGTGAGACTGCAACTCATGTGCTGGGTGCAGTTTTGAGCCCCTCACTCCAGGAAGGATGTTGAGATGCTGGAGCATGTTCAGAGAAGGATGATGGAGTTGATGGAGGTCTGGAGCACAAGTCCTACAAGGAACAGCTGAGGGATCTGGGGATTTTGAGTCTGGAGAAAAGAAGGCTGAGGGGGGACCTTCTCACTCTCTACAAGTACTTGCAAGGAGAGTGCAGAGAGGTGGGGTTGGTCTCTTCTCTCAGGTAACAAGTGACAAGATGAGAGGAAATGGTTCCAACTGCACCAGGGGAGATTGAGTTTGGACATCAGAAGAATTTCTTTACTGAAAGGACTGTGAGGTGTTGGGAAAGGCTGCCCAGAGCAGTGGTGGAGTCCCCATCCCTGGAGGGATTGGAAAGGCGAATAGATGAGGTGCTGAAGGACATGATCTGGAGGTGGACTAGGCAGGGTCAGGCTGTGGTTGGGCTCAATGATCTTAAAGTTCTCCTCCAACCCAAGTTTTTCTATGATTCTGAGCAAAACTTTCATTTTCTTCTAAAACTACAGAAAAATTTCTGTGGATATTACTCATTTCCTGAGCACTAAGGAACAATTCCTCTATCATCTTCCCTACAGTCAAAGTTTCACAGACAGCTACTGTTGTATTGCTACTCTCCTACTTGTAGAAGAGTTTTCTAGCTTGGTTTATCCTTTTTTGTCCTCTTCAGACCAGAACTTCACTCATTGCTTTAACATTACCTCACATCACAGGTTTATTCTGTATTACAGAGATGCTTTCTATTCATTTTTCCCCCTTCTGAATAATTATAAGCATCCCATTTGCTTTTTTTAGCTAGTGCTAAGCAAAGAGCCTTTCCAGAGGACTACCCACATGGACTCCAAGATCTCTTTTCCATGTGGTGTAACTAATTTAAGAGGCATGAAAGTTTCTACCTTTGGAAATAATATCAGGTTTGAAGAGGAAATGTTTGAAAAATTCATCTAACTCAGAAACATTAATATGATTTACTGTTAAATACAGAGATGTTACCTGATTAGGAAGACCCAGATTCGCAGAATCACTAGGTTGGACCAATTAGAAAACACCAATTAGATCATCAAGTCCAACCATCCCTGTCCTATCCTAAGCCATATTCCTGAGCACCTCATCTCCCTGTTCAATACACCCAGGGGTGGGGACTCCACCCTCTCCCTGGGCACTGTCCACACCCTAACAGCTCCCTTTCTCCCAAGCATCTGCCACTGGTCACCAATAGAGAAATGATACTGAAGCAGATGGACCTTTGCTCTGAATTTATTAAACTATTCTGTCTTTTTGACCTGTGGTTGGGGAAGAGTTGAAGCTGGAATTGCTCTACATGTGCTGGAGAACTAACATTTGAGTTGATGGGACATATCTACAGCTCATCAGATCTCACCCCAGACACTTTCTCTGTAGTCTTCAGAAAACTAGAGTCCAGGACATAAGTTTGAAATCAGACAGAGACCCAAATCCTAGTGCAAGAGCTGAAGAAATAAAGACAGCAATAAGTCTGTGAAGACAGCTGCCTTCACCTCCCACACTGAGAACATGGATTTTGAACCTCAGTCCAGAAATAAACTTTTAATCTTCATTGAAAGCTTGTTCTGGTAAAGAAGTCTTCAACTGCCTCATTTATTTTTTTTATTGACCAGTGCAGAACAGTAGAACCAACAAAACCCAGTAATGGCCAAAAACCTTGGACACTGGTGGCAGTAAGAAGGAAAAGGTATTGATCACTTCCTAGCAGGTCATGCTAAAGCTGGCACATGAAAGATCTGCTGAAGCCTATTAGCAAAGGCACATCCTGAGGGAAATCCTCTTAGAGCAGTGGAGGTGAGAATGCAATGATATTACAGTTCCCAGTGCTGCAATCAACAAGAAATAGGGATGGGAAGAGATACTAAGAGGTCAGCTGGGCTATGGCCTTTATCTCCTGTAGGATCAAGTCCATCCCTGTCATTTTTCACCAGGCAGAAGTGGTGTTAACATGCCCTTAAGGACTTTCTATGATGAAGATGCCACAACCTCTCCAGCCAATCTATTCCTAACCCAAAGCTTCCTGTCTGTAATTAGGCCCATCTCTTTTTCTCCTATCCAGTATGTGCATGAAGACATTATTCTCTTCCCTGTATTGTCTTCTTCTATATGTGTCTTCTTGGTCCACACTTCTGCAGATTATACCATGCTTATTTATTCACTTGAATGCAACAAAACCTCTACAGTCACCTGTCTGAAAGTGCTTCCAATAGAAAAGTTCTTGGGAAATTGTGAGAGGAATATTTCCCATCTTCACACTTACACTCCAAAGCTATTGGCCTCTTCTTGGCCATTACTCAAGACACATGTCCATGTTTAGTCAAGACATGTCTCATGTGGCAGAGCATTGAAAAGACCTGCAACTTGAAGTGCAGATGGCAGATTTGGGAAGTGTGTCATCTGAAGAAGAAAAGGATCATGAGGGTTCACAAGGTGCTTTTCTACTTCTTTCCTTCATATGTGTTTGTGAGCCAAAACCACAAATCCAGCCCTTAGATTGCTTTGATTTCCATTCCATTCTCACAAGGTCTCTTCCAGAGCTGGGAAAGTGGAGAAGACCTGAAGCAGAGGCTGCTCCAGATGTGTTTTTCACCTCAGGGCATAGCCTACAAGTAGAGGAATGTCATTATTCAGCAAATTACCATAAATTAACCCCCATCCTGGCTACCTTGGAGTGACTAGAACTCACATTTAGTCATAGCATAACATAATCCCAGACTGCTTTAGATGGAAAAAGACCTCAAAGCCCACCCTGTCCCATGCCCTGCCATGGGCAGGGACACCCCACACCAGTCCAGAGTACCCCAAGCCCCATCCAACCTGTTCTTGAATCCTACCAGGGATCCAGGGGCAGCCACAGCTTCTCTGGACACCCTGTGCCAGGGCCTCACCACCCTCCCCAGGAAGTATTTGTGCCCCCCAGCTCCTCTCCCTCTGCCCTCCTGCAGCTGAAGGCCATTGCCCTGGGCCTGGCCCTCCCTGCCCTGGCCACCAGCCCCTCTCCAGCTCTCCTGGAGCCCCTCAAGGACTGGAAAACTGTCAATCATACATAACATGCAGCCCCTGTTTTCTACTTGGACAGTCTCCATCCTTGGAGGATTTCTAGTGCAATGGCTAATTGCTCCAAGGAGCATCCTCTGGATTTGTCTGTAGGTGGGAGATGGTGATTTAACCCCAAATTTCCAGGTCTGAAGAAGCCCTGAATGCACACACCACTCTACTGTGATTTTATGCAAGAAGCTTGTTTTTTTCTGAAGAGGTGATTTATTAATGTTTTAGGGCTGGATGGCCACTTGGCTCAATGCTTAGAGCCCCATAGCCAAGACCTGAATCAGGACTGAAGCTGAGCCTGGAAATGGGAATCCAAACCACAAGAAAAATAACTTGAGTGAAAAAATGAGGCAGAAAAATGAGCCAGGAGGGGACACCGAGACCTGAACCACCAAAGTGACCCAGAGAAAATATCAGACCACGCTTTTTACCCACCAGAACGGTGGGTAAAGTACTCAACAGATTCCCTGCTTCTTACCTTGCCTCTGTGAGCATGTCCTTATACTGGTCAAGTGCAGCTTGGCCAGAATAGCTGTCCCTATGTGAGGAACAAAGATGTTCTTGGACAACAGTGCTGTTCCCATGGAAGAAAGGGATTTCCTGATCCTGCTTTAATCAGCTTTACACCCAGGACCACTCAGGATACTTTCTCCACAGGACTATTTGGTAACAAATCTTCTCTCTACTCATAATAATTACACAAAACCCAATTTTAAGATATGGTCAAAAATTCCACCCCATCTTTAACCACAGTGTGTGACCTGTAGAGTCACAGGACATCTCATAATAACTTAAGATCCAAGACATTTTCTGGGTTCACATACAAAATAATCCATGTTTGGCTGTGTTCATACAGAGGACCCTTCTTGCTGATATGATGATTTGAAAATAGAGCAAAAGTGTGATTTGTGCACTTCAATTTTAAAGACAACTACAGATAATGGAATGGCTGTTCTGATTTAGAATCATGGAATCATAGAATGATTAGAGTTGGAAGGGACTCCCAGAGGTCATCTAGTCCAACCCCCCTGCAAGAAGCAGGGACACCCCCAACTAGATCAGCTTGCTCAGGGCCTCATCCAACCTGGCCTTGAACATCTCCAGGGATCCAGGGGCATCCACCACCTCCCTGGGCAACCTGTTCCAATGCTCCACAACTCTCACAGGAAAGAACTTTTTCCTAATATCCAATCTAAATCTCCCTCCCTCTAGTTTAAAACCATCACCCCTTGTCCTGTCACAACAGGACCTACTGAACAGCCTCTCCCCATCTTTCTTGTAGGCCCCTTGAGGTCCTGGCAGAGCGCTAGAAGGTCTCCCCCGCAGCCTCCTCTTCTCCAGGCTCAACAGCCCCAACTCTCTCAGCCTGTCCTCGTAGGAAAGGTGCTCCAGC
>VXBZ01008953.1:8911-21777 GCA_013399135.1 Heliornis fulica | reverse complement strand
TGAACCTCATGAGGTTGGCACGGGCCCACCTCTCCAGCCTGTCCAGGTCCCTCTGGATGACATCCCTCCCCTCCAGCGTGTCCACAGCACCACACAGTTTGGTGTCATGGGGGAACTTGCTGAGGGTGCACCCCATCCCATTTGATCAGCTCTGGCTATCCATAGGGTTAATCATATCTTCTATGGACAAATAATGAAGATGCCCTTGGCATTGGTCATGGTTAATTAATTGCTGAAGGAGCTGGTGATGCTTGGGTGCATCAGTGCTGCTGGGACACACCATCACTTGCTTGAGTGCTTGGAAGTCAAAACTTCTGTCTCTTAGAGAGCTTCTCCCTGTAAGGGGGTAAGATGCAGAGACCCAGAGGATCTGGAGAAGTGTCCATCCCACCACTCTCATTCATTTGTCAGGGCTTTGTGGTTTGGGTGCCCCCTGCATCCCACAAATCGTTGGTCAATGTTGGGAGCCAGGCTGTCCATCCGCCACCAGGTTGAGACCTTAAATGGCAGTTGGACAGGAGCAGCATCAAGCAGAAGACATTTAAAAAGATGCCTTGGTGGTTGCAAAAGGTGGTTGAAATGGGTCAGATGTCTGCCCCCAATCTTGTCTCGAGGGCTTAACTATAAGGGGAAAGGCAGAGCCGTGTTTAAAATGCCAGGACATGGGATGGGGGATTCAGGTCTCAGCTTTGCTACAGATTTCCACAGCAGAACAGTTGGGTCTAGATGCACCAGGGATTTGGGGCACAGGGTAATGCTGCTTCTTGCTCTCTGGCCCTGTGACGTTCATGGTGTCAGGTTGACAGGAGTCCAGCATCAACGGAGAGGTTAAAGGAGCTCCCGCTCCACCTCTTGAGGGGGATTATGAATCGTATTTACTTGTAAAGTGCTTGACAGTTCTTGGAAGCAAGGCACACCATGGGATTTGTAGGTAATGTCACAGGACTGATAAAAAATACAGCATGGAAAAAAAAAACCCTGTAACCCAGCTCGTTGCCTCATCTGAATGACACATTCTGCCTCCAGCAAGTGAGCGTGAAGTGACTCCAGGTCTCTCAACTCAGGATTTTGGGTTGCTGTTGGGTAAAATGAGGTGCTTAAGCCTTGTTATGAGATCCCTCCGTGCTGCAGCTTAAAGGATCTCCTTTTTTTTCAGAAGGTAGAAGCTAAGCACTTTGTAAACACTGCTGAAAATCCTTCCCCTGGGTGGAAGAATCCTATAGCGGTGTTTACGTGCTCTTGGCAATGTACCCTCGTTCTCCCAGTTCAAAGTCCTCTGTGATGTGGAGGTGAATTCCTCCAGCATCCACACATACCCTTGGCCATGAATCATTTGTTTGCAGTAAGATACCAAGTTCTGGGCTTGCTGACTGAGGTGGAGATAAAACCACCTATTACCCACATTCGTTTCCCCTCAGATTTAGGTGATGGGAACAGATCAGTAACCCAGAAAACTGCCTTCCCCAAGAACTAAGAGTGCATTTTTTAATGCATTTTTTTTCCATGCAAATGTAGGGTTTTTTCTGTGCATACACAATATTCTGTGTATACAGTACATGATTTTATGCACATGCATTTCCTGCAAGCATTTATTAAATCCAAATGATTTCAAAAACTTTCTATATGTAAACTTTCAGTGCATCTCGAGTTGCTCATTGAGAACATGTTTGGGCTCCTTTTTTGTTGACATCATATGATCTAACATAATTTTAACCCATTTAGCTCACAGGCATTATTTTAGGCCCCAGCATCCAAAATGCTGGCCTGTAACTACTTGATTTTACAGAATTTTGCCCTCCTGATAATTACACGCTGTATTTTGAAGGCCTTATGCTGTCTGAAATACAAGACCCCTGGAACCCAGAGATGAGGTGACTTGGCAGGTTGGCTTAGCATCCTTCAGTGGGTTGAGGATTGGACAGAGGAGGCACAAGCCTGGAAATTGGATCAACTATACCCAGCATTTCTTTAAATCCAACTCAAACCCTCCTCCCTCATACAGTACATTGGTCACTGCAGCTTATTTCTCCACGTTTTTGTTTTTTTTTAATAACCTGAATAAGGTGGTCTGCCAAAATCCTGTAGCAGGTGGTTCCTCCAAGAAAGGTTGTGTCAAGAGGTGAGCTCAGGGGATGGGAGATGCAGAAAGGCATCTCATTGGGTTCAAATCAGACAGAACTGAAAGATTAAAACCCCAAAAAGTCCCTATTCCTATGGAGAGGTATATTTGTTCACGTTTTTAAATGCTTTAGATGGTTTTTGAGAGCAAAGTGATGGGTTTCAGGTGCATTTGCAATTTTGCTTCCTTTCTTGAAAAGGGAAAGTCTCTGCAGGTTGAGGGTGGGATGTTTAACATACCACATTTCCATTCTTTATTGAATTAAAAGCACGAAATCTTCCCCTGAGAAAAAAAAACATGCATTTTTTTTACTGTTTGCTGCAACACCAAGCAACTATTTAACCCCATTCCCAGGGCAGTAAAACAATTTTAGGACTACAGCTACAGAAGGGAGAAAAAAAAAAGAATTTTGCTTGGCTTTTCTCCCCTTGGGGAATTAGTCTCTATTTTGTATTCGTCGGTTGTCGGAGGTTTTCTTCTGAGCCTCATGATCTGAACCTAAGTAAAGCAAATCCAGATTAAAGACTCTCACAACAGAAATACTAGGGAGATCATGAGGAAGAGATGGGCAGCAGAGCAATATCAAGTCCCAACACTTCTATTTCTTTACTTTCTTTTCCAATCTGGAATTTCCACAGAAGTCACAGAAAGGTTGAAATGTTAAATTGCTGCAAGAGAGGCAATAAGTTTAACACTTGGGCTCATTTCTTAAATCAAAGTCAGTCATGGAAATAGGGGGTGGACATGCTGACAGAAAACACTCTGTGTCATTTTAACTTTAAATGGTCCTTGTTTTGGAGTGACAGCTTGACTGTCCCCCCATCCAACACTGGTGCCTCCAACCTGAGCTGCAGAGTCTAAACCCAACGTTGTTTGGTGTGACAGACTGATCCAGGCTCTCCACTTCTCTTAGTTTCTCCTGCCTTGTGCTGGATTGGAGATTTAATCCTCTGGATAGATCTGAGTGAGGCTGAAATAGCACAAAATCTCCTTGTCTGATGGCATTTTGCTTGGAAAAGTTCTGGCCTTCTGACAAGATGAGACCTCGCATCACACTGAGCCCCCTGAATAGCCCAGGCACTGACCTCTCCTGGGTTATATAGGTCCCTGAGGGATCAAGGACATGTTCCAGTCTGAGAGATAAAACTGACCTCAAAGGAAGCCAATTATATATAGCCAATGCACTCCTCTGACCCCTCTTCTCCAGCACTGCAGTCTTCCTTCGCTTTTGGGCCTTGGACTGCATCATCAGTCTTTTGACAACTCCAGAACCCTCTTCCCCATTCCTCTCTGGGATTTTTTTCCCTGACAACCTATTTTCTGCCTTTTCTGTCTTTCACAGTAGCATCAGTGGTCAGGAAAGTGATGGACCATCTCACCTCCTAAGTTGGTGCATCTCTGACATGGGAGGCATCACTTGTTAGGTGCCCAAGGGGAAGGCTGAGGCCTTCATGGATAACTGCACAGCTCACCTCCTAATTCAGCTTCTCCACCAGTTTGGGGTAGAATCATGTTACAGAAACATAGTATTTTTGGTTGGAAAGAACTCTGAACATCATCAAGTCCAACCATTAACCAAGCACTGCTAAAGTCACCACTAAACCATGTCACTAAGCATCACATCTACAGGGCTGGACTACAGCAGGACTGTACAGCATCAGATCTACAGGTCTACAGGACTACAGCATCACATCTGGGCTTTTAAATACCTTCAGAGATGGTGATCCTCCTACACACCACCCAACACTTCTTGTCTGTACTGATGCTTGCCATCCTTCTGCTTGCCATTGACTGGACCTTGCATCCTGCTCCCTCCCCACATCCTACATCCCCAGAGCACCATCACATCCAACCACCCACTTGACATCTCATCCTATCCTTAGCACATTGCTGATTTCCACCCCAACAGCAGCACCTTTGCTCCTTTTTTTATGACATCAAGATCTCAGCTCCTTTTCCTCATCCCTGGAGACCTCCTGCACCCCTACACACCCCCATGCTGTGTCCTTGGGAACATCCCCATCACTTCCTTGCAGCACTGATCCCCATCAGGATACCTGAAGAATGTCACAGTGACATTCCTGGCATCTGCTGGTGGCATGGACAATATCAGGAAAGGCAGAGAAAGGATAGGAACATAAAGAAGTTTGTGTAGTGCTGGGATGGTGATGAGCACCAAAAGAAAAAGGCATGATTGAATTAATCTTTTTATTTTCCTAGTGCATAAAACTTCATCTTGCTTAGGCACCTCTGTCCTTAATTAAGGACAAAAGAAAAAGTCAATTAATAGAAAGCAAGCAAAAAAGTCATAGCAGGTCACCTGCTTTATTTGACTGGATTAAGTGTGGGCTTACAAGAGTGTTTAGAAATGTTGATAAAGGCTCTATCAAATACTTCCCTGTCACTGCTTGTTTTCTGGGAATAGGAGGGATTTGTGGTGGGTCATTCAGATTAATGGTGGAGTAATTCAGTCAGGGCAGGAGGAAAGGGAAAAGAAAACACCAGGGTGGCCCTGGTATTGTCACTTTAGAAACAACTCTTTGTGTTTTCACTGTTAAAGGCAATTCTTGCATATGCAGTAACAAAAATCCTGGGTGCAATGAAGTGCTTGTGCTCTGTGAGATTTTTTTTTTGGTGGCTTCTTCCAGGTGGTGAATGGGGTGTGGGGAGGAGAAAGAGAAATGAAAGGAGAGAGAGAAGGGCCTTATGGTGGCATAAGGGCTCTGTAGGGGCGATGTAAAGCTGATCTGAGCAGATGGCTTCCTGCCACCTAAAACTTCCACGTCGTGAAATCCCATTAAGTGCAGAGTTTAATAAAGTTCTGGATATCAAGAAGAAGCAGCTATTTAAGGACTTGATCACCTGCCAAATGGGGCTTTATGAGCCATATTTCCTGTCCTAAATCACTTCTCCCTTCTCTCCTCTCCTGGCCATGCTCTCCCTAGGAAATGGCCTTGTCTGTATAACGAAGAGCACGGTGACAGTGGAGTGATGACTGGTGATTAGTTCAAGGCAATCCCATGCAGGGGTTAAATTAATAAAATTAAAGTAGGACTCTCAGAGGCCAGGTAGGATGAATCATTGGGATGAGCCCTTTATAAAGGTTTTATTTCTTTGTCCCAGTGGGGTACAGCATTGTGTTGTAAACCCAGCATCATGCTGGGAGTATCAACTTTATGATAAGTTGGTTTCTGGGGAGGACAAAAGAGGCCAGAGCAATTGAAGACATGTAGGGCATCCAATAAACAAGGATCATTTGTTGATATAGACAAATTACATTTGAAATAAACCATATACATTCATCTGAAATTATGGTTCACCATTCCATCTCTGAATGAAAAAAAAAAATGAAAAGGAAACTTTAAATAATTCATCCCTGCCTGGAAATGTCTTGAGAAACTGGCCTCCATGCCAACTTGGAAGGGTGAGTTCCACTAGGTAGTTTCAACAGTGTTGACCACAGATGGGATATCTTATTTTTATCTTCTTTATACATTTTATGGGTCCTACAGGGACTAAAAATGAGAACTGTATCCCTAAACCCATGCAAATGCTGGAAAACTCAAGTCCTTCTCCCAACACTGTACAGACCATACGTTAAATGTGAGTAAAGTGAGGTTGTGAAATACTTCCAGAGATAGGGGAAAACATGGAGCATGATCTCCATGGTTTCCCCTTGGTTGATGAGCTCTATATAAATTCCAGGTGTCTGTCTTCTGGGATGTTATATTCAGCTTTGTGTTCCTCAAAGAGGTTGGACAACTCTTTTAGGTATGTCTGATGGACTTGATCAACTTCTTCCTCAGAGGGTCTGTGCTTCCTCTTCACTGGAATTGGCTTCCCAACTGGAAAAACAAGGAGAGGCATTACAAGGGCCAATGTCAGGTCCCTCTGCACATATTTCACATCTCAGTGCAAAGCTGGGTTCCACCTCTTCAAGGATGCAGTGGATGGATCAATACCAGCAGTCCTGCCCTGGAGTTTGGGAGGTAGCACAAGCAAGGAGGCAGAAAGGTGGAGGTTCAGATCTTGACCTCATAGGTCACATCTCTCCTTGCCTCAGTTTCCCCATGTGCAAACCTGGTTCTTGCCAAAGACCTTCTGCATAGCTCTGAAGTAAAAAAATGTTGCATCCTCATGCACTCCCTACAGCTGCACCTAACATCACACAAGTGCTGGGATAAAGACAACATCATCCTAACGTTTGGATTGGACTTTCCAAGCTCTTCCCACATTTCCCTGGGATTTTGCATTAAAAATGGGGAAATTGAAGCATGGAAGGAGCCACAGCACAATCTAATCTGAAATGCAGTAGTGATTGGAGTGCTACTGTTTTGTTCAGATGAAAGCTTCTGTGAAGCATCTGATTTTTATGAGGCACCAAGTACACATGTATCTTTAGAAAATTGGGGTTTTTTTCAAGGGCAAATATATTTCATTTTGTTTGCAGCACTAGAAGTCCTTTCCCATCTCCCAGAGCCACCAACAGCAGGTCCAGCTGCCTGTAGGGGGACAGGGAAGTCCATGAGATACCTCTCTTGCTCTGGTCTCTCACCCAAATTATGTTTGTCAGGAGGGTTTCATCATCATGTAGCGAAGCTCCTCATCAGCCTAATGAAGAGCCCTTGTGATACTGTACAGCTCATAAAACCATTGAGACAATCCAAACAGGTTGTAAAACAATTAGAAGTAATTGCTGGCTGTCAAACCTAATCAGTGGGATGAGCTCTGAGCTTCTAAACAGCCTCTTTAATGAGACTAATGAGACAGAGCATCAGTCACACTGGTGGGCCAAGCATGGAGTTGTTGAAACCAGGCAAAACTTTTTCAAAACTGAAGAATTCCTTTAAATTTGGTCTCCCATAGACATGGTCTCCAGTTGAAATGGATTCCTGTGTTGACCTGCAGATAACTTGGGGTTTGCTGTTCCATCTGCACTGGATGCTGAGCAAACCTCCAAACCCCTTAAGTGTCATTCTACTTGTGTTTGTGGAATTGGCTTTAACCCAACGCTGTTGCAGGGGTTCACATCACCTGGTTGTACTGGGGTTGGGGTTGGCTGCATCACACAGGGGTGATGGGGTGGCCATATTTGCTCTGGGGCTTTGTCCATAAAAAACAGATGACCTGGGCTCCATCATAAGACCAAGCCAGAATCCCCAAACCAGTGTGACATGTGAGACATTGAGGATGCTCCTTTACCAGCACATTTCCACCCTGTGGCAGTTCAGTCTCTCTGGCAGGATGCTCCATCCCAGCAGGAGAATGACACAACACAGGGACTGTCCCTGGTTCTCCCTTTGGCCAGGCTGAACGTGACCAGCTGATGTTCTGAGGAAGGACTTACCCACAGTGTAGATGGGCTGTCTGTAGGGTACCAGCCCAAAGCTGTACTGGAAGATGCCTCGTGCATGGAAGAGGGGAAGGGAGACACCCATGATCTGCTGAAGCCGGTGCTGGATCTTTCTCAGCCAGGAGCCCTTGGGATTTCTCACCTGCTCAAAGAGGTCATTCTCCCCAAAGGAAAAGACAGGGACCAGCGGGGTGCTGTGGAGAGCCAAACCCAATGTATGATTAGCAAAACCTACCCCAAAACACCATCCCTGCCTCTCCAGAAACACCCCACTAACCATACACAGACACCTCCCTAAGCACCCCTTGGCCCCATTCCCTGCATCACCCGTGCTCGATGGCCAAGCGGACAAATCCCTTCCTGTTCTTCAGCAACAAGGTGTAGGAGCCTGGCCGGGCATCCAGCGCCTCCTGTGCACCACCAACGATGATGGCCAGCATGTTCCCACCCCCTGGTCTCTGCAGTACATAGGATGCACTCTCCTTGTCAGAGGAAACAAGTCCTGGAGGGCAGAGAGGAATAAAAAAATTGAGCATCTGTAAAACCCACGTGACTGTGTTTTGCTCTTACCCCCATTATCCAGCTCCAGAGGGGTGTTAGACATTTCTTTTTCAGAGTTTTCCTACACTTCCCTCAGTCTCAGCCCAGCTCCTCTGAAAGGTGCCTGATTTATGTATAGATCTGCTGTNCCATATTTGCTCTGGGGCTTTGTCCATAAAAAACAGATGACCTGGGCTCCATCATAAGACCAAGCCAGAATCCCCAAACCAGTGTGACATGTGAGACATTGAGGATGCTCCTTTACCAGCACATTTCCACCCTGTGGCAGTTCAGTCTCTCTGGCAGGATGCTCCATCCCAGCAGGAGAATGACACAACACAGGGACTGTCCCTGGTTCTCCCTTTGGCCAGGCTGAACGTGACCAGCTGATGTTCTGAGGAAGGACTTACCCACAGTGTAGATGGGCTGTCTGTAGGGTACCAGCCCAAAGCTGTACTGGAAGATGCCTCGTGCATGGAAGAGGGGAAGGGAGACACCCATGATCTGCTGAAGCCGGTGCTGGATCTTTCTCAGCCAGGAGCCCTTGGGATTTCTCACCTGCTCAAAGAGGTCATTCTCCCCAAAGGAAAAGACAGGGACCAGCGGGGTGCTGTGGGGTGCCAAACCCAATGTATGATTAGCAAAACCTACCCCAAAACACCATCCCTGCCTCTCCAGGAACACCCCACTAACCATCCACAGACACACAACATCCCCCCCTAAGCACCCCTTGGCCCCATTCCCTGCATCACCCGTGCTCGATGGCCAAGCGGACAAATCCCTTCCTGTTCTTCAGCAACAAGGTGTAGGAGCCTGGCCGGGCATCCAGCGCCTCCTGTGCACCACCAACGATGATGGCCAGCATGTTCCCACCCCCTGGTCTCTGCAGTACATAGGATGCACTCTCCTTGTCAGAGGAAACAAGTCCTGGAGGGCAGAGAGGAATAAAAAAATTGAGCATCTGTAAAACCCACACGACTGTGTTTTGCTCTTACCCCCATTATCCAGCTCCAGAGGGGTGTTAGACATTTCTTTTTCAGAGTTTTCCTACACTTCCCTCAGTCTCAGCCCAGCTCCTCTGAAAGGTGCCTGATTTATGTATAGATCTGCTGTGTGAATACACAATTAGCCCTTTGCTGTCTGGCCCAGAAGTGTAAAGTGGAAAAGAAAATCAGGAGAGGACTAAGTTGAGAACTAGCTGCACTTAGGACCCAGGGAAAATCTGGTTTGGTTCATTATCAGATGAAGCAGTGTGGGGGTTGGTCTCTTCTCTCCAGTAACAAGTGATAGGATGAGGGAGCTGGGGAAGGGTCTGGAGAACAGGCCCTACGAGGAGGCTGAGGGAGCTGGGGCAGGGTCTGGAGAACAGGCCCTACGAGGAGGCTGAGGGAGCTGGGGCAGGGTCTGGAGAACAGGCCCTACGAGGAGGCTGAGGGAGCTGGGGAAGGGTCTAGAGCACAAGTCCTCCTTCTGAGGAGCAGCTGAGGGAGCTCTGGGGCTGTTGAGGCTGGAGAAGAGGAGGCTGAGGAGAGACCTTCTGGCTCTCTCCAAGTCCCTGCAAGGAGGGGGCAGAGAGGTGGGGTCGGTCTCTTCTCTCGTGGAACAAGCACCAGGACAGAGGAAATGGCCCCACACTGCCCCAGGGGAGATTGAGGTTGGACACCAGAAGAATTTCCCCCCTGAAAGGGTTTTCAGACGTTGGGACAGGCTGCCCAGGGCAGTGGTGGAATACCCATCCCTGGAAGGATGGGAGGCCAAGAGATGAGGTGTTGAAGGACATGATCCAGAGGTGGACCAGGCAGGGTCAGGCTGGGGTTGGACTTGGTGATCTTAAAGGTCTCTTCTAACCCAAATGAATAAGTGATTCTATGATTCTATGATTCTATGATTCTATGATTCTATGATTCTATGATTCTATGTACAGCCCTGAATCATTCCAGAGGCAGTATCCTTGAAGTCCAAACACACACAAATTCCAGTGGATGATTCTAATTTAAAGTGGAATTTAACATAGAATTTGGTCTGGTTTTGGTATTTATTTACAAAAGCTAGAAAACTTCAATTCATAATTGACAAATCACCATTGTTTTGAGTTAAAAAAGAATAATCCTGGTTCCAGAGGCTGAAATAATATACAAATTTAATTCTTTTTAACATTTAATAAAACTGAAAACAAGCTTTGTGCAGAGCTTCCACGTTACAGTGTTCACACCTTCTTTCTCCTGGGTCATAACTCTCTCACATCTCACTGTTATGATTCCTCACTGTCCATGTAAATATTTTTTCATCAGCAAGAGCCAGAGTTTGTGTTGAAAACAGGGTGGTGAATGCCCTGGGGTATCTCATGCAGAGCTGTGTGACTATGTTTAGTCTATTGAATCCTGCCCACCACATGAGCTCATCCATCCTATCATGTAGGTGAGAGGGACCTGGGGGTCCTGGGGGACAGCAGGGTGACCATGAGCCAGCAGTGTGACCTCGTGACCAGGAAGGACAATAGCACCCTGGGGTGTGTTAGAAGGGGGGTGGCCAGTAGGTCAAGAGAGGTCCTTCTCCCCCTCTGCTCTGCCCTGGTGAGACCCCACCTGGGATGTTGTGTCCAGTTGTGGGCCCCTCAGTTCCAGAAGGACACAAAAGTCCTTGAAAGAGCCCAGTTTGGGCCACCAATGTGCTGGAGGTAGTGGAACACCTTCCTGCTGAGGCCAGGCTGAGGGAGCTGGGGCNACAGGCTGCCCAGAGAGGTGGTGGAGTCTCCTTCTCTGGAGACATTCAAGGCCAACCTGGATACATTCTTGTGTGATTTAATCAGGGTGATCCTGCTTGGGCAGAGGGGTTGGACTAGATGATCTTTTGAGTTCCCTTCCAACTCCTGACATTCTGTGATTCTGTGATCTGGGGAAGTGGCCATTCCCCAGAGATGGACATCATCTTTTCCTGTTTTCCAAAAGTCTCTCCAGACTCCCTTTCCCTGTCTCCATTTAATTTTTATTTATTATTTTTCATTTCCCCTTCCTCTCCTGCCATGTGGTTTTGTGACTGTGTGAGCTGATATCTGCAACTTCCCTCCATGGATGCTGCCTCCCTGCAAGCAGCAGCAGCTTTGGAAAAATACTTTTCCTCCTTCTTTAAGTGGCACCCACAGTTTCAAGCCTGAATGTTATTTGCATGGAAGGAAAGAAACATGGGAGGTCCCTGTCCTGCTGGTCTCAGCAGTTCTGCCCTGCATTTGGCTCTTTCACAGCACCTGGCACAGCGATGGTCTGAGCTCAGAGGTGATCTAAGAAGTTAAATCACTAAGATAAGAGCTAAGAGGTTATTTTTAATTTCAGAGGAGTTTGGGGTGAGGTCTTCAGTAGCCATGTCCATGCATGGGAGAAGATCAGCCACAGATGGAGACAAACAGACCCTCAATTCCACTTCCCAAACCATCATCCCTCACCCCACCCCCACTCTCACCCCCAATGTCTTCACTCTCTGCTTCCCCAAAAAGCATCTGCCTCACCCACCCATCCCACTGCCTGCCCATGCTGCCATTGGGTTTACCTCCACTCATCACGTAGTCCCTGAAGAAGGGGACGCGGAACCACAGGGAGAGCATCATCAGGTGAGGGGTGATGCCCGGGAAGAGCGTGGAGAAACCCGATGCAGATGTACAGAAATTGATAAAGGCTCCTGCTGCCAGGACCCCGTGGGGATGGAATCCCACCAGGTAGTTCTGCCTAGGGTCGAGCTCTGCTGTCTTCACCAGCTGGTCACCAGAGTGGAGTCAGAAAGGGACAATGAGTTAGTGTTGTCACCTTTGGGAGGAATGGAGTTATGGAGAGCAGGAAGGGGATTCCTGATGAGGGGTCCCTAGCACCCACCATGCCATCTGTTGGCAAAGGTCAACTGAATAACACAATCATTTTCCACTGAGATGTGTTTCACTGTATTCCTTTCCATCTCCTCCCACCCACTGGCCTTAAATGACATTTCCAATGGCACAGCTCATAATTTTGCCTTGATGCTGTTGGGAACATACTTTGTTTCCTATTTCTTCTAATACATTTTCTATTAAGGGAAAAAATAGCTGGAAAGTGAGAAAAGGATGATTATGTCCTCCCCCCCTCACACTCTGCCCACAACCAGAACAGCAAGCAGATTCAGAATTTTTTAGGAAGAAGTTCTTTGCTCTGAGGGTGGTGAGACCCTGGCACAGGTTGCCCAGAGAGGTGGTGGAGGCCCCATCCCTGAAGATATTTACGGTCAGGCTGGATGGGGCTCCGAGCAACCTGATCCAGTGAAGATGTCCCTGCTCACTGCAGGGGGTTGGAGTAGATACCTTCAAAGGTCCCTTCCAACCTAATGCATTTTGTGTTTCTGTTCTATTTTATCACTCTGGTAGTGACACATGTAAAGCTGCTGCCTGACACAAGAATGTTCCCCTCCTCAACAACATAGTGTGGAGCCAAGGTATGTCCTGTCCTAACAAAACAAGATGATGGTTTTCTTTCCATTGGGGAAAGTCTGCAAGAACTCAGCCACTCTGCCCATGTGAAATGCATAGGTAAATCCAGGGGTTCATCAAAAAGCAATGGATGTCTGTCCAAGGCTGCTGCAATCTTATCTTGAGGAGGGAATCAAGATATCTTTGTTGGTGACATGGCCAGTGGGATGGAGGGCACCCTCAGCAAGTTCCCCGACGACACCAAACTGTGTGGTGCTGTTGACACACTGGAGGGGAGGGATGGCATCCAGAGGGACCTGGACAGGCTGGCTGACAGGTTGGAATGGGCCTACCTCGTGAGGTTCAACCAGGCTAAGTGCAAGGTCCTGCATCTGGATTGGGGCACTCCCAGGCACAACTCCAGACTG
>VXBZ01008952.1:8878-25247 GCA_013399135.1 Heliornis fulica | reverse complement strand
CATAACATTTTCCTTGGACCAAAGGGGTGGTGTATGCATGTGTATAGGTGTGTGTGCAGGAAGACAGACACATACTTCTTTCTTTATTCAAATAAAATATTATTCCACAGAATCTGAGAGAAACTATAACATTAGTAATATAGAAAGTGGAACAAAGGAAAGTATGTAGTTTCTAAGTGTGACCAATGTATGTGAGATGTAAGCGTTGTTGGGGCCACTAAAAATTGCATGACCAGCAATGATTTATTAGTAGTGCAGAATCCAGGGAAATACTCCCCTCTAAATTATTGTTTCTCTGGCTCTAAGTATTCAATAAATTCCCATCTTGAGCCAGGGAATTTATTTTCTCCTCTTCTCTATATTTGTATGGGGTTTGCAATATCATTCACTAAATATATTTGGACATAGAATTACTTTTCTTCATCTGCAGATTCAAAAGCTTTTGTGACTTCCCCTTTGACCCTACTTTCTTTTAGGAATTTCACAAATAAATCAGTAACTAGCACTTACATAATGAATTACACTCTTTTTTTAATGTTGCATAAGTTATATACCTTTGAAGTAAGGAGGGCAGAATAACACAACTGACCTAACAACTCACTAGGTTGAAAGGCTTGATGTGTCATTTTTATGTCTGCACTGCACAAGGTCTCCCTTTCTTTCAGAAAAGATGTACAAGTGTATAGATAATTTCCCATTGTGATAGCTTAATGTAGATCAGAAAATTTCTTATAAAGGAAATTTCTACTATTGTGTCTGAAAAACTATCACACTCCTGCCACAAATTAATTTTATTTGTAACTTAAATGCATCATGGAAGGTTCTTTTTGCACTAATTTGTCCAATTTTCAGGAAAAGGGAGAAGGAAATATCTGTTATTAAGTGCCAGAAAGAACAAGTAAAGTTACTTGGGTCTCAAATGAGACAGATCAGAAAGATTCTCATGTTGCCAAAGCAATAGCTACATGCTCAAGTCATCTCATTGGTGCCAGGGTTGGTCAAAATCAAATTAATCTTGGCTGTAAATTTGGTAAAGATGTTACCAAATTCAGTGGGAGTTGAGGAATCTGTCGACTGAGACTGTGATAAGAAGATGGTGTATATTCTACTTTCAGAGACTCAACCCAGACAGAGACCACTGGTGGTTTGTGCTGGCCTTTGTAGAGTTCCTGTTGACTGAGAGAAAAAGAGATTGTGCCCCATGATTGCTTTAACACCGATTAAGAAAATGAAAGAGCACATAAAATGGAAATTCCAAAATTTAGTAAATTTTTGTTTCGTTAAAGACAAAGAAGAAAGAGATGCCATTGTATGCTAGATCTAGAAACGGGTAGGTTTTGCTACCAAAAGAGGAGGAAGAAGAAGAGGTTTTCCAGACCTTCGGTGGGATGGGTCATCTAATACAACAGACAAAATTCATATACTTTGAGCCAAGAAATCGGTAATTAGGCCTTATGGTTTTGTTTTTAATTTTGAATCATGACTGTCTGGGCATTCTTGGTTTTGATGCCACAACAAAGCTGGTGCCTGACTCTTACTCTTTTTTTTTTTTCTAAGATGTTAGACAAGTTCATCTTTTGAAAATTAGCACGTGACTAAATACACAATGATAAAAGCACTTATATTATTTCCATAAATTCCCCTGACAGCCATTTGAATGCAAATTGAGCAGAAAGAAACTCTGTTTAAATGAATTAACAAGGAATGGTGGCAGGGGGGTGTGGGGGAAGAGATGGAACTGAATACAGACAGAGTAGATACAACCTCTTAAAAATAGAGTTGGTTCATATTCTATCTAGTAGAAGAAGGCACCATTATTTCTCACCATTATTTAGGGGCAGGGGCCTCTGTAGTTCCTTTATCCAGCTTGACTACACCAATGCAGTCAAGATAGTGAAACAGTTTTCATCTACTGTAATACCGCAAACCAGGGACTGCCTGTTATGTGTCAGCTTTCTTTTCTATTGTTTGCATGAGCAAAAGAAACAGCAATCTCTGAATTGAAATGATAACACCACCAAAATTGTGTATATGTTTAGAATTTGCAGCAAGTGTATATCCTTTCAGTGAGGCTCTGTGATTTTGCTTTCTGCCCTAGTGTGCAGAGGCCATAGGAGATACATGACTGTTAGAAGATTTACGATAAAGCTACACTTAATCAGTCAACCAGTTTATTTAAACTTGAAAATGGCAAAGTAAGACAGAAGTTTATGAAACTTCAGAGTGTAGTAAAGTATTTAGATTGTGTTTCTCTGAGAAAGGCACACATTGCTTAGTGCCAACATTGTTTCCCAGTACTGTTCCTCTACGTGGCCATAGTGGAAACTGAGGCTACGACACTGGTGGTAGCTCCAGAGTCAGAAGATGAAGAGCAAGGGAGAAGGGTAAGGCAGAAACAAACTTATCCCTATAAATACACTACCAAAGAAACCAGATGGAGCCTGCAGACTGACCTGTGTATTAGTCATCCCAAAGCGCTGTATTGGAAAGTATTAGGAGAGGAAAAATAATATGATGGAAATTAAAGTTGTGTGAAGTAGTATGAAAAAACCACAAACCTCCAGAAGGAAACCAGAAAGAAACTAGGCATATACCCTTACCACATATCCCTAAAGCAAGCATCTGCTACAATACATCTGTATGCAGTCCTTTCAGATCATGAAGACTAGTAGGTAGACAAGACCTAATGAAAGGCCAAGTATATATTGCAAGAAATGGCATGAGTGATTCATGGTGTTGTATTACCACTGCTCAATTGCTATTATGGTGAGTCAGGTTAAACTGTACAGATGGATATATCACATTCTGAAGAAAGATAAATTTTTTTGCAAGTATATACTAATCTAAAAATAGGTTACTAAATTTTAAATAACAACCATGTTATTTAAAGTTAGAGAACTTACTTTTGAAGAATATGTTAATCCCTGTGACTTTTTTTTCAGTAAAGCTGTACATACATTTGGCATAGTTCAAAATACACGAGGCCAGAATAACCAAATGAACCTAAATAGTCAATTTGAACTTGGAGAACTACAGTAAACAGTTCCATAACTCAGTTTATATGCAAATCTGAACTTCATATTGCCTCAAATTAGAAACTAATTTGTTTCAATTATAGTAGAGAAATGAATAACACACTTAAATAACAAGATGAACTGTCCATAAATCTGAGATAGTTGGTAGTATAATTTAATCCAATAGTGAGGGCTTGATATATGGAATAGAATAGGTTCTAAATTGTGAACAGATATTCTTTCTTTGTGGCTGACTGGGTTTGAGTTCCCATCGATCAAAAGATACACGAGAATGTTTAGCTACAGCTGAAAGAAATGAACTACATCCAACAGATCCTTTCTTGTATAGAACACATCAAAAAGACAACACCAAAATCTATGAACTGCTTAGACAAAAGACTCTTTAAAATTAGTCTTTCATGAAAGCTATCATTCAACTGTCTTCTTAATATAAGCTAAGAAACTGTTTGCAAGGTACCACATGACAACATACTAGCCATGATTAATGAAATCATGTCCCTTGTTACCAGGCACATTTGATTGCATTACCAAAGTGAAAAGTGCCTTGGGAAGCTTAACATGAGAGGATTACAACCCTGCTTTGGGGTCTCATCTTTGGAACACCGTAGTTATGCAGGGAAAGCCCTGCACAATGACATTGTGTTCAAACATCAGCTTTGCTTCAGAGTCCAGATGATCTTTAAGTCAAGATCTATCTGAATTTGCTCTCCTTTTCTGCAGAATGGAGGTTTAAAAAGCCCTCTCCTGTAGAGAATGTTGTGAGGCGCAGTTCTGTTGCCTTGTACAGCTATTTGGATAAAAAAGGAGAAAGAGCCACAGAAGAATAATGATGGTAAGTTGGGATTTTCCAGTGACACAAAACTATGGCATTGATTAAATATTTATGTGAGGACAACAAATAATAGCAGAAGATTAATTACCATTATATCAGACAAAACATTCTCCCTAGTGAGGTAACAGCTAGTATTACCCAGGCAGACGTTCAAGGGCACTCCATAAAACCTAGATGAAAATGGGGAAATGCTGGCACAGCTTCATCTATTCCAGTTGTTTCTCTGTCTGGATGGCAAGATAGTTTAGCTACAGGTCATGTAGCAGACACTGCCTAAAAACATGAATACTTGAAACTTACATACACTTGTAAACAGTTGTTCATGTGACAGTGGCCTGAATGTCAGCAGCTCAACAGGTCTCGGCTCCTATCAGACTGGCGGTGAAGGCTCCAGACATAACTGTCAGACTTAAAAGACAACACTACCTCCTAAATACTCCCAGCACCAAGTTTTATGTTGGATTTTTGAAACTGCCCTTTTTCCCAGCAAGATTTCAATTGCTTGGAAGGGTGAGGTCACTCAAGGCACTCCCAGGCCTCACAGGTACTAGGGCTGTATGTAAGGGTCTTTTTAGGGTCTTGAAGATCAAGAAGTGAAGCAGGAAAGAAATGACAGTGTTTCTGTGCTTTTAGATGAGTACGTAAGATGAGGATCAATGTTCTGAACTAGCCAGTTTCTGGGTAGGCACTAGACCTACCTACTTAGAGAACTGTATGATGGCCTTGAGATGAAAGAAAAAAGTAAACCTTCCAGCCCTGGTGAAAGGAGGCAAGCAGGCTGGTCTGGCCAGCCAGAAAGAAGAAATTTACCCCTGAGTTCAGGACCCAAGCCCACAATACCGTGACCAAGGATCAAGGAGTGCTGTAATAAGAAATTCTCTCTTTCTGAAATACATTTGTCCTACGTGAGGCAAGGTTATCCACATGAAGTTCATGAAGATCATCATCCACATGAAGTTCAACAAGGCCAAGTGTAAGATCCTGCACATGGGCTAGGGCAATCTCAAGCACAACTACAGATGGGCAGAGAATGGATGGAGAGCAGCCCTGAGGAGGACTTTGGTTGATAAGAAGGCCTAAATGGCAATGTGCACTTGCAGTCCAGAAAGCCAGCTGTGTGCTGGGCTGTATCAAAACCAGCTTGACCAGCAGGTCAAGGGAGGTGATTCTCTACTCTGCTCTCATGAGACCCCACCTGGTGTACTGCATTCAGCTCTGGGTTCCCCAGTATACAAGACATGGAACTCTTGTAGCAAGTCCAGAGAAGTGTCACAAAGATAATGAGAAGGCTCGAGCACCTGTCCTATGAAGACAGTTTGAGAGAGTTGGGCTCATTCAGCCTGGAGAAGAGAAGGCTCTGGGGAGGTCTTATAGGAACCTTCTAGTACCTAAAAGAGCCCTAAAAAAAGCTGGAGATGGACTCAGGGATTGTGGTGATAGGACAAAGGGGTNGAGACCCCACCTGGTGTACTGCATTCAGCTCTGGGTTCCCCAGTATACAAGACATGGAACTCTTGTAGCAAGTCCAGAGAAGTGTCACAAAGATAATGAGAAGGCTCGAGCACCTGTCCTATGAAGACAGTTTGAGAGAGTTGGGCTCATTCAGCCTGGAGAAGAGAAGGCTCTGGGGAGGTCTTATAGGAACCTTCTAGTACCTAAAAGAGCCCTAAAAAAAGCTGGAGATGGACTCAGGGATTGTGGTGATAGGACAAAGGGGTAATGGGTTTAAACTAAAGCAGATCAGATTTAGCTTAGATGTCAGGAAGAAAATCTTTTCTTTGAGGATGGTGATGTGCTGGACAGGTCGCTGAGAGGATGTAGAAGCCCCATCCCTGACAGTGTTCCAGGCCAGGTTGGATGGTGTTTTGGGAGACCTGTGCTAGTGTGGGGTGTCCCTGCCCATGGCAGCGGGTTGGAATGATCTTTAAGGTCCTTTCCAGCACTAACCATTCTATGACTCTATGATTCTATGCCATCTAGTCAGTTTGTATAGATTTACCAAGTTCACCCTTCACTCAGTCACTACTGTGGGAATGCTTCCTTGCTTGAAGTATTTCTGTTTTGTCTTTTCATCCCATCTCTTAAAGACTTTTCTTTCACTGGATACTCATTGCATTCTGCATACCTAAAGAGACTTCACAGACGTAGGGGTAAAGGTATAATATAAATGTTACATGAGATCATAAGCATCATGGTCCCCATAGCTCTGAAAAAGTCCCTGTTAGAGGGCTGATCAACTACCTTAGCATGAAGGCAGGGCCAGCTATGCCTTAATTTTTATATTGATGAGTACTGCAGGAGTTCAGCAGGAATTTTGCTGAGAATGAAACCCACAACATGTGCTGTTTGGACAGATGTGTTGCAAAGACATATAGAGAAGTGAGGATAGATTAAAAAGTTCTTTTTTTAAAAATGCATAGGTATGGATGTCTGACACAAAATTAATCCTGATGACAGAATCTCACAACTACCTCCTCTGAAACACCAGTGTAATAAATTTTATTGCTTTTCAACACATTTTCTCTGAATGTCATTTTGAGCATGCACATTGATCTTCCCAACATTCCTCTTTAATCAAGTTAGTTTTGTAATTTTCTTTCTGAACTTCCTATACTTTTTAATTTAAGAAGCTGAATCTGATATACTGTGGTATTAATGTAGCCATAGGATACAAACTACTCAGCAACAGCAGTTTGCACAGAGGAGGAAAAACCCCAGAAATTCCAAAGGAGGAATTAACATTGTAGCATGTTATGTATTCCAGGTATAACATCCCATAGGTGACTCAGTGAAAGAGCTGTTTTATAAAATGCATTCCAAGAAGGCTTGTTCTTTCTTCTGTAACCACAGAGAGGACTAAACTTTCCTCACAGAAAACTTTAAAATTAGGAAAAAATGGTGGCATTTACTTTACCATAGAGGTTGATGTATCTCAGTACAGTGCTGGTATCCAACATGCTTATCTGTACTCCCATTTGACTCTGCATCTGTCTAGCTACCCAGGGGAATGATGCATCTGGAAAGGTTGAAAAGGCCAAGGAAATTTACATATATTTTGCAGAGTTCTTGAGAAAACTTACGGGACAGAGGTCAATATGCTTTGGGTTTGTTTTTTTTTCTTGCATCGCTTTATATTAAATAAAAACATATTGTATGCAATTTGAACATTCTAAGAATTCTTTTTTTCGCTAGGAACTGAGAAAAATATTTCAAAGTGTTTGGTTTTGAGAACTTTGTATGCAATGAATGCTTGAATGGGCACAATATGAAGGTTAACACTGAGCAACAGATGCAAAAGATGGAAAAAAATATTCACAAACATCACTGAATTTCAGAAGCCTGAGCTATTTTGTTTATTAGGTTACTAAACCATGGAGTGGTCAGAAGTAAACGTTTGATTATTTGACTTAAAAGGTCAGCAAATATATGGCATTACAGAAATTTTATTACCTGCACTGTGTCTAAGACCAGTAGATGATGTCCTTCAAAATCTTAATACCTCTAGTTTAATAGCTATGAGAACTGAATAGATCTCTCTAAATCAGTGAATCCACCAGGATTTCTGGAGCAGGATGTCTTTCCTGCCAAGCGGTTTCTCTTCATTGCCTGGAAGAGGAAACTTAGTTTTCCTGCCTTATTATCCTTTCAGTTGTTCTCTCAAATTTAAATAGCATAGTGGGGAAAAAATATTATTTCTTTTGTGGCTATGAAGGAAGATTCACAAGCAAAAAGCTGATAATCATATGTCTGAATTAGGAGAGTAACTTTTCTATCAGTGATTTCATTATAATAATGGAAATAAATGAATATTTCTGGATCAATCTTAAATCATGACTGAAAGACATAACAGTTGTCATGGTTAAACAGTAGATAGTCAGCAACAGCCACCACTCTGGTAGCTCATATTCCAACCAGTTATTCTTCTACAGTAGAAACAGGTCTGACATTGAAACACAGAGAACCCTTCAAAATAGTTAAGGAGACAATCTGACATCACCTGCATTGTTCTAATTTAGGATATCTGCTACACTTGTTACTGTTAAAGACTTTTAAAAATGTACCTTCAAGCAGACAGGCTTTTGCCAGTTTAATTTTAATGAGTAATGCAACATAACTTTATCAGTTTTGATATCCCAGAGTTCTAAAATTTAGGTAATGAAAGCAACTTGGTTCTTGCCCTATAATATAGCTGAAAATGCTGACCCGTGAAGACACACCACTTCAGAATGCTCTTCCACTTACAAAAACAACTGTAAAATCATTTTCCTTTCCTAAAAAATGAGATGTAGACTGTATTTTTTTAAAATCTATAGGTATTCAAAGCATTTCTTTTAGCACCAAATGACATTACTTTAAATAAAGTACAACAGCATCCATCCTTATTTAAACAGCGCGTTCCAGGGCTGTGTCAATGTGGACAACGTAATGATTCAGAGGTTCATTTACAAGTAATGTATTTTGCAGATACAATATTTGGTTACTAGTGATATCAGAAAATTATTTTCTACATCAATTACTCACTACAAGACTTGCTGGGCTGAAACTAGTCCAAACCTAACATAGGTGCCACTTTTCAAGATGTAAATCAGATCATAAACTTTCCAAATAGGATTGCTTGAAGCATTAATACTACTAGTTTCCATATTACCTAGCAGTTTCCCTTTTGAAGAGGCAGCTATGAAATACCCAAACTACTTAGAAACTTCTCTCTCCATCTTAGCGTGGAAGATGGTCAGCACAAATGTTATAGGCTATATCTTTACACACCAGTAAAGGCATGAACCCCACAGTTGTCAGCAAAATGCACGGTCTGCTGTACTCGAGCACTTCACAGAAGTTAATGCAACCCCAGAGCCCCATATCTATGAACAAAGCAACAGCAAAACAGCATCACATCCATGGAGAGGTTCAGAGTAAAGGAAGCAAGGTCTGGAGATAGGACTAAAATTTAAGAATTCATTGTTCCCATCTGTGTTTCCCCCCTTAACCAGTGCTCACTTTTGAAGTCAAAAGGCTGCATTGCTTCCGGATGCTGGTGGGCAGGGAGTCTACAGCAATTGTAATGCTGTAGGTGACAGCGTGTGAGCTGAGCTCATCCCGTCCCCGGAGAGGGCCACACGCTTGTGTTTGCTTCACACCACTGATCTTCATGGGGGCAAACTTTGTTTAGCATTGAGTTGGGGCATAAAACTCAGTCCCAGGGAAAAATCTAATATATTTCCCAAGTTTTGAAAGTATTTTTGTGAACAAGAAACGCCCTTCCCTGTCCCTAGAAACACAAGGGGAACAGTAAAGAAACAGAACCATGGCAAGGAAACAGGACATTGCAAATGGCTTCCCATGCTCAAAAGCCATTTGTTGCCATTTCAACAGGTTTTGAAACCTACTACCTGCCTCACCTTGCTCTCCTGATCTACAAACACCTGCACTGGAGACCTGGCACCCTTCTTGGGGTAGAACACATGATGCAGCCCTGCTGCAACCACCTGAGAGCCTGGTGTCAGTGTTGTGAGGGGAAACGCCAACATGCCCTTTATACTGAGGCAAGCTGGCACACCTGGAAGCACAGTGGGGACAGGTGCTGTTATACAGGGGTACTTCTTGGGGAGAAGCAGTAAGGAGGTCTGAGAGGAGCTAGGGACAAGGGCTTTCCTCGGGGGAGGGGAGGCCTTCCACATGTCTCCCCAGCGACCGAGGAGTGGGCTTTGATCTGCGCAGGATGACAGTGCGCCAAACTGTCTCTCATTCAAATGAATCTGCCAGACAGTTGGGAGACATTCCTCAAAGGGTCACCAGCAAAGGGCTGCAAAGGAGGGTGGCTCCGGCCCATGCTCTTTATGTCTCCTCACCACCTCATCTGTCTGCAGAGCAGGCCTGCTGTGATTTCCCCCCCCTCATCCAGGCTCAATTTGTATGCAAATCCTCCCTCATTTGTTCTTGCTCCCTTCAGAAAGGACAAATTTAGTATAATAACTGTAATTGCTTTAATAACATGAAAAAACCGACACCTTTATGGGACCAACAATCAAAGACTGAAATTGTAACACAGCATGACAGGTGTGGAGGCATGCCACCATTACCGATTTTCCCGTTTCAGTATTTCTTTCATTGTCTTGAAAAGTGCTTATCTCTGTGAGCCAGGCATGGCTGGCTTGTGGCTCCTGAATACCATGCAGTTCATAACAAGACAGATCTTGCTGGTGAGCAGTGGACTCTGCTGGGACAGTGGCTGCTGGGCATTTGAACCCCACTGTGGGGGAAAGATGGGGGAAAGATGTTGTTTGGCTTGACCTGGCAAGCTGAAGTTGCTATTAGTATCTCCTCGAACTGCCATTTCTCTGGTGGACATATTAAATATGTTATGGCTACAGGTCATAGGTTCAGGCAGATGGCTACTGCAAAAGATGATTAGATGGTCTTCTAGTGGAGAGAGGCTACAATACTATGTCTCACCTGGACACAACTGGGGATCAAAGAATCACAGAATCTTTTGGGTTGGAAGGGACCTGAAAGATCATATAGACCAACCCCCACCCTGCCATGGGCAGGGACGCCTTTACTAGACCAGGTTGCCCAAAGCCTCATCTAGCCTGGCCTTGAACATCTCCACTGATGGGGCTTCCAGAATGATCTGACCCTTTTGAGTGTAAGGGGAACTCCAAACCTGTTTCAACACCCACTCCATGGCTACACTTGCATGAAGCAGGAGAGATATGTGTAAACAGGTGTGAACACTGAGGAGATTTTTATACTTACATGTAGGCAGGAAATAAAAGAGTCAAATCAGTAACTGGAAATATTGCTTAGGAATGACCACCTCTTTCAGGCCTTAACCAGGTCAGGTGTGAAATAGTTCTCACAGATTAAGTGCTTGAGAGCAGGCCAATCACCAGCATCCATATTTAAAAGAAACAGATTATGTTTCTTTTGATTTTACTCAAACCTAAAGGCAAAACAGAACAAGATTCATCATCTCAAAGCAGTTCTATGGAAGATTTCTCCTCAGTGTTCAGAATGGCAAAAACAACAGGTTTCCTCTCTACAAACACTGTATGGATTTTCTTCAATGTCCAGGTCATCAATACATCTACATATGAAACCACCATACAATATTTGACCTTGACATTAAAATTCCTTAGAGATCAAAAGCAAGTTCTAAAAATAGGCAGGATATTTATGTAGCCCATAATAGCAGACTCCTATATTACTGGACCATCTCAGTAGAGACAGGCCTGAACAGAAACCTCAGGTCTGTACATCATACCAAGAAAAGAAAGCAAATAAACAAAACACTAAAGTTCTGTCTCAGATCTCAGAAAGTAACCAGCAATGTTCCTGGTTATGCTGAAGACTTTGGTCCTTCGGTGTTCGGTACTCTTCAGGCATCAAAAAAAAAGCTTTCTTTAGTCTGAGAGTAAGCACTAAAATCAGTTTGACACGTGAAATGAGAGGACCCCTAGGAACAAAAAACCTAAGCAACATTCAGCTATCTTTGGGTAAACATTTGTTTGCAATATCTTTTTAAAATAATACTGTCAACTTCAGTGATTGACGATTTCACCCCATTTATCACTGACAACCAGAATTATTTTTTCAGCTGTGGATCATGTTAATTGTTGAAGCTAATAGGGAGGAATGTGAGGTAAATGGTCTCAATACCTTTAGTATATGTGATGACTTTACCAGACTTGCAGTACTGTATTTACTGTAACCAAAAGGTCATGCTCTATATTTTAAAGGTAAACAGTGAACTTTTTTTGCATCAGTCACACTCCTCCATGTACAAAAATATTTTTAGAAAAGGCAATTAACATTGCTTTTTAAAATTAATCTTATTCTCAGATACCTGATGGCTTTCAACTTTAACCAGCACACATGTGCAAACCAGAGAGGATTACAACTCTCACTGGCAAACAAAGCAATTTAGTAAAGATGGACTAAGGCTGTTATAATTTACGTTAGTGACAATGGGTGCTCTGCAGCAAGGATAAATATTGAGGCAATGAAGAGGTTGCATTGTTGGTTCCACTGCTAATAAAAAAGCATTTTCCCAGCTACTGCAGATTAATCTCTGTTAATTTTCAATGGTACAATCCCATCCAAATCTTGAACCTCTTGCCTTTCAAAGATACAACACATAAGAGCACTGCAATAAAATAATTCTGATGTAATTTTGGAAATAGTGATTTGTTGTTACAAGCTCTAAAACTACACAATTTTTATACCAGTAGAAATGGGGTCTTTGAAAAGTACACAATAATATTGTAATTTGGGTGTATAAGCTTCTCTGAGGCTATGGTACTGAGTGTGGTGGCATGCAAAGTCTACAACGAGAGGTTTGTGAAGCTTTCCTTTCAAAAAATAGCAAAAAGTGTATCAGAGAAAAATGGGCATATGCGTTCAAGGAAATCAGATGACACGGGACAGAAAATGCTATTTTAGCATGTGCTAACAGAATGCATTAATATATATAGAAGAAATTTTTACAGTGCCAGTCTTAACACACAGCAGGAATCATAGCTTTAAAGGGACTCTGTCAAAGCTGACAGGCCCAAAATGTAACCTACCATAAAATTAAACTTTTAACGAAATGCCCTTTTGATCCTGAGAAATCTATCAACCTTCCAAATCCAAGACTGTCACATTGTTAAAATACCAAATACTTTGCTGTGTGATTAAACCTGGTTTGGTTTTGCAACATGTATATGGAAGTCATGATTTTGCTCCTCCACACTATCTTTAGGACTATACATTGAAACAGCATCAGATCTTTTGTTTGGGTTTTCCAGGATTTAGCATTTCAGTTCACAATGACTTAAAGCTATCATATGAGGCCTCTGTACTCCAGTGGTAAATGTCTCCTTATAAGAGGGCAGTTCTTCATACATGGAAGTTGCCAAACCACAAAAGGATTTTTTTTTGGTCTTGTTTTACTTAATGCATGCAAATACTTTCCAGAGCACACTGAAATGCAATATATTATAGTATACTAATAAAAATGAATAACAGCATTTTGGTATTTCAAGGTGACAGATAAAAAAAAAAGTGGTATGATTGCTGGTTTTATTTTTCATCAGTTTTGGCTCACAATCTAATAGTAAGAACTGAGAAAATTAATTCTGAATAGCTTTCCTTATATTGCATACATGCATAATAGGTACAATTCATGCCTCTTATTAGCCTGTGGGCAAGTTCTCAGATATTTGTAGAGTCTTTTCATGTGTGAGGAAATGTTCCTGTGCTTAGAAATTAATTATGCAATAGCTTTTCATTATATTCTTGATAGTTACCAAAATCAGGCTCTTTTCAGGCAATGAGTCCCTCTATTCCCATAATAGTAGTTGGGCATAGATTATGTCATTTCTCCTCTTCACACTCTCAACTCTTTAACTTTCTGCAACATCCCAAGCCAACATAGGACCTTTAGCAGTTTTGTTTGGTTTACTGTCAACCTGACAATCAAATGGTTAAAATATCTCTTTAATGTTCTCCCTACCTTATTGCCACAGAATACCGGAGCTGTACAGACTACTAGAGCGCCAATACACATATTTGAATACCTACTTTTTCTAGACAGTTCCAGTGATGAAGGTATATTTTGGTTTCCCTAAATATAGCTCTGATAAAAGCTAAAATACATTACAAGCAGATGTAACTATGTAGAAATGTCTCAGAACCAGTTAAATTAGACCTTATTACCAGTTCAGCTTGCACAGTTAAGTTGGTTCATCCATAAGGGGTGAGGACCGAGAAAGGTAATGATCCTTTTCAGTCTCTTCATCTAACAGAATCCAGCAGCCCTACTTGATTTCAGGGGTCCTTTTCAACTGCAGATACTGAGAAAGATATGGTATTTGTTTTTGTATAGGATACAGGACACTCTCTCATCCTTGTGTTAACCTGGGCCCTGAATGACTAACCCTACAGCTGACACAAACAGATGTTTTTATTTGTTTGAACTATTAGGTCAAAGGGCTAATGAGCTAATGAAAATTCTTTCAAGAGCTATCAAATGAGGCATGATCAGCAGATTTTCGGTTTCTATTTATATGAAACAAAAGAATTTTAAAAATACTTTGAGTGTACAATTTTTTCCATTCCATTCTAGTCTTGGTGAAAGGCAGATTTAATAAAATGAAAAAAGCACATACCACAGTAGCTGAATCAGCAACTCCAGTTTGGCTCAGCAGTGCAGTACTTCATCAGCTGTTAGACCTTGCATTGTGAGAGCCTCCTCTACTCAAAACCTGTCTGCTATGATACCACAGTTGTCTCAGCAAGATTTTATGTTTTCCACAGTNGGGCGGGAGGGGGTATATGTATTTTGGCATGTAACTTTATTTTAAAATAATTTCCAGCCTTATAAACATGTTCCTCAGTTTTACATTATGAAATAATTGTATAAATTTTATTATCAGATATATTTCCAGAGCAACAACACCCTGCTGTGGAAATAAATCAATTGTTTTCAATTTCTATTTTATACATATGAGTATGTGTAAATGTGCAACTATATATATAATTTAGCACTGACTATAATGTTTGTTTTCATGTAGGAGTAAATAATTAACCTTGAAGACTGCAAACTGAGGCAATACATGATACTCCCGAACTAGCTACTACTCAAGAAATTCAAACTTAGAAACTCAACTCTACACAGTGTTTATTTTCTTTTTTCCATTTTTTTTTCATAGTGGAAATCATGTATAAATCACAAACAATACAAGTTTCTCATGTCAGCAGTTGACCACTTGACTGGGTCAACTTCTGTATATAGATACTGCATTTTTAGTATAAAGTCAAGATAATATGGCAGTTAACTAATACTTTTTACTACAGTAAAGATACAAACTTTTGTAATATAAATTAATTGCCATTACAAAAAGGCAACTGTATTAACTAATATAGTACAAAAATCTGCAACTTCTATAAATATAATGAAATGCAAGAAGTTAAATGAAATAATACATCACAGATTTTTGTATAGCACATCTTAAGAGGCAAGCTAAGATACACATGGAGCATTATACAGCAAGAAAGAATATTAAAACCCACTAAGATTTAACTCTTTTTTCCTTAAAAATGCTAGAAATACAAGTACAGGACACAACATGGAAGCAGTAAGATCACCAGCTCAGAGCAGGGAGACAAAGAGGTCCTATTGACAAGTTGTAAAGCATTAGGCGGCAGACAGAAGCTTGTCAAAACCAGCTGTTGTTGGATACTGATTGATAATGTTTTCATTCTGACGGCTGAGACACTGCAGACAGCCACAGGTCTGAGAAGAAGCCCAATGTGGGCACATACACATACACACACATACACATACAAAGTAATTTAACAGATGGCTAAAGAACATTAAAGCACAATATCTTTTTTAAAAACACAATGTTCACTTCTTAATGAACTTGCATGGAAAGTAGAGCCTAGTGCTCAAGTTTATTTCACCTAAATGATGATCACATGTGAAAGGACTAAGGGGCGGGGGTGGGAAGAAACAAAAAAGAAACAATTGAGATTGGTCATCTGAATAAAACTTGCACAGTGCTTACATATTCTACCATATCGAGAACATTCAGCAACACTTTAGACAAGGAAGTGTGATAAAAGCTGCTCTGAAATTTTAATTCCTCCATAAAAAGGTGAAGGTATCTATAAATGTTAAAAGGGGACACATCCATTAAGTCCACCCACAACACAAAAACACAGAAGACCTACATTCAAAGTGAAGTTAAGCGTTGGTCTAAGCTTTAAGCGGTTATGAGGTATTGTTTCATCCTGTGGTAAGGAATGATCTCCATATTAGTAAGAAAAAGCATATCCCAAATAATTCTGAGAAAAACCCCAATAAACCACTTCTCTTATGCAGTTGGCATTTTTCTAAATAAAAAGCATTAAGCATCAAGATGTCCTACTCAAAGTGGCCAAGGCCGTATTCTCACTGACTGACGGACTTTTTGCATATTAGTCATGTAGCACCCTCCAACAGTCCATAGTTGGGAATTCATGACTAGAAAGCAACTCAGAAACCTTTTGGACAAGACTTCCGATGGTACAAATTAAGTATGGTTTTAAAAAATGCAATACAGTTGGGCTTATTTTCATTTGCTATACCTTTTGGTCTGTAACTTTAATTTGTGAGAGGAACAAACAGTACACAATTTTTCTTCCTCATTCTAATGCTCAATGAAAAAGCAGTAAATGCCTGAATCCCTCTCTCTGCCTCCCCAAACTGCCCGCCTTCTCTGTAAAATAATTCTCTCACTCCTCCCCACCATCTCTTAGCTGTCATTGTTCCTGAACAGAATCACAGAATGTTAAGAGTTGGAAGGGACCTTGAAAAACCATCTAGTCCACCACCCCTGCCCGAGAAGGATCATCTAGATCAGATCACACAGGAACGTGTCCGCATTGGTCTTGAATGTCTCCAGAGAAGGAGACTCCACAACCTCTCTGGGCAGCCTGTCCCAGGGCTCTGTCACCCTCACAGGGAAAAAGTTCC
>VXBZ01008948.1:0-20084 GCA_013399135.1 Heliornis fulica | reverse complement strand
ACTGCTACATTACTCTCATATCACAGACACATACCAGGTTAATATGGATTAGGATAAAATGCTATGAGGAAACAGCAGTGAAAACAGGACAGCAACTCATGTTTGTGTAGAGGAACGGAGAACTTTTCCCTGAAGACCTGAGCCTGAGCTTCAGACATCCTATTCAATGGGTTTGGCTGAGTGGCTCGTTCCATTCATAGTGACATACTAGCTCTTCAGTGTATACAGTAGTCAGGTGAAATCTTGATTTGTGATAAATAACCATTTACTTAATGTCTTTGAACTGCACTACGAAGCATAGTTTATGGTACCATCACATTGATCTCTTCCATCCTCCAAAGCATTAGCTGAAAATTGGTCTCATTTTTTATGCATTATTGTTATTTTTAGGAGCCATTCTTTGTTAAATAGTATTAAACTTTACTAAAGTAAGTATCCTGTTGCAATAGATAATCTCTTAGAGCACGAAATCAGTTATACAGAATGAGGTATTGTTCTCCCCTGATTTTTATAAGCATTTTCTTGGCTGTTTCTCTCATTTACAGCAGCCTTCCTCTACTTGGAAACAAACAAAAGATTTGGGTTTAGACAATCGCTTGTTTACATTTTGGGAAATGTCACTGTTTAAGTTGTATTCTTTCAACACTCTTTAAAAGTTGTATGTTGTATGTTAGACTCATTGTACTAGGAGTAAGATCAGTTTCTTCAATGGTTTTTTATATCAAACATATATACAAATTTCATTAAAGAATAATATAGATTATTATAGCTGTGCATTCCATAGTGGTGAGGTGTGGAATTTAGCCTTCAGGAGCATGATAATTCAAGCCATTAATGTATGCCTACCTTTTAGATGAGTATAACATTTTAAACAAATGGAATAAGATGTATTGCCTAGATTCTACATAAATTTAGACTTAGCTGGGAGGAAACATGGTGTGGCAGGTTTACAACGTGGCTTCTTTAAGAAGTGGCTAGAAAGTTTCTTAAGGGTCCAACAAAGAAAATCCCAGCTGGGCTCCCAAGGCCAAACTCCCAAACTCTGTTAATGACAAGGCCAGATGGGACAATCGGTGCTGGTCATNCTGAGAGGAGATTTCCTGTGGTCTGTGGAGAATACTATGGTGAAGCAGGTGTCTGCCTGCAGCCCATGGAGGATGAAGAGACCCCACCTTCAGCCCATGGAGAGGCACCTAGGCCAGGCAGGAGCCCACCATGGAGCAGCTGGAGGAATATAGATGAATCTGTGACCTACATTGGAGCAAGCACCTGGCAGCCCCTGCACTCTGTGGAGAGAGATAAGAGGCAGAAAGAATGATTGAGGCCTATGCTGGAGCAGGTTTGCTGGAGGGTGCTATATACCTTCTCCTACTTTGCAAGAGTTCTATATCTTAAGACTAAAAATTGTTTAAGGTGTCTGGCTGCTTTACATTCCTTTTTTTTAGAGATGACTACAGTATAAGCAAGAATGAAAATTTATGATGAGAGAAGTAAAAGATAACACATTTTACTACCTGGTGGTATTAAGAGAAGCCCTATATTCAAAGGATTTCCTATATGTTTCCCACTTAAGAAGAGCAGGACAAGACATATGGAAGTACTGTGAGATGGTAAGACCTTGATCAAACCTCTGACTTCCTAGGCAAGAACTTTGCAACAAACTAGCCCAAGGAAAGCAGATACAACCCAAGGTAGGAGATGAAGGCTGACCTTCAGTGGGAGCATGAGGTCAATGTGACTTTTAAAATCAAGTTCTCTCTAAGCCTTTTTAAGAAATAAACTAGGTTTGGGGGCTTTTTTCTAAAAAAAAAAAAATAAATCTATTTCTATTAGAGAAAAGAAAACTCTTCTTCAACTCTTGCAGGTACTAGAAAGTTTATTTAAACAGACCAATGAAGTACTGCAGGAAATCAAATTGCTTGGGAGGTGGACAGCATAATCGTGAAAGATGAAACATCTGAGGTATAGCTATATCTTCAGAGTGACTCCTGTACATATAAATGTCTTTCTACTGACAGAAAATGTTTCTGTATAATTTCTTCCTCCACAGTGAAGGAGAATAATTTTCTGTAGCTGTCCGGGTCATCATCTGGACCATCTGCAAACTGTAACAGCCTCCAGAATTCATCATTTTCCTCATTATATATGATCCTTTGATAAGAAAATTGATCAGATCAGAAGAGGTCTGTCACCATATTGTGGTCTCAAGAGCATATCAATTTTATTTCATTGTGGAAAACACAAAGAAACATTCACTGCCTTGTTATGAATTGATATCAGAGCTAGCTACAGAACCTTTTATTCCAAGCACTTATGGAGTGCACTGGCCATTAGAGCACACTGCTTTAGACCCATTTCATCGAAGTAACATAAGACATTTTTTGTGAGAATTTTCAGTGCGATTTTTCGTTAGTAAAAATTCCTCAGGACATGACTTGGATCAAACTTACATATATTTAGAGCCCTCAGCAAAGTACTCTCAATAAAGGAAATGATAACATGATGAAATGTTCACAATGGTGGATCTGTTCATTCTAGATATTTGGCTTTTTCAGCAAAATTGTCATGAATCAGTTATAGGGGCTCTTTTAAGGACAGAAAATCTATCAACAGTGGACTAGATTTGTGCCATTTAAAGCATGCCAGCGTGGCCCTTCGAAAACCCAGTTCTGCTGATCTCAAAAGTTCCAAGACTCATTCTGTGCCCTTTTCATAAATCTCCTTCTCTGCAGGATTTAGGGACTTTTTATGTTGCAGTTAGCTTCATTTGAAAGAAATCTGCTTGGAACAAGTCCACAATTTCATAGTCTTTCTCATCCTGTGCACCTCATTACCACTGTCTGTTTCCCACTAACAGATATGAGAGAGTTTATTCCTGAAGAACAAAAATTACAATGTGGATGTCTGTGTTGCAGCTTGCAATGTACCAGATGAGTAAAGGAAGATCACTTCCTTAGCCTGTGGTGAATGAAACAGAAATTCTCTGAGAGTGTTTTAAGAAGTGTTTTGCTCAGTAAAGATGCTGGATGTCATTGATTTAAAGTCAATGTCAAGATTTAAAACTTGTTATGATTTTTTTCTTTTCCCCCTCCTATAAAAGAGGGCTGTATTTTTCCCTGTCATTCCAGCAAACATAACCTATGGTCAGACTCTTTTCTTCTCATACCACATATCAGGCATGTAAGACCAGAATATCTGCTTAGTGAAGTTTTCTGACAATGCAATAGTATTTGAAGAATTCTGATTTATGCTACTTGAGTGTTGCACTATGGTCTAAGATCCTCCAGACTAAATGGTGACCTCATGTGCGTTTATGCAGCCTAGGTATTGATATCAGCCTCCAGTGAGTCTGCCCTACTGCAATCAAGGATATCCTTTGGACTGCAAAATACCCACTGCTGGTGTTAATCTGTGACCAGCTATAACCTTAAATTTTCTCTGGAAGCATAAGGGCAAGGTAAAGAAAAAAAGAAAAAAAGAAAAAAGAAAGAAAAAAGAAAGAAAAAAGGAAAGATGAACATGTAATGCTGAAAGACTGAAGTCACTGACAGAAAACTCCAAGATCTTGGTTTTACAGTCACCTTCTGGACCAGAACACTGCCTTAAGGGAACAGTCGAGCTGTCTCATGGGAACAAATTTTCTGTGACTTGCATCCCGTTTCTTTTCTACTGTTTGCTTCCTATTGTAAATTCCATTTCCTAATAAGATTATGGGAAAAAAACATCTGTAAGGAAGGAATAAAGAAAACCATTGAATCAAGGTTTCCACATAGCTTAAATTACATTTAATTGCTGATATACTATATATATTATGGTGCTTTCAAAGAAGTAGCTTGTGATGGCCTTCATGCAGAAATAGGGTTAGGAAGAATGCAACCTGTATTATTCATGAAGATGTGGAAGGTAGTCTTATGCCTTCTCTACTGTGAGAGTGTTTGGGTCTCAGAGGGTTCCTGAGTTGTATCAGATGAAGTTGTGTCTCTTCAGTTCTTTAATCAAACTAGAGGTGTTTTAGTGACTTGACCCCATCTCTTCCTCAGCATATCAAAGCAGCACAAGGATGCTTGTGAAACTGTGTGAACCAAGAAGTACTTGCATCCATTAAAAATCATCATAAGCAGCTGATAGTGCCCATCAGCACTCAGATCAAAGCCTTACTGTTGTGAAATTCCTGTATGTTCCCTCTACTGATCTGATCAGGGGAGCTCAACAGGAACAGGGCTTTAGAATTTGCAAATGTCTGGTTGAAACTTCTAACACAATAATGCAAAAAAAGTCTGGATTTCATAAAAAAAGAGGAACAAAACAGCAGGTGGAATGAAGGTGGTGAGTCCTCTGATGGTGCATTTGGCTCTGTGCAACGCTGTTCGGAAAATGCTGTGCCTGCTGTTTTTATAATAGGATGACCTTTTCCAATGCAAAGACACAGCCATCACAACCATTAGTACAGCACTAATGAATAGCCTCTTATTCAAACAGTAGCAAAGCAGGAAACTCACATCTCCTATGTCTCTTTCACTTCACTGAAGTGTGAACTCTAAAACCTCATTGAAAACAGAACATTTCGATGAGAAAAAATAGCAGGAATGTCACACAGAATAATTCCTGCTACAAATTTTTCAATTTGCTGGCTCTTAATGTTTCTTTTTACTATGCATATGTTTAACACATCTGAGCACAAGTTACTATTTGTGCCATTATTGTGCCGAGGAGCCATGATCCAGGTAAAGGACTCACCAAGTTATCTAATGTGCAGATTTCAAGATATATGATCCTGACTGATCATGTGCTGCCATCTCTGACTAATGCCACTTTTTTTCTCAGTTTTTTGACTCTTGAGGGGTATGAACCCTTGATAGATGTGATTAAATATCTGCTCAAAAGTGGTAATCACTTGGGATGCTGTATTATTGAGGTCCCTTCTTTTGTTTTCTCATAAAAATGCAGGACAGAAGACTCTGTAGCCCAGATTTTAGAGGTAAAGATCATATTCTACCTTCAGCTTATATAAGTAGGGTAACATGCTTAGTTTGTGTAAAGTCTCATCAGACAGAAATTGCTTTGGATTTAGCTGTGTATAGAAAAAGATTTTCCCTAATACCCAGATATTGTATAAAAAAGGCTATGGAAGAAGTCTTTCTCCCTTTTGAATTCTCACTGTTGGTAGAGACGAGTCTGTGGTATTAAATCTATGTTATATGAGCATACTGTAGGCCCTGAGGTTTTCTTCAAAAACACTTAATCTCTTAATAAAATCATTCTTAAATTGAAAAACTAACCACCAGAGTAAGTCTGTTTATGTAAGTATATCCTTTCACTTTACAAAGAAAAAAAGAGTGGAGGATGAAAAGTGTGCATCCCAGGGCTTAGAAGCAATTTAAGAACCTAAGATATGTTCACATTTTAGTTGGATAACTTTTGCTACTTAGGAAACCCACCTCTTGTAGCAGCTTGTTGCTCATATCTGCCTAAAATGTTGGGCTATGCCCAAAGGGGTACAACTGATTATACATAAGCACCCATTCTTCTGCTTCAAACCTGAAAAGCCATGTTAGCTTTCCAGCTCCCAGAGCATGGTTTATCTAGCTTGATTTCCTGGATTTAAGTAGCTTATTCCTACTAAAAACTTTCAGACATTCAATTGCATATTATTGGTTGATTTGTTAGAATGGATTTGGAAAAAAAGTTTGTGTACTTAATGATGAAAATAGATATCTGATTAAAACTTCAGAAATACCAAAAGAGATGAGATCACAGGCTGGCACGGGTATCAATGAAAATTCACATCTGTGTGCATTATTAAGCATATAGATATCTTCAACCCAAATCTTTCTACATATATTTTAGCACTAAACCCCTAATAATTTGCATGGGGATCAAAAGCCTAATTACTTGTAAAATAATTAAATGTCTGATTAGCTTTTGAAACAAATCATAAACTCTTAGATATTAATATAATATATACTTTATATATATATGTATGTAGTATTTATATTTTTACCCCAAAACCAGGTGTGCTGTAATATATACATGAAGATTTAAAAGATTTGTGAGGCTCAGGGGAATTTATTCACTTTTTACCAACTCAGTTACATCAATTCATTTATTTTATTGATGCTGTGCTTCTTGTTCACTCCATCAGTTTTTTATCTCATTCACATACAAAAAAAGAAGATATGAGCTAGCACAAGTGATATCAGAAGTTACTAGTCTAGTCTACCCTTTTTTAATTTGTCTATAAATTAAGCTGTGAAATGGATTTTAAAAATTTTGATTAAAAACACTAAAGAACGTTTCCAGAAGGAGACAGCTCTGCTAAGCTTCCTTCCATAAAGAAGTTTTATAAGTAGGTCATAAACCCCTGAAATTAAGTCAGAAATGCTGACAGACCCCAAACTTTTAGAAGCTCTCTAAGCTCCAGTCTAATCATGTTCTCCCAGAGGGGGGAAATCTTTTTCTTGAGACTAAATTGTAGACTGTAAAATTGTTGTTTTGTCACATGGAGCTCTGAGTATATGGTAAAGAAACGTACAGCAAAGAAGAAATGTGTTGTTACTATAGCAACTAAAATTCAAAAATATATCTGAAAAATATTTTTTTTTCTAAATTTATCCTATGAGACATTTCCCAGTATTGCCCAATTGTATTATACAATATAGCTTTCATTTATTAGCTTTGGTCAGAAGAACTCTGAAACTACACAGAAATTACTGGAGGTAAACAAATACAAACTAAGGATCAATTTGTCCCCTGTGAAACTTACACATACTAGGGCATGGGAAAAACTACATAGAATTAAACAGTTAAAATTTTCATCTTAGAAGCTTAATGTGTTTGCTTATGTATGTGAACAGATTTCCTTATTTGCATGATCCTTTCTAGGAAGCTATTGTTTGCTATAGCTGTTTTTTTTTAATTTTCTGAAATATTGTCATGATAACTGTGACCCTTTTATGAAACTTTATGTTTAGCAGAAGGCTTTGACAGAAAACATTTATGTTTTTTCGATAATTGTTTATTTTTCAGGTCTGGAATTTCACTCTTACATGTCTGCATTTCACAAGAGAAAAGCTTATTGTTAAAAGTTATTTTTGTGCATTACATACTATGTAGTATATATTGATATGAAACAAAGGTCTTTAAATTTCTGTTTGTATTATTTTTTAGGGCAAATGAAGCCTGAATAGATAATCCTGTTGCATTGCAGAAGAGTAACTAGAAGGTAATGAGAAAGACCCATAAAAGGTGACAAATTCTCTCTGATATATAGATTACTGCTATAGTACAGCTGCTATACCATGGAAGTTTATTTTAGAAAAGACCCACTAGGAAAAAAAGTCAAAAACCAGAAATCTGCAGAACTGCTAAGGTCTTGAAGGCATATTAACCAGCTCTAACTTGGAGGTTTAAGGTGAACACTATTTTTTAATTTAAACCTTATGGAATTTATATAAGAGCATATATTATTAGGTTTTCCTTATACTTTACTGTGGTTCAGTTTACTGACCTTTTCGTATTATAAAAAGTGTTTCATACTATAATGAAAGGTATTTTTCTATGGTTTTTCACTTATTGGACACATATGTTAGATAAGTGGTTGATGTCCATTTCTTTGATAAGGCACCTATAAAAAACCCCAAAGATTCCACGGTCTCAGATTGCGTTAACAACAAAAGATTGGCTGGCAGAGGCACCTTGAAGCAAAAGAGTGAGAATAAACCAGTTTTGCAACAATATAGTAACAGCTTCAGATTACTTCAGCCAAAGAATCCACATGATATATTAAAATTCTTCTCATATTTTCAATGCAACCAAGTGCGTCTTGGTTTAAAAAACTTCCATAAACCAAGTCTGTTACTTGTAAATATGCTTATTAGTCAGAACGACTTGGTCTCCCTTTAGGCTCAGTTATCCCTAGTACCAAATCCACAAGGAGGACTGTGGAAAAACAGCAAAAATCCCACTTTCTCTGACATGGCCATTGAGACATACAGGCATTGACTTCCACACTGTTCTCCATTCTCCATGTTTGTATATAACACATACTTGAAAGAAGCCTTCATGTCTTACGCTATTATTGCAAGCAATGTTTTTTTAGTGTAGTTTCTTATCACCTTAAAGTAATTTTATGTTAAATATCTACTGAAATTTATCCTTTAAAAAACCCAAACCAAACAAAACCAAAACAAACCACACAGAGACATGTACAGAAAAGAAACAAAAAGAAATCCCAAATCCCAAAAACCCCACTGTTCATTTTTTTCCTGCAGAGCTACATGAATTCCCAAGGTCAGGTACAGCAATGCGTGGCTTGATTCCTAAAGGTGTGTAAATGAATTTCAGTGCCAATCTTTCAACAACCCACTGCTAACATTAGAGACCAATTTCCATTAATTACAGTCCATACGGATTCCTCACACTCATTCTGGAACGTTCACAACAAACATGACTAACAGTTTTAAAGCATGGGAAGAACTAATTTGCCATGCAATTCAACCACAGACAATTAAAAACTCTGATTTCTCAGTCTGTATATCATGTCCCTTAATTCCATTTCTTCATTTCTTTAATAATTTAATTCTTCTTACACTCTCTTGTATTATCTACTTCATTTACTTATCTACCTTTAGCCACATTACTTCTACCTAACAATATCTGACTATAAAAATATCAGTATGCTATTAGAGAAGATTCCCAGAACATCAAAGAATAATAGCAGTTAAGTAGTCAACTAAACATATTCCTGTCGCTACTTTGTGGTTTTCAGTAATATATATTAACAATAATCATGATTATTAGCTATATGCATCAATCCCTATGAGAAGGGAAATGCTAAAATACAGAAACTATAAAAATATTAATGAATTCCCTAGGTGTTGTTTCAAATAAAAAATTAAATTTAAACCATGTAGTCATTTAAGATGAAAACTAGCTGAAGGAAGTAAACACTTATATTAATTATAAAGTATTGTGCATCTTATACACAAATCATTTAATCAAAAATTAAATGTTATGAGTTTATATATATCAGAAATAATAATACAACATAACAACTGTATTGTAAATGCTCACAGAACAGTTTCTGAAAGTTGGGTGTAGCAAGCTTGCCATCTACTGATCAACAGAAAAGATCTTTGTTTGCAAAATATTTTTGTATGCCATATTATTTAGTTTGAAATCCTCTTTCTGTATTAATCACTACTTGTGTTTTTAAATATACTTGTTTCCACTGCTCCTGCAGGTCAGTATAAAACCTTAAAGGTATTCTGTCAGCAGATGAAAGCTGAGGAATATTTCTCTAAGAACTACATATTTTTAGTCATTTTTGGGGGGAAATCATCTGGCTTCTCTTGTAACAGTGTATTCTTAATTCAGAGGTGTTGTGGTGAAGTTAAAACATCGTTTTATTAAAAATAAGGCTAAACCAAATAAATATTCTCACTTTTTCCATTTCTTTTAATTTCACAAATAGATCTTCACTTGTGCCCTGCCATCTACCAGTTTTGCCCTCAGTCAAACCTTGTCAGTGTGGAAACAGCAGAAAATCCATATGTCTGATATATTTGGTGCTGTGGACATTCACATTCCATTCAGATGGGTTCAGACACAGAACTTGAAGTCAAAAGTTGTCTCATATGTATAACAAAGAACATCTTTATCCTCTTTTATAAGAGTCTTTCTTACAGGTTAATACCCTATAATATCCTTACTATTTCAATATAATTTTTCACTTTACAACCACTACTTAATTTAATCAAATCTAGAATTATAACAATATGGATTACAAAGTAGGAACCTGGATGACCCATGACTACAGCACAGAGCTTGACTGAGTTTAAGAAGCATCTGGACGACGCGCTTAGTCTCATGCTCTGACTTGGCTGGCCAAGTTGGACTTGATGATCCTTATGGGTCCCTTCCAACTCAGAAAATTCTGTGATTCTGTGGTTCTAAGAGATAACCAGAGATAAAATTTTGTGGACCTGTATATATAGTGTATAATACATTCAGAATGAGTGAGGACATAAAACCTCTGAAATTGATAGATCAGAGCAAGGCTGAGAGGACAGAAAATGCTCTTTCCAGCACACAAAAAAAGCTTGCCTTTCCACCCACGCTATCCAGACTCAGGGGCAGGTTATTTTTCCACACAGTCACTGTGTAGTTTGCTTGGCTGGACTTTTCTCTTTTTAATGTCTTCGTTACCTCTTTGCCTAATAATAGTATCTTGTAACTCCATTGCTTGAAGTTTGATTCTTATTTCATTTACTGGTATAATTCATGAATGGTTTCACTTCAGTTGAAGGTTTTAAAATTACCTACATTAAAATCAACTTGAATAAATAATATTTTGCTGCAGAATCTCCTCTAAATGGGACTGGGATTTTTAGATTTTAGACTGTCAGAGTCAGTATGATTTGTAGAGACTAAGGTATTTCAAGAGGTTTGTCTGCAGAAATCAATAAGCTTTGTGAAATAAATTTTCTAGGTGGCATTCAAAATCTCCACCACAACTACTGCACATAGCTTCGAACATCAAGCAGGTTAAAAATCTGTCCTTGGGAAGTGCTAGGAGGAAATCTGGGATATTTTGCTTGCTTGTACTGTAAGACCACATTTCTTTGTCTTTCAGAAGGTGACCTGAAAGTATTCTTCATTTCTGGGATGAGATTTGACCAGTCTTTTTTGTGGGAAAACTTTGAGTCTGTTGGCACAAATGAGTTATATCCATCCTGTATATCATCGGGAATACATCACAGTATGAAAGCTACCCGAGAATGTTTTGTGCTCCAACTCTTTGCAAACACCCGGGCTCACCTGTGTCATCCATTGTCTCCATCCACAAACAGGTAGACCAGTTTGGCAGAGGTTAAACCCCCTTGCATTCCAACCAGGCCTCAGAACACTCTGGGTGGTTGGGGGTGGCTGGGCTTAACCCCTGAGTGAGGTCCAATTAGGTGTATTGTCGTGACTAGGTTCTAATAATTCTCGGGAACAGAATTAAGACTCTAAACAGAGTCAAGTGTACATTTTACTTTATTTAGCCTATGACAAGTGTGTAAAAGAGGGGGGCAGAGAGAGAGAGGGAGGGAGAGAGAAAGAGAGAGAAAGAGAGAAAGAAAAAGAGAGAGAGGGAAAGAGAGAAAGAGAGAGATGACAATAGTTACCACCATGGAGCTGCAGCATCCCTTCAGTCCGATGTCTTCAGGTGCGATGGGGAGTGTTCTTCCGCGATGTCTTCCGATGTGGCAGCATTCTTTGATGACTTCAGGTGGTGTCGAAGCATCTCCTTTTGCTCTTCATCGTTGTGTCTTTTATAGTGCTGCCCGAGAATTTTATTGCCCAATGTTGTCCTTGAGGAATTTCCAGATCCCCTTTACTCCCCCACTCCAACTCCAGGTGTGGGATATCATCCTTAGTGGTGATAGTCTTTGCCGTGGAGGCTTTTCAGACTCCTTTGTTAAGGCTGATAGTAGTGCTTTGCATAGGAATGTAGGGAGAGCTTGGTCAAGGTCTGATGAGCTCCCTTTTGTTCCTTTTTGATGGGGATGATATGGCAGAGATGTTGAGACAAATAATCAACAGTCACAGTTCTTTACATCCATATTTCAGCAAATTCCAGAAAGGAGATATACATTACTCTTTGCTTTGCTATGCCCAGGATCCAGTTGTCCTCATGGTGAAGATGCCACCCCTGATAAAGCCTTGATCCTAGAAAGTTGTCTCTGAAACATCCACAAGGGATCCACAAGATGGGTAGGGTGCAAGTGTAGTGGGTTATGGGACAATAGCAGTATTGTGTACACTATCCCATACTCCATGCTTCACTTTCCTTGTTTAAGGAATCATTTAGCTTATTACAGGAAAAAAGCTTGGAAAAATTCAAGTATATTAAATACAGTTAATGTTGCTGACCTCTATGTAAAACGAGAATAAAATAGTATGCAGAACTTAAAGGAAATATAAGTTTATAGCTACTTTTCTGTTCCATCAGAGAAAAAAGGAAACTTATAAAGGAATAAAATTTTATTATGGTTTTTTTTTTTCTCTGCCTCTAAGCAAACTGAAGGGAATGATTTACACATTATATAGAACGTATCTAAACTGAACAGAATCGTCATCCTAAAAATATTGCACTCTCAAAAAAAAAAATAAGGCTGCACATATTTGTAGAAACATAAATAAACAAAGAATTTATATTCTTACATACATAAGCACAGGTAGCAGAATCAGAGAAACTGAGAAAATATTACAGATATATTTGATCTTTGAAAAGAAGCTTATTAAAAAGGGTCAACTTCATTTATGTAAGAAAATATTAAAGCCTTAAAGTAGGACAGCTAAGATGGAGACTAGCACATTGATAATTAAGCAATAGATTCTAGTTATTTCTGCAAAGTTTAAACAGGAGATTAGGTAAATACAGGATTTGGTACTTTAGCAAAATTTCCCTAAAGTAAATTTTACATTGATTAGCATTATAATTCCAAAGGTGCCATTTCAGAAATACTTTTCAGAGTATATTTAATTACACTACTTATGTAGGCATATTTCTTTAAGCTTTCCTTATGGTACAACACTATGCACAGATCAGAAATATATGAACAAACTCTTGCTTTTTATCAAAGCTCACTTCCAACTTCAAATACAAAAAAAAAAAAACCACAAAAAAAAACCCAAAACAGCAGAGCTTACTTAATTAGTCTTTTAAGTAATTGTCCTTTGATTTCATACAGCAACTCCTGAATGTTACTAAACTTATCCAAGGTCAAGTAACTTTGGAGAGGGGGGAAGGCAGAGGGTACAGAGAAGGCTCAGGCAGCAATTCATTTTGCTGTATTTTTTTAAGTGGCTTTGCACTGTAACTCAATGTAATATACATTAAAAATATTAAGTCTTCAAATATACTCATTATATTTCATTATAACTTCCTTTTTTGTTTTCTGATATCAATTTGGATCCTGAAACTTTCACAACTGACCTATTAAGAACAACTTAGTTCAGCTGGAATGGTTAGATTGAAAAAGTCAATATTCTTACTGTTTTAAAGAAGATTTTTGAAGCAATTACCATTTTGCTGGGTTTTTTCCTCATATAACTTAAAAGTCTCAAGCAACTTCTGGTATTATTCCTGTGACATATATTTCTTTACTGCTGCTCAGTGTAAAAATGAGTATGTGATTCTCTTATTGCCTATACAGTTATTCCCAGTGCCAAGTCTAGAAATTTACATCAGAACTGTTCTGCTACCTCAAACATAACATGTGTCCATCTACTCAACCCAGTGGACTAAATCCAGAACTGTTTTCCTGGCCTTACCTCTCTGGAATTCATACAGGAATTACATTGAGAAATGACAGAGGATAAACAAGCAGTAAGTCAAAATAATTTTATACTTTAAAAGAATAGCAGAAAACAAGCATTTCATGAATCACTGCAAGAGGTAGTTAAAATTGATGGGTCTTATGAAGGACATAAATTTTTAGAACTGGCTTAAGACCAGTCTCTAAATAAAACAGAGGTGAGTGACAGATCTTAACCCGTTTCTAATGTGTTCTGCTGCTTATATTGATACAGTGATTGAAAATAACTCTCATCATTCCTAGAGCATGAAACATGGAGCATGAGTTTTTTATGGCTCCTGTAAGTTATATCTGCTACTTTTAATTCAAAATATTAGTTTTTGCTTTCTCTTCTGTTTTATACCAAATCCATCCATAATAAAAGTACTTATACATGAATCACTAAATTCTTTACACATACAGGTTCCTTAATTATATAATTAATGCATTATTATATAAAATTTACTGGTTCTTGCCTAAGTAAACTGAGACTAAAAAGTGTTTACTCGTCATCTAATACTCTAAATATGATGCCAAAAGCTGAGCAAAAATGGACCTTCATTGTTCCATTTTCTGTTATTCTACATGTAGTTTTTAAAAATTCTTGGGAAAATTCAGCACAAAACTTTGTCCAATCGGGCTGTGGCCCTTCACACATCACTTAGCAGTGTGCTTGACGCCATGTTTCTTAAATGTGAGGAGCATCAGTAAAAACACAGGTTATAACAGCAAATTCACACTAAACACTGATACACTTTAATTCTTATTATGAAACTATTACGTATTAATAACCAGATTTTCTTTACTATCCAATAGTGTGTAAACCAAATTCTCAATATGAATTACACATATATTTGTTTAGAATTTGTGATGTCAGTTTGTTGTGCCTTTTGGATGTAAAATAATAAATGTTGCACAACACACAATACAGTACAAAATTCTGCTAAATGAATTTGAGAAGCTTTCTGACTAACATTAGGTAACTGTGCTAGCAGGTTTATATTATATATGTCTTAATCTTTATCTATTTGTCTCTGTGAAAACTTGTGTGCTGTTTCTGGTATAAGAGGCATGTTGTGAAAACCCACTTGGAGAGATATTTTACTTTTTCCGTATGAATGGAAGTGGAGGAAAAACAGGGTGAGTGACAGAGAGTACCAATATTCCTAAGAACTGCAAATTGTTGAACCTTAATTTATAGTGCAAAGGGAAAGATAAAAGAATCATCATTAAAAAAATCAAGTTTACTGCAAATGAGTTCAGTAATCAATTCTAAAGGCATTAAATATTCTCCCTCATTCCATCTTCTACCATCCTATTGTAGGATGAAGACTAAACAGAAGGCTATTTGTCATGCAGCTGAGCGCTTGTTTCAGTATATGGTTCAAACAATATGTGTACTCTTGGATAATGAACAGAGAAATTAAATGTTAAACTTCAGGAGATGCAAAATTTTTCCTTCCTCCATTACACTCTGGAAAAATTTCCAGTTCATCCCTCCCCATGAAAATAAACTAAGACATGTTCCTTTCCACACCCTTATAAATGAAACAAAGCTCTCTTTCCTCCAAAAAAATCTTCTCTACATGGCTCTGTATGGGTATGCACATGCACGTACTTAAGAAGATATTTGCATGCATCATTTATTAGACACAAATGGTGGGGTTGGATCAACACCAGGTTATGTTCCTAGTATGTAGAGTCAAGATTATACTGTAGATGTTTGCTATTTTCATCTTTCCTGCAGCTGGGTTTTAAGGCCCTGCCTGAAGTAGTTTCTTCCATTTTTTTTTTGCAAATCTTCCCCAAAACATCCTAGTTATATAAAAATATGTAGAAATCCAAGTGTGACCATATTTGTAGTCACTTCATTTCTGACCTAGTTTTTCAGTGCAATCTTCTTGTCTCAGTAATTATTTCTAGTTAGACATGATGCAGCTGTAGCATCCATGGAATAACATGCACTGGAGGGATATACTTACATAGTCAGCAGAAGAAAAAAGTATTATGAAGTGCAACTTTACTGAGATGCTCCATGACAAAGATGTGTGGATGTGGTGCTTAGGGAAATGGTTTAGTGGTTGAACCACTAAACCACTAGTGTTAGGTTAACAGTTGGACTTCATGATTGCAAAGGCCTTTTCCAAAAAAAATGCTTCTACAATTCTATAATTCAATGATTCTTGTATTAACTTTGGCACTGTATTAGTTGAATTATTTTCACTTGTTAAAGAAGACAATTTATGAGGACGTTATCTTTTCAGTGCTGCTTCCAATTTTGTTCAGAACCTAAAAGAAAATGAAAAGATTTAAATACAGATATGGTCAATTGCTATGGGCTCATGGAAAAATCTGGGTTGTAGTAGTACTAAGTAGTACAGTAAATGGATTTCATGAATTCCAAATCTAATTCTAATACTTAAAATAAACAGCATAAAACATCAGAGTAGGTATCCTGAGGTAATGCACAATTAGTCATTATCTTCACTGTTATGACAGAAAATGTAAAATTAATCTGAAATATTCAAGATTTTTTTTTTAAAATATTTTGTTTCTTCTCCTTTCTATGCCCTCCATCCTTATCTTGACTTTCTGGGTTCTACATAGAGACTGAATGAGGTCACGTAAATACAGTGAGGTCTGTTGGCCTAATGTGGTAACAGTAGTGAATATACTAATATATTTAGAAAGTAGCATTGACAACACTAATTAAAGTAACTTCTTCCATATTAACAAGGGAAGGGTACATTTATATTAGACGTTAGGAAGAAATTCTTCTCTGTGAGGGTGGTGAGGCCCTGGCACAGGTTGCCCAGGGAAGTGATAGCTGCCCCCTCCCTGTCAGTGTTCAAGGCCAGATTGATGGGGCTTTAGGCATCCTGGTCTAGTGGAGGGTGTCCCTGCCTGTGGCAGGGGGGTTGGAACTACATCATTGAGGTCCTTTCCAACCCAAACCATTACATAATTGTATGATTCTGTGAAGGGCCTTTCCTGAACATCAATTTTCATAGGTGTTGTCTGCATAGGCAATTTGCAAAAGAGAAACATTTCGTTGGGTATGAGTCTTTAGAGGCCTTGTTCAATGATCACTGCTGAGAAAGACTGGAATAAACGTCAAGATACTTATACCCAGAGACAGAAGGCTCTAATTCTTAGTAATAAGGCACATCAGGCTGCCCAGAGAGGTTGTGGAGTCTCCTTCTCTGGAGACATTCAAGACCAATCTGAACACATTCCTGTGTGATTTAATCCAGGTGATCCTGCTCAGGAGGGGGGGTGTGGGTTGGACTGGATGATCTTTCGAGGTCCCTTCCACTCCTGACGTTCTGTGAATCTGTGAATCAGAATATTATGCAGAGACACCTAAGTTAAATTTGAATGAAACTATATTGGAAATAATTGTATGAGCAAGACAATTTTATGCTACTTCCATTTTCTATTACTTCATGTGGACACACTTTCAGAGTTCTAGAGAGATTCAAATCTTGCTTTCCTCCTCCCTGTTTGATTCTTGTAGCCATGTGTACAGCTTCAAAAAAAGAGTAGAAACTGTTCTCTTCCCAAAATAAATTACAACTTTGTGGTCTGTAATCACAAGTGAATCCAAATTTTTAGCCAATGGTGGGTTGTGGGGCGGTGTGTGTACATTTTCCTTCCTAGACTAATGTTGTATGCACTAAAAAGAGCACGTTGAAGCAACCCTAGTGTTATGCAATTAGCCTATGCTGAAATTACAATTTATGCTAATTTAAGTTTGGCTGTGTTCCATTTGGGCTGTCATTTTAATTTGAATCTTATTCATAGTCATTCCTGATGTTTTTAATGGGGGTACCCCATACTTCATGAAGTGGTTACATACCTCCTGACTTTCCCACAGAGATCCTGTGGCAGCCTTCTTGCACCCCAGCAGCTCTGCTACAGGCACTGAAACTGACCTAGCAAGGTTAGACTGGCCTGCCCCTATCTCAGGATATTCAAGTATTCACCTCTGCTCTCCAAAGCTGTTGATCCAGTATACTGCACAGACGTCTGAACTAGCTGGACAGAGAAATATCATGGGCCTGGCAGAACAAGTTTTTTGGATCTTGTTTTGCCTTTCACACTTAATGTGCTTTTACCTCGCAGGGTAGACACTCATAACTAATTGGAACCAATATTTGTGTATACAGGAAAATACAGATAGAAAAGAAACTATACAGTGTTTTGTCTTCTTCTAAACAAATTCCAGTATAAAGTTGCCATCATCATAACTCTTATTGTGTTGTAACTTTTCACACAGTTCTCATGATTTTTACAGGGAAGCTCAAGAAATATGTTAAAATTATCTGCCTAAGAGTATCAAAATACAGCAAAATGAAATCATATAAAAGAAAAAAGTAGGAAAGATCAAGAAAAGTTTCTAAGACTTGTGATACTGAATTCTAAGTGAAAGGTGATGGGAGGTAGGAAATCAATCATTTGGGATTTTGGCTTTTGCACATGGCATTTGTTTTTCATTTGTTTAACTACCTTTATCTTGACCCATGAATTTTTTTCCATCTTACTTTGTCCCCTCCCTGTTCTGCTGAAGAGGATAGCGATAGATTGGCATTGTTGAACACATAGAGTTCAGCCAGGGTCAAGCTATCATAGTCATTTTTGGCATCCAATGTTGGGCATGAGGAATTTGAGATTGAGGTTAGCAATTGGAAGAGGTATCGCACAAAATGTGGGCTGAATAATGTTTGAGAGTGGAATAATTGCAGAGAAATTTGGAGGTTGTAATTGTACTGAAATGATAAGGGATAGATTGTGTGTGTGTGCTTTCATTCAGTGTTGTGATGATGTCTTGGATTTGGTGTGAGGAATTCTTTTTTGTGGATGTGAGTGAGGATTGTGAAGATTGTGTAATGAATATGGATTTAATGATAATTCTTAATAATGTGATTCACAGAAGCAAGGGGTGGAGTATATTTGTTTTGTATGGCAACATTCTGGCAGTGCGAGGGCTACAGAGGTGGGTTCTGTGAGAAGATCCTAGAAGCTTCCTCCATGTCCAATAGCACTAATGCTAACCATCTCAACAGTGGACTTGCCGCTGGCCAAGGCTGCACCCATCAGCAATTGTGTTAGTGCCTCTGAGATAACATGGATAATAAGGGAGAAAAACAACCTACCACAAGCAATTGCAGCCAGAGAGAGCAGAGAGAATATGTGAGAGAATATGTGAAAGAAACAATTCTGCAGACACCAAGGTCAGTGAATAAGGAAAGGGAGGAGGTGCTCCAGACATCAGAATCAGAGATTCGCCTGCAGCCGTAGGGAGAAGACCGTGGTGAAGCAGGCTGTTCCTCTGCAGCCCATGGAGAACCCCACCAGAACAGATGGAGACACATGAAGGAGGCTGTGAGCCTGTGAGAAGCCCAAACTGGATTAAGTTACTGACTGGACCTGTGGCCCCATTACCTACAATGAAGCAGGTTTCCTGGTAGAACTTGGGAGACTGACACTAGACCAGTCTGGTCTGCAGTCCTGAAGGTCTGCAACCAGTGTAAGAGACCCATACTGGAGCAGTTCAAGGGGGACTGCAGTCCATGGAAAGGACTCACACTACAGATGTTTGTGGAAGACTGTCTGCCATGAGAGGGATCCTATGCAGGAGCAGAAGAATCCTTCCCCTGAGGAGGAAGGAACAGCAGAGACAGAGTGTGATGAACGGACCACAACCCCTGTTCCCCATCCCTTTGTAGTATTTACAGGGAGGAAGTAGAGAAAACTGGGAGTGAAGTTGAGCCCAGGAAGAAGGGAGCACTGCAGGAAGATATATTTAAGATTTTATTTTATTTTGCACGATCCTACTCTGATTTGATTTGCAATTAATAAAACTGATTTCCCCAACTGGAGTCATTTTTGCTCATGACAGTAACTGGTGAGTGGTCTCTCTCTGTCCTTATTTTGGTGGTCACCTGCCATCCAACCCACCACATTTGCACTGGTAAGGATAAATAGGCTGACATGTAGTACACCATGAGATTTTCTTTAAAAAAAACCAACAGGTTGTGGGATTATGCTTTTTTCTTTCATCTTTCAGAGTATAAACTGCTAGGTGTGTATATTTGTTTTTAAAATTAAGCACCTAGCATAAAGTCTTCAACTATTTTTGCTGGTCTTGTCACATGTAAATCAAACTGAACTCTTAAGTGGTACAGAGTCATAAATTATATGAAAATTTTAAATTTTTCCAAACAACTAAATGGACAATAAATGTTTTCCTCTGCCTTAGTTTTGTGTATTAATAGTTTATAGAACTTCATTATAATTTAGTATGAAAGAAATGCTGATGTCTGGTTAACATTAGTTATTTTCAGTGAAAGCTGCATTGAAACGCAATGAGAATGAGAATGTGGTGTTGAGCAATACAGTTATAAAAAAAAAGCATTATGATTATACTGTATTGTGCTGAAACTTGCAGTACCTAAGATTCTGTTAGGGGCATTTTTGCTCAGAAAATTGAAGAAAATCTGAAAATTTTAAAAACTATTGCAGATGCCTCAATGGGAAAAAAAAACAAACAAGCATATTGAGTCCAGCCAAAATGGTCACGGTTTAGAAAAATATGAAATTCTAATGATATGTGTAGGGAATGATTTCATGAACATAAATTATCATGTCAGTGATTTAAATGATGCCTTCTAACATCACTATAGAAAAGACATGAGTCTTTAGTTGATTTTATTTCTGGAAAGTGATAGCTGTTGGTCT
>VXBZ01008946.1:0-13141 GCA_013399135.1 Heliornis fulica | reverse complement strand
CTACTGACCTTCTCACTAGCTTTGGTGAGACACAGCTTGATAGGGCTACATCATGTGCCCAGGCATGAATGGATATCCAGTCTGGCTGACTAGTTTATTCATGCTGCCAGCTTGATTATTTACAGGATTGTAGAACTGCTTCAAGTCTNTTTAATTTTTGCCAGGCAGGATATTTTCTCTCCCACCTCCTTCTTTCCACCCCCATCTACCCCCTCTCCTCTTCTTTTTCCTCCAACCTTGATTCACATGGACCTGAGAAAAGAGACAGCTGGGAAGAATTTGAGCAGAGAGGTAGGATATGTATCTGAAAGTAATTTGAATAGTTTGTGAACCATGGTGTCCATTGGTTTGTTACACCTGGCTGTGTCAGCTGTGTCAGGTTATGTCATGTTGTGGAGCTTGGTTTGACTGATGCAGCTTGATGGGACCAGGCTCAAGCTGACATTGCGACAACCCAGGAAAACTGAAGCAACAATTTTGTATGAATGTGCCTGAAAAAGTCAGAACTCTGCATATCCAAACCTTCAAAGATTTCTGTCTTAGTCTGAATTAAAAGAGAAGCAGCAGCACACTGGCAATCTCTGCAACCAAGACAGGTCACAGAGGGCATTGCCAGGCACTCTAGCTGATGCAGAGTTGTGTTTTACCCCCTGGTCAACACCCCACACCCCCTTAAGCAGATCCTAGGGATAGCTATGACAACCTTGACCTGAGGCAACAAGGTGGCATTAAAGCAGATCCCCCCATTTCTCATCTGGGGGAGGGTTGGGAGAAGCAGGGAGGAGGATTCAGCATTTGACAATTGATTTTAAAGGGAGTTGAACTTCTGCACAGAAGCAAAGAATATACCACTAACAGGCAGCACCTAAAAATAAATAAAAAATGTGGGAGTCATCTACTCCATGTAGCAAACCCCATTTTCATGAGTAGATATGCTACTAATGGAAAGGAACACTTAATACCTTTTATTTACACTTGAGTAACATCCTGTTGCCCCTGTTATGGCATCAAAGGTTTAAACCTGATTTGAAGCCACTATTGTAGGAGCCAGGGTGTTTCTCTCTATGGGAAATTATGTGTTTACTGGTCTTGACTCAGATCCAGTAGAGTTTTCTGGAAAGACTAGTACTTGTAAAAGTAAAGACAGGGTGCTCTAAACGTGTCATTTCTTATTTTGTTGTAATATAAGGGGTGTTGCAAGGGTGGTGAGAAAGAGTTCAACAAAGCCTTTCTGCATAACAATGACTCCATTTCTCCATCTGCAAAATGCCGAATGAATAGTACCACCTGGAAAAGAGTGAAAATTATCAAGTTCAGTACATTTTCTCACCAGCCTGACTCCACTAGGTTCAGTGAAATTATCCCTCTCTACAGCAAAGTAGTATGTAATTCAAACATACTCCCAAAGCAAGCATGGAATTGAGGAGCAGTAAATACCTCCTAAAAGAAACCTGCCATATATTCCTACAAAACAGACTGCAGACTGTGTTGTCATTCATTTCCTTCTCAGATATACATCATACCTTGAAATGCACAAAAAATAGAAAGCAATAGAGCGTACTTTATCTATTTATAGCTGCCTTTAAACCTCTGGTCATTAGAAAATGGAGAAAAACAGAGGGAACAATAGTAGAATATTTTTGCAATGCAAATTTACATATTAAGTATGCTTTTTCCACTAGCAAAATAAATTTCCTTTTCCTATTACTGTTAATGATAATTTTAATAGCCTGACCCCAGCAGAAACACAGCACTTCACGGAAAAAGACCCTCTTGAGTTAAATAACTCATTTAAAATCAATATATCTACAGTTATTCTTCTGTAATTTGAGATATATATTTGATGTATATGTACCATTAGAGCTATGCTCCTTTTAAGAAGAAAAGAGTGTTTTCATTTGTTAATGTCTTTTGCCCATGCAGAGTCTCCAAGGATAAAGATTTTAGCATCTGTAGGTAAATCTGATTCCATTATCATGTGCCCTTCAGTTCTGAGTCAATCTCTCTGATAATCTCTCTAACGCTGCCAGTTCCTGTTCGTGAGGCAAAGCAAGGATGAGAGCATTCAGGCAAGCTGTGGATGGAGCCAAATCATGAAGAAACATTGAGAAGTTTTCTCTTGCCAGGATATGGCTCTGATTGAGCAAATTGCTTAAGCATGTGCTTAACTTCAAATACATCAGATATCCTTTTGCACTTAACTATGCACCAGCTTAAAATTTAAGCACATTTTCAAGTGTCATTATGGAAGGTACATGAAAGGGGAGGGACAACACTGATGTCTAGTTGAGACAGATATTCCTAATGAGCCGTTAGATCTCAACTAGCACTGGAAACTTTTCCTTCCTGTGAAGCTTAAGGATTTATGCAAAGATTTTTTTCTTTTTTTTTCCTTAGTAATTAATTCGGACCCCAACAGCGTGAAGATGGAAAGAAAAGGACCCTATTAAGACTTGATATTAAGTTAATAGCAGGTGACAGTGACTTCATCAAAAGCCCTGTGCAAAACATCAAGTAGATGGAAATTTCAGTTCTGGTACATTACTCAGCTGAGTATCATCAGACCTGCTTATCAGGGTCACAAAGATTATTTGTACATTATAAAAAGGAACTGTCCATCAAAGTCAGTTAAAAAAAAAAATTAAAAAATGCTGCCTTCCACTGCAGATTCATAAAATCAGACCCAACTAGGAGATGATCAACCCAAACTGGGCTATATTTTCCTAATCCCACTAATGAAACTGAACTTCCTTTCAGGGTTCACATCCATTAAAGGATGCCTTTTGGGTGTGGGGTTTAGAAACTGAATGCTGAGCATCTTAGCTGCATATGTATGCTTGCAGTGAAGGAAAGCTGAGCAGCTGGGAGAAAGCATTGCCAAGTAGCCTAAGAAGAAATATAAAAGGCTCAAACAGATATCAAAAGCAGAAAGGAAATTTGTCTTTACTCTGACATGTTCAGTCTTTGGGAGTGACTGCTAAAGGCAGTGACTTAGAATTAAACACTGGTTGCTTTTAAATTCTTATATGTAAAGAGGACTCAGTGTTGCTAGTCATAACTGTCAATACAAGTCCTGCATTTGAAACTCTCAAGCTACTTCACAAGCTTCTCTGCAGTCAGTCTTCGCTGCTACAGTAAGTCCATTGGCTCAGAGCACTCTGTCTCTGCCCTTGCTGCTCCCTGGAGATGTACACTCATACTCAACCCAGTGCCCAGTGCCCACCTCTGCTCCTCCTTGCCTTATCTGGGCAACATAAAAGTGACTTTGGAGAACTTGGTTTATCTTCTTCTAGGCACATGTGCGGAGCACACTTTCCCTGGAAAACCCAGACCTTGGTCCGTGATGGTACATCTCAAGTGACTTCTCTGTGTGGGATATCCCCATCCCAGCTCCAAACATGCTGATGAGCAGTATGATGATGTGCAGGAGTAGTGCTGCACCTCACACTAATTTACACCTTCTGAGCACTGCACGGGCATGCGATGAGGTTATTCCTGCAATACTGCCTCACTTAGGAGAGCCTTGGCATCTTTTTATATCAGTGCATTGTCCTGTGTAGAATGACCAATCATCTTCCCCATATTTTTTGGAAACAATACATCCAAGAGAAAGTGTGTACAACTCCAGGAAATGTTTTTCTTAAGGCACCATGTCATTCAAACATGTTTTGTAATATTTGACTTTTTGCTACTTTTGTTCCTTTCTCTCCTGTGCAACTCATCCATTGTCATCTCTCGGAATCTCTAGTAATTTCCTGACCTTCTTTTTTACTTTGTGATTTCAAAAACAGTTTAGCATTGCTGGGAGTATTAATAACTCAGGAAGGATGGGTCTCATCTGTGTTTGTGTGTCCCCTCACACCACATGGTCCTGTGCACATAATTGGTGTCCTGGATACTCCAAGACTAGCACTTTGTGTTGCTAGCTGTCTTTTTTGGCAACTTCACATAATACACCTTCCTACAGTTCTTGCAAACTGACTATTTTTGAAAGACATTAGGTCCAGTAGAGTTCTGGGCTGATACATACTAAGGCTGTTCCTGTGTTTTGACCTCTATGTGTGTAATGTTGCAAAATAAACAATGAAAGAAATGTCATAGGCCTCTTTTAAATATGATGTATCTTTATCTCTATCTAGCTTCTGCCCTTCTGTGTCACACAGAAGCCAATAGGACAGTTCTGATTAATACAGTAATTATGTGGTTATTAAAAACAGTAATCATCCAGGAATTATCCAGTGTTGTAAAAATCCCATAGACAGAAAATATATGAACAGTTTTAAAATGAGCATTACAATTGTCTGCATATGCAAGAAGCAATATGACACATAAAGAATTTTTAAGATCCCAAGGAAGCGCTCTGAACATGTTACAGGAAAATGGTCTCCTCAATCAGGATGGAAGATAGCACTGTGCAAGGAGCCAGATCCTGATTCGTCCTCTTGAAGGATGTTAGTGCCTAAACAGTAGCTATTAATGAAGAGCACCAATTTATAGCACATGTGTTGGGTAGACTTGCACAAAATTGGGGCCATCTGAGGAGTTTATTCATCCTTGCATAGCTCCTTCATTTCCAATTTCTGAGCCTGATTTAATTTGTTATCAAAGTAATCGCTCGCTCCAGCTGGAGTCAGCAGTGTGTTTTGTTGTCTATGGGCCTGGCAGACTGTTCACTTTGAATAGCATTCTGTAAAGATCACCTGTTCTGCATCTGTGATGGTTTTCCAGGTGCCAGGAGCTACTATTTTCAGATGAGAAACAGAGAAAGGAATATGCAGACAATGCGGTTCTGCAGCTTTTCAGATCTGCATGGGTTTCATCAGCCACAAGCAACAGACAAAACGAAAAAAGGAAACAACCACAGAAAGTTAAGGAACTTAACAATGCAGCAAAATAATCTAGTTGCTCTTGAACAGAAAGGTAGTGTTAACTCAGCCATTTCTCAGATAGCCTGAGTTCTGAAAAGAGCAACATGATCTCTATTGCCACATATTTAAATATGTATGAATTTAACACACTTCTACATAATTATAGATATTTGCATGCATGAAATACCTGTGCAAAACAACCTGTTTACCAGTTAGTTTTGAATTTAATTTAGGTCTAGCACAACTTCAATTATAGATCATTGGAGTGAAAGTCTATGAATAACTTCAAAATAGAGAAAAGAAATACCATACGTGGTCTTGTGCAGGCTGCACTCCAAAAGCTACGCTGAGCAGGACCTCAATCTAAAGATTGCCATCAACTTCCAGCTGAGGGAAAGAATGACTCCTCCAGGGAGGAGGGATGTCACTCCCCTTTCAAAGTAGGTGTCCTAGTTATGGCTGAAATAGTTAATTTAGTAGCTGGTACAGTGCTGTAGTTTGGATTTGGTATGAGAATAATGTTGATAACACATTGATGATTTTAATTGTTGCTAGGTAGTTGTGTCTACAGTAAATCAAGGACTTTCCAGCTTGTCACACACTTCCAAGTGCATGAGAAGTGCAGGACAGCTGACGCAGACAGGCCAAGGGGCATATAGCATCATGTGATGTATATAACACTACCCTTATGAGGAGAAGCTGAGGGAGCTGGGGGTGTTTAGGCTGGATTCACTATATTATATCACACAATCACACAATTATATCACTACATATAATTACCTGAAAGGAGGTTGTAGAGAGGTTGGTGATAGTCTCTTTAGCCAAGTGGCACGTGGTAGGTCAAGAGGAAAAGGCCTCAAGCCACACCAGGCCAGGTTCANTAACACATTGATGATTTTAATTGTTGCTAGGTAGTTGTGTCTACAGTAAATCAAGGACTTTCCAGCTTGTCACACACTTCCAAGTGCATGAGAAGTGCAGGACAGCTGACGCAGACAGGCCAAGGGGCATATAGCATCATGTGATGTATATAACACTACCCTTATGAGGAGAAGCTGAGGGAGCTGGGGGTGTTTAGGCTGGATTCACTATATTATATCACACAATCACACAATTATATCACTACATATAATTACCTGAAAGGAGGTTGTAGAGAGGTTGGTGATAGTCTCTTTAGCCAAGTGGCACGTGGTAGGTCAAGAGGAAAAGGCCTCAAGCCACACCAGGCCAGGTTCAAATTAGATGTAAGGAATAAATTCTCCACTGAATAAGTTGTCGGAATGTGGAACAGGCTGCCCGGGGAGGTGGTTGAGCCACCATCCCTGGGTGTATTTAACAGATGGGTAGATGAGGTTCTCAGGGGTATGGTTTAGGAGAAGACAGATATGGTTTGACTCAATGATCTTGATGGTCTTTCCAAACCCTGTGACTCTGTGATAACTGAGGAAGCTACCTGGGAGGTGGCAGTGCAGCTCAGGAACAGACTGGGCATAGGGTTTTTTTCCACATAGTGAGTGATTGCATTTGTGCATGACTTGGGCTATTATTATTAAGATCATGATGATGATGATGATGACTTGATGATGATGACTGATGGTGATGATGATTATCTTTCTTTGTTATCCTATTAAACTGTATTTATCTAAACACAATGGGTTTTCTTTTCCATTCTCCTCTCCATCCCCTTGGCTGGTATCGAGTTAATGAGTGGCTGTGTGATACTTCGTGTCTGGTGTTAAACTATGACAATAGGTTGTCAGTGACATGAATTTCATTTAGGAGGGGAAGCTCTATTTAGCTTCAACTACAGTTTATCATCTGCATAATGCTCTGTGATGATCCCAAAGGAGTGGATGCAGAATCCCTGCATGGATACAACAGACGGCTGAAGAACTACGTTCTGGCAGCCTCTTACTGTGGATGGGCCAGTTCAGAGGTCAAGGAAGAGGAAACTGAGCTCCAGCATCACTGGATGGCTGATTCGTCTGGCTCAGAAGCTGCAACAGAGAGTTTAACTGTGAGAAAAGCAGTAGGAGGCAGGAGTTTTGGCAAAAGAGATTGGGTATATTGAGCCAGGAATTCCAGACCAGCTCTTGATACTCCATGCAGCATGTGTAGGACCTCAGTTTTTTATGAGTTTGATGTGTGCACAACTGTCACTGGAAAACATAGATGTGGTTTGGGCCTTTGGGAGACAGGAATGATCTGTGAGCACGATGTAATTAGTTCTGAGAGCAACAATGATTCTGTGTGGTGCACAAAGTCTCTGTGTATTGCACATGTACAATCCCTCGGTCCCATCAATGAATCCCTGGAAGAACAAGAACATGTTTTGAGGGAGTTTAGCCCATGATGAGCAGACATGACATAGAAGAATCTATGTGTGCATTATTGGGATAAGACCTTTTCAAGACAGACAGCTCTGTTAAGTGATGATGTCATGCTTAATAGGTGTCTACAGAATGTGTGTCGGTCTCCTATATTGATGTAGTATCATTGTTAAGGTCTCTTGCATTTCAATTATAGTGCTTTGACATATTGCCAGAAAGATGGGTTGGAAACCTGGGTATGGCTATCTCTTAAGAAGCACATCTGAAACGATGCTTTGAATTCTTCATTCACCCAATGCAAAGGAAGAAACAGGAGTTTATTTGTGACATTTATTTTGTGACACTAGCTTTGCATTTATTATTGAAATTTAGAAAAAAAAAAATCAAACAAACAAACCAAATGCGAGCACTCTTGGTAGTTTGATTTTGTATAGACCCACAAAACAGGATTTGGCCAGGAGACAGAAGCCATACAGGACCTGTGAGCTTTTTTCTGAGGGACTATTGCACCTAATGGTCTAACAAAAGAGGCTGCTCAAGCTTGGATCAGTAAAACCTGAAAGATGGGAAAACCAGATCTGATTATGCTCATAATGTCAGAACTTCAGTTATTCATTCTTGGCCTGAAAAACTTAGTCAGGAATTGACCACAGCATCTAGTCTTCCAGATAGTACTGGGTCCCACAATGTTATCATGATGGAAGACATGGATGTGTCTCACAAAAATATTTAAATTCTGTTTTTTTTTGGGAGGATCAAAGGTACAGAAGGACTTCTGAACACCTGAGTCAACAAAGCTGTGTAATAAACACAGTTCCAAGGCTGAAGTGGTTAGTTACTTAGGTTTACACTTTAAGACACTATCCAAAGAGTGGTACTCACAAGAATTGGCCTGGGCACAGGGGAAGTAGAAGTAAATGGAGCAAATGGCATACCTGACATGACTAAAATGAGTACACATGGTTAGTCAAGTCCACAGTGCTGACAAGGTCTGCTACTTTTTATCTTTAGACTAATTGCTCACTGGTTATTTGTCTTCTGAAATCTGTAAGACAAGAATTAAATCTTCTTTGAAGGTTCTATTTTCCTAGTATAGATAATTCCAGAAATCAGTAAGATAAAGTAATGGCTAGCAAGCCCACAAGATTTTACTAAGAGTATTAAAAATATTGTGTAATGTGCAATTTGGTATGACTCCTTGAAGTAATCAAATATAGTGAGAGCGAGCACACTGAGAATGCAGTAATACTTTTATCTTTGTTGAAGGTACTGCTTTGTACTTGTGATAAATGGAAAAGAAAGATAACTCTCAAATGGAAACACCATGAGTGAGTTTTCATGTTTGTCCTCACACCTGAAGATAAAGGTCAGAAGAGAGAACAGCTATCAGCTAGTATGCAGCATGAACATTGTTTTTCTGTGTAAAGGTCTGCTCTATCTACTCCCAGACACCTCCTTAAGGTATTATTTCTTCATTTTTTTTTTCAACCTATCATTTAAGCCAGCATCATGTTTTTTCAAGAGTAGAAGTACACAATCAGCATGCTGGTCTTTTTAGACTCTTACCTTTCTCATCACTCACTAATTCTGCATTGCTTTCAGCAGAGTCCCCTTCAGCACTGTCACCTCACTGCAGAGGAGGGATCTGTCCTCCTCTCCTGTTACAATCTCCTTTTGAAAGCAGAAATTCAGGTCTCTTCTCTGCAGTGAGAGACCACAACCCTTCCTCCCTCTCCCATCACTGCAGCCATCTCAGATTTGGCACTCAGAACAGGGATAAAATAGAAAATTTGTAGATAAATAACTTATAATACTAACCAGAGCTATTGTTCTTCTACCTAGACATGGCCCCCTGATATTTCTTTATTGCCATGGCTTAATCAATGTTTAAAATTTGCCTCAAAATCTCTCTTTCCCTCCAACTTCCCAGGTCACCACTGTCTGACATGACCAACATACAAACAGGCCTAAAGCAGTAAAGATTATAGGGGTATAAGACCGGTAGTGGGAAAAAGAAAGGCAGAATATAGGCTTTTCAAATTATTATTATTTAGTCAAAATAAAAATCCCAGGATTTTTTGGAATTTAGACATCACTAATTTTAGAAACACTGAAACACTTAAATTTGATAATATCAAATACTTCATTTGAAGAATATAAAAATCTACTACATGATATAAGCTGTGATACATAGAAAATAAAAATACAGTTCTTGTAATATATAAATCTAAAGAAGAGCAAATGAAATATATAAAAAAAATCATTTTGTTTCAGAACCTACCGTTTGAGAATGCTGCAGTTTTTACAATTTCCCAGAGCACTTCCGATTTCAATGAAACTGTTGTTTTCTGATAAGAAAAAAATCTGTTGAAAAAGTCTTGCCCAGCTCCTGTCTGCAGAACAAAATTGCCAAGATAATCCATACACTTGCTGGCAATTATATCTGAAGTAGGAAGAAATGACCGGGCATTGAGGCTGAAGTGCTGCTACCACCAGAAATAATTTTTCCAGGTTAAATTTGAGACACTTTGAGAGGATAGCATGGCAGAAGTTGGCACTCTTTTCATCCATACTGTGCAAGTTCTGTAGCTTGATAGAAGACTTCAATTTCCAAGGCTGTCATTTCAGCACCATTCATGAGTATCAGATTCATTAAAGTATTTTAACAGGTACCACAACTGTCTCTGAACACAATCCAAAGAAGAGCAGAAAAGACATGCTTTGGTGAATTCGGCCAGGCATCATGATATGTTGGTAGTGTACTTAGTCAGAAGCAGAAAATCGACTTCCTTCCCTTTGAAGTAAGCACTCAACATGTATGCTGGTGATTGTAGCAAATTAAAGTCCTAATAGTGCCTGCCGGGTGGGCTTGTGAACTTGTAACCTTGTTGTTTATTTATCCATCTCTTACGACTCTCAATTTCTATCCACTCTTTTATTTTCAGGGAGCTTTACTCATCTTCCTCCTTCCCACTCCTCTTGCTGGGAGGCATAATTTTTCCCACTCTCGATGTATTTATTCTCCTGTTTGGCTAGAAATTGTTTCTCACTTTTTTTTTTTCTGTACAGAATTGTGTATTTTTTCAGCATGTAAAATTAATGGAATTTAGAAAGAAAACCATTTTTATTTTACCCCAACGTGAACTTCATCCTTAGAAAGGACTGAAGAGCAACTCATCCCTTTCTTCCCCTTTATTTTAGAGAACTGAAAAGTTGAGACAAAAAGTGTTCTTAAATTTGGAAGAAAAACATTATTTATTTTTTGGTTCTTCAAAATCAATTAACATTTACCACTGTCCTAAACTTGTCAAAAAAAAAGGAAATATAATCTTGAAATAATCTGCATTAATTAGCTACTTTGTTTGATATGTTAGGCCAAAACAATTTCAGTATATCTGAATATCTCATCAAAGTCTGGTTACAATGCTGTAGCTAAAGCCAAACTTTATTTTTCATGTAAATCAGTTCAACTTCCTTGCAACATGAACAAAGAGACCCTAACTGACAAGGTTTTAGACAAAAACCCCAAACAACAGTCCTTGTAATCTCTGAATATCCCTTCTATTACTGCAAGAAGACTTTAACAGGGGATGTATGAACACATCTGAGATAAGATCAAGTTGTAGACTAACCTGGGAACTTTTCTAACTTCCTTTCACTTCACAATGTTAAAGAGAGGAGTGAAGGGACAGCAAAGCCATTTTCAGACTACAGTTTTTGTTTGGCTTTTTTGTTTGTTTGGTTGGTTGGTTTTTGTTTGGTTTTTTTTTTTTTCTATCATCTGCTTCATATTCCTTCAGTTTAAAAAAAAAAAAAAAAGAAAAGGAAAAGGGATTGTATTGGAACTGTAAATTCTTCCCTAAACTCTAACACTAAACTGGGAAATGAGGACAGAGTAGATGGTGCCTTATTTGAGGGACTTCAAAGCTTCACAACAAAAGAACTAAATGCTCTCTGACTCTCTGAAACATCGATTGGTATGGAGGAAGCTTCCAGGATTGATAATGAAGAACTGCTCTTTTTAATGGTATTGGCTTAAGCTGAAGGTAGCAATGCCAATACTGTTGAGTTGCTTGTGCCAGGCAGTGAAGTACAGTGCTTTTGCTTGAACTCCCCAGAAAAGGGTTAAATTGTAATGTAGCTGTGCACAGGAGGATCTTTTGTGTCTAAATGACTGTGTTTCATCAGTGGTTAAGGGCAAAAGTAGGGAAAGAAAATCTCAGTTCCTTTCCAATTTTATGATAAAATGATTTTTATTCTTACACCTGCTAGTTCTCCCCCCACTACCAGGTCTCCACTCCCTAGGCAGAGAACCAGTAGTGCTCATAAATGCCTGTTAAAATAAAAGTTTCTGTTCCATTAAACATATGAAAAATATGTTGCATTGAATACAGTTGGTTTGGGAAATCTGTTTTTATCCATTCTAACCAATCGTCCATACGAACTGCATCTGCCACAAGTGGCACAGAATCTATTTTCTGCTGCAACATTTAGGAACAGTGACTTCCTTCCAGAACATGTAGGCTGGAGATCTCCAGGTCATCAGCAGTTGCATGGCAAATTGAAAATCTGTCTTGGTAAACCTTCTACTCACTGGAAAATAACTTTAGGTTGCTAAGAGTTAAGGACCTGGCTAAATTTTTAGAGTGGTTGCAAAGAATCACAGAAAGTTTTGGGAAGAAGTCTCAGAAGTGTAAGGTGCGGGCAGTCTTGGACATATCAACCCATACTGTCTATGGCCATGTTCCTATGTCAAGGATGGCAAACTGAATTTTGGTAGCTGAGTCTACAGTTATTTTAATCTTGTTTTAAATACACCTTTCTTTCTGTGATCTATCAAGTACTTTTAGTACTTTTTGTCACTTTGGAAAGAAAAAAAGCATAATATTAGTTTTCCTTCAGATATCACATCACATGTCCATCAGCCATACACAAAGCAGTTATAAAGCACTGATATTAGTGAAGTTGCCCCATGTTTTGTTTGGTTTGGTTGGGGTTTTTTGTTTGGTTTTTTTTTTTTTTAACTGTTTGTTTGTTTGTTTGTTTTTCTCCAAAGAAATATTCATTATAATTCAATATTTGCAAAGTACTTTGAAGGCTAAAAGAGGTCTTGGGTTCTGTAACAAATGTATGATCTGTGCAAATCCAATGGAAAGCTCAAGTTCCTGGTAAATTACCAGCTCTGGTTCTGGGCAGCATTTTGCTAATCCTTACAAACAGAGTGCAGCAGATTTTCTGTGTTTTGTCAGAACAGCAAGGATCAACAGAGAACTAGCTACAGTGCATGTTTCTCAAACAGTGAGGCTGAAGAGTGACATCTTAAACTCGATCATTTACTATTTTTAAAAAATAATGAAATGAGAATGTCAGTACAATCTTATCCCAGCGATGACACTGAAAATGCTTTCAGAATTGACATCTTATGAGAAAATATTTCCATTTTAATCAAAGGATTTCCAATATGGAGGATTTACTGAGCTGCTGAGGACCTCTTTTATCCCACTGACTAGATAGAAATGCAAAAGCTCAAGCAGTTCATGTATGTTCCAAAGACAACAAGGTACACAAAATTTTAAAGGAAAGAGATTTTTCTTTCAGTCTTTCTTCTTTTAAAAGAAAAAGCAATAATTCCAAGTTTTATATTTTTAAGATCCAAATTAGGATAGTTTCAGTTGCATCCCTGAAAGTCTTCCCACAGAAGCCAAGGCACAAGACTTGAGTGCTTTCTCAGCACTTAGCTACTGTCCTTTGGAATCTCATTAAACACAATGACTTTCCTCAGTCACATGCTACTGTTACAGCTGAGTCTGCAAATATGGATGTAAATGGGGTGTGTTCATCTTTTTTATAGTTATGGGCACTATAAAATACCACCCCTCACAAAAAAGACCATTGTTACACGTGCAGATTTGTTTTCATAAAGAAGGAATCATAGAATCATAG
>VXBZ01008927.1:100659-128541 GCA_013399135.1 Heliornis fulica | reverse complement strand
TATTCTGTGTGATTCTGTGAACTACAGAAGATGGGGGAATTGCTCCTCTCACCAGGACCAGGGAGCCTGTCCTGAGACTATCCCGTGCTACTCGCAGCAGTGAGTCACAGGGACGCTTAGCAAAAGCCATGAAGTCCTCGTTACTCATCGAGACAGAACAATTGAAAATGCCACAGAATGGTAATAAAGAAAGATCCTGGTAGTGGTGTTTCCCATTCATCATTGAACTTCCTTTCATCTTCTTAGCCTTTTATTATTTTTTTTTCTTTTTCCTGAATGGATTATCTTGGATTCTATAATCTTCTCTGTGAGGACACTACTAGTATCTACGGTGATTCTGTATTGTATGTATCTCATTGTTCAAATGGGCTTATGACTCTACCTTGAGTAAAGGGAATTAGTATGCAAAAATGTCAATAGAATGTTAAATTAAACAGCACAGAGTAATGAAAGATGTTCAATGTAGCAAAAAGAAATGTTAACGGAGCAGAACCGATTACTGTATAAACCAGAATGGATAAATGGCTTGACTCACCCATTGTCTAGACAAGTCACTTGGAAATATGTGGGATGGCTTTAGAGCCATAAAGATAATGTAAAGCCTTATTTGCAATCTCCTTGCCAAATTAAAGATGTTTTCTGATTTGACTCGTTTGTAAGCCATTAGGAAACACAATGTGCTTCCAGCCAGCTTAAGGAAAGTAGAGGGCAGGTAAGCAACTTGCCCAATGGCAGACAGCAGATCCAGAGTAGGGCCAGGAAATTAATTCTGACACTTCATTTGTCCTGCCAAAAATGTAGTTTTGATTGACTTCAAAATCTTTGTAAATTGCACTTGAATTCAGCCAAGATTTTTTGCTAAGCAAACAAAGGAAAATGGGAAAAAATGGAGATACTGAAATCAGTTTTTGAAGACAGGGTCAGGCAGAAGACAGGACTTCTTCAAAGGCAGCAGAAAGTAAGAATATGATTTCCACCACTTCTCAAAGCAGTGATTAAGACACCATGGGAAAAGAAAGCCAAGTTTGATTTTCCTCTTTGCCTGACATATAGTGCAAAGGTTTGCTGATAAAAAATTGCTTTCATCACCCCACATGAGCATGTTTAATGCTTCCACTCAATTACAGCTGTGGAAGAAAGCTGCTCACCTGGGAACACCACCTGCTCCAGTCCCTAAATGCCTTTCTGGACACAGGCAGGACTGTGACCATCAATCTCACTGCAGGAGATGGGAGGACTTGCCCTTGGGCCAGAGGAATCCCAGACATAGACACAGGCTGGGAGAAGAGCTCCTGGAGAGTCACCTGCTGAGAAGGACCCGGGGGTGCTGGTGGGTGAGAAACTGCCCATGAGCCCGCAGGGAGCTCTTGCAGCTCGGAAGGCCAATGGTCTCCTGGGCTCCATCAGCAGAGGGGTGGCCAGCAGGGACAGGGAGGGGATTGTCCCTCTCTGCTCTGCCCTCAGGAGGCCCCATCTGCAGTCCTGTGTCCAGATCTGGGGCCCCAAGTCAAGATAGATGTGGAGCTGTTGGAGAGGGTTCAGAGGAGGCCATAGAGATGCTCAGGGGTCTGGAGCACCTCCCCTGTGAGGACAGGCTGAGGGAGCTGGGNTGCTGGAACAGGCTGTCCAGAGAGGTGGTGGCTGCCCCAAGCCTGGAGGTATTGAAGGCCAGGTTGGATGGGGCCCTGGTCAACCTTGTCTAGATGCAGGCCTAGAGGCTGGTGTCCCTGGCTGTGTCAGGGGGGTTGGATGTTGATGATCCTTGGGGTCCCTTCCAGCCCAGCCCAGTCTGTGGTTCCCCCAGGATGTGGGAGGCAAACATCAGTGACGTGCTGTGGGGGCATCATGCCACAGCACCCAGTCCCATGGGATTTAATGCAGTCAAATGCCCTCGGGTCAGCCCCGGGTGTGCAGCATGGCTCATATCCTATCTGTGAAGACAGGAGCTCTACCTCTGCCACTGCCTACACACCTGCCTCTCCTTCGTCCTGTTCCACTCCTTGGAAGAAGGAAAATTATAACTGTGCTTACAAGAGCCTGTGAGAATTGCAGGCACCACTGAAGCCCAAATTTCACACAGTGTTTCAATGTTTTCTAGGATCAATGAAAGTATTTTATTTTTTATTACTGTTTCACTGATGAAATATTTTCTGTGTGATTTTTTTTGTTTGTTTATTCCAAGTGGTTTCTTTACAGCTTTTTCACACTAGAAGATATTTCATATTTTTTCCTTTTCAGTGAGCACACAGAGTGGTTTTGACCATGTTTACTTTGAGTTATTTGATTATATTCCTTATTTGGACTGCCCACAATAAAAACATTAGGTCATACAAAATCTCTTCTACTGCAAAATGGTGCAGACTGAATTGCTACACATACTCTCCTTCCAAAGCATTATGTGCTATTTCTTGCAAGGAGTCACCATTCCTACTCCAAGCACAGTAGAGGGCTGCAGAGTTGGATGCTTTTATAAAAGAAAACACGTTAAATCACATTAAAAATCCCTCCCCAAGCAGTCTGAGAAACTGGATTCATGTCTTGGCTGCTGACACTTAGAAAAGTGTCTGCCCATTGCCACCTGCCTTTCTGCTGGTATGGTCCTGCTCTTTCCTTTGAGTCAATTGTTGGTAAAAATACAAGTCAGTGGTGATGGGAATGTTCACCTTTGAGAAGGCCAGCCTGGTCACTTCATGGGTGGCACCACCAAGAGCCCTGTTACACTCACCCTAGCACTGTTTACTTGCTGGGACTCCCTCACTCAAGCTGTCCAGGCTGCTCCAGGGATGCTGAGGGGCAGCTGCACCCCTACAGTGGTGGTCATGTAAGTGTATACATCAAATCATGACAAAAGTCACTAGAGGGTTTGTAGAGCCAGAAATGGAGTAGCTGGGAAATGCCAGAGCTGAGGTCACCCATGCAAACTGAATCCAACCATCTTGTGCATATACAGCCTCTAATTACATGTGCATGTACCATTTTCTGTGCCACTGCCTTAGTGCCAGCAAAATCTTATCTGTGCAGTTCTTGGCTTTTAAGTCCTTTTCTCTGCAATTTAAGATGTGGCCAAAAGGACCAATGGAATCCTGGGGTNTCTATAAATATGTAAAGGGTGAGTGTCAGGAGGATGGAGCCAGGCTCTTCTCAGTGATGGGCAGTGATAGGACAAGGGGCAAATGGTCCAAGCTGGAGCAGAGGCAGTTCCATCTTAATGTAAGAGAAAATGTTTTCCTTGTGAGGGTGACAGATCACTGGAACAGGCTGCCCAGAGAGGTTGTGGAGTCTCCTTCTCTGGAGACATTCAAGACCAATCTGGACATATTCCTGTGTGATTTAATCGAGGTGATCCTGCCCGGGCAGGGGGTGGATTAGATGATCTTTCGAGGTCCCTTCGAACTCCTGGCATTCTGTGATTCTGTGAAGTCCTGTCACTTGGTTTCCTGATGTATATGCAACAACATTCAAAAGGAGAAATAATAACAACTGGAAGCTTGTGATGACAGTCTTTAAGAGCAGGAAGCAGACTTCCAATCCTTCCTCAAAACACAGTGACTCTGACTGCAAGACAAGGTCTTGTAAACTTTCACAGCATCTCCAGCTCCCATCCTATTCATGACTCACTGATACTCTTAATTTGAAGCCAGCTGTTAGCTCCTTGCAGTGGAGGCTGCATCTTGTTTATTTAAAGCCATTTTCATTAAATCACAGTCTTGCCTGGTCTCCTGAGTGGTCACTTAAGGCAAGTTTAATTGTATGGGATAATAGATTCATTAATGTCAAATGGAAAGCAAAGCCAATTAAAATTTACAGCAAGCTATTACCAGTCTCTCAATAAGGAACCAATTAAAAAGATCTTCTGAAATAATTTGACTGATTATGTATACATTTTTTAACTTGAAAAAAAAAGAATAAAAGACACTAAGAGTGGGAGGAAGTAAGTTAGGAAAGGATTTGTTTGATCTGAAATCATAGTCATGGGGAAGTACACAAATATGCTGGAGACAGAGATACATAAAAGCAGATCCATGAGGTGACGTTACCTGGTACAGTCCACACACCCATCTCAGTTCAGACATTTCACAACCTCTTGCTTCTGACATATGACCCTGAAGAAACTCTAAGATACTGAGAAAGCATCATACAAACTGGTAGATGTACTAAAATTGTGGATTTTTTTCACTCCCTTTGCATTTGATGGACCCTTCTCATCCCATAGCAAGAGATTTGAGAGACACCCATTGCCAGAAACAAGAGCTGTGGGAGATGATACATTTTATGCTGAGGCTCAGACTCAGTCCATTACACAAGATCACCAGTGCTGAGACCATGAGCTGTGGCCATGTGGACCTGAATGGTTTTCTTTTGGCAGTGAATGACCACAACACACCTCTTGCACATCCCCTCTTGTGCTACACTCCAAGAGAGCAAGTCATGCACTGGGGAAGTGCATGGGGTTGGTGCTGGTGCTACTGGAGTGGCTCCACACCCATGCTGTGAAACAGCACCCATGGGAATGCAATCCCAAATTTTCTTGCAGAGTGCCAAAGCAGATGGTGTTACTGCAGAGCAAGTTGTAAGTATAAAAGAAGAGATGATTTTAAAATGGATTTGAAATATTGAGCTACAAACAACAAACAGCAGATTGCAGTAGCTGGGTTAATTTGGTAAAGAGAGTGTGCTGGATCATCCAGTGTAGTTGTGAGGTTGTCTTACCAGTCACTAGAAGCCACCTTAGATTTGGAAACCCTGAAGAACTCTTAAAGCCTTTCCTGTTCCTCTGACTGAAGCTGACTGTGGTAAAGAGATCAGTGTAGTTGCTCTGGATGACCTGCTGTTTTTTGAAGACCAAGACATCATTCATTCATTGCTTCTCTTCTTTCCAGATTATCTGCCTTTCATTTCTTGTGATTGGCACAAAGTAGTTATATGGTGTTTCCTCCACACAGAACTTCATGCTATCAACTACTGAAGCACTCCCTGTGCACCTGGCTCCAAGCTTTATCCCCAGAACACCCTGGGCAAAGGATGAGGAATAAGATGTTTCCATTCTCCACCCTCCTTTAGGTCTCTGATTGACTTTCCCATAGTACATTTTTATGATATGTTCATGTCTTGAGCGGCTCTGCGTAGGCTGCATCTACATGAGCCTAAGTTGCATTTAAAAACCAGTGATGATGCAGCAGAGTGAGATGTGAGAGAGTTATACTAAGTAGGAACCATCTCCCCTGCAAACATGCAGCTAGTCCTGCAGCCTGTGAGGGCCACACAGCAGTGTCCAACATGGAAATCATAGTACCTAGAAAGCAGGTGCCAGTGGCAGCAGGTGGCTTAGCACACACCAGTACGGCACAGACCAGTTTTACATGTGCCCAAGGATGTTTCTGGGCACTGAGGCGAACTGAGAACTAGTCTCCATCTAATTTAGGGACTTCTTTGAGTCTACAGTACAGGTGACTGCATGGAAACTGCCTCCTGGAAAAGGTCCCATGGCCACCTGGGAATTGTCCACGTCAGTGGGCAGTGTGGGCTGGATCAGGGCCAGACATACGCTGTCCCTTGCATGGACAGTCATAGGCAGAGCCCTAAGCTTTCTGGAGCTTGCATGTGAAGACACAACTCCAGATCCTTTGTAGAGTCCAGGAGGAGAGAGAGGCCCAAGGCCAGGTTCCCAGGTGCCAAAAGCAGGGCTATGCTCAGTGTGAGGGGCCAACTACACCACAGCCTGGCTGAGGAGCCGCTGCCACTGACTGTCTTAAACACTCCTGGTCTTATCTCCCCAGCTTGGCTCCTAACCCTTTCAAGCCCTTCATGCATCACTACTGCCCACAGCTCCAGGGGGAGCAGCTGGGATGTCATCCAGGAGGGCCGAGGTGCCAGCTGGGCTCAGGAGTGTGGTATGAGCCAGACTGTACCTCTGTAGGAGCAATGTCTCTTCCCAGGCTGGCCCAAAGCCCAGCAGTGAATGTCCTCTCCCAAAAAGGGAGCCAAATCACAGAATCACAGGCTGGTCTGGGCTGGAAGGGACCCCAAGGATCATCGAGTTCCAACCCCCCTGCCACAGGCAGGGACACCAACCTCCAGGTCTGCATCTAGACAAAGTTGCCCAGGGCCCCATCCAACCTGGCCTTGAACACCTCCAGGCTTGGGGCATCCACCACCTCTCTGGGCAGCCTGTTCCAGCACCTCACCACTCTCTCCATGAAGAACTTCTCCCTGATCTCCAGCCTAAACCTCCCTCCTCCAGCTTCAATCCTTGCCTGCTTGCTCTACCACTATCTACCCAGGTCTGCAGCTCCATCATCTTCCAGGTGCTGCTGCTACAGGCTCACAGGCACTGGGCTGTGGGTGTTTTGTGCCACCCACATCCCTTTTTCTTCTGAAGCCCAGTGCCACTGAGTAACCATATTCAAGGTCAACCCATGCACTGTGGACCAAGCCTGGAGGAAGTCTGAGACCACCTGGGAGATCCTGGCCACCCTTGCTGGAGCTGAGCTGCCCTTGATGGGTGGGTGTCATGCAACCCAGGAGTCTTCCCTTGGGTTGCAGTGCTTGAGCATCCTTCCAGAAGAAGCCAGTCTGAACCACAGACAAATCTTAGCACAGAAAGAAACAGAGAAACCAACCCCCTCCCTGATCCTTATTCAGTCTGTGGGAATTCAACTGCCAACACGCATCGCTTCCACGGAGCACAGCCTGACCTCTCTGCCCAGTCCAAATAAATCAGCAGAATTTGAATTTAGAAGCCCTAATAATTGCACCAAAGTATTCATAAATGACTTACAGAGCAACAATTATCTCCTGAAATTTTTAGATTAAAGAAGTGCTCTTTTCATGGATGAAAAATGAATTAAATTAGTGAAGTAGATTATTTTCTGCAAATTATTCATTCCTCTCCGGGTTTTTTTTTTGCTGCTCTGTGATGTCTGATAAAAAACATTCATCAAGTAAGCCTCTCTCACTCTTTTTAGCTACAAAACCAAGGTTTTAATTCACTATGATTTTCCCTGACCCTTCTTTGGATCATTTACATTTGTCAAAGTGGATTTAAAATGGAACCAGATCTCTAACATTTGACAGGCACACCGAAAGGTGTAAAGAACTCTGAAAAGGTGCAAGACGAGGGAGAATAAAGCACAAGGATTTCAGCAGCCACACTAAGTCAAGTCTTTATAAGGACTGATCTGGCATTTCAAAAATAGTTTCTTCCCAACCTTTCGAGAATGTGCTGAGATTTCTCATTTGAGAGGAGCTGATTTCACCTTTCAAACTGAACAATGTATGTACTAATCCCGTGTGCCTCTTTTGTAGGTGTTTCTTCTCTAAAATTACAGGGGGAGGGGAAGAAAAACCTTTCTGGAAATGAGGGTGGTGCTTTCCCTGGTGGTCATGCTGGACCCTACAGTGATTCCTTATCGTTACCTGGAGAAGAGCCAAAAGGTCACTGGGATGAATCATTGATCAAAGAGAGTAGGTGTCTGAGACGGTTAAATCTGAGGATTGAAGCATGGCCTTGGAAGGCCAATGGTCTCCTGGGCTTCATCAGAAGATGACCAGCAGGGACAGGGAGGGCATTGTCCTTCTGCCTTCCAGAGGCCCCATCTGCAGTCCTGCATCCAGAACCGGGGCCCCCAAGTTGAGGGAGATGTGGAGCTGTTGGAGAGGGGTCAGAGGAGGCCACGAAGATGCTCAGGGGGCTGGAGCACCTCCCCTGTGAGGACAGGCTGAGGGAGCTGGGCTGGGTCAGCCCAGAGAAAAGAAGGCTGTGGGGGGACCTCATTGCAGCCTTCCAGGACTTCAAGGCAGCGTATGGATAGGAGCNTTCATGGAGAGAGTGGTGAGGTGCTGGAACAGGCTGCCCAGAAAGGTGGTGGATGCCCCAAGCCTGGAGGTGTTGAAGGCCAGGTTGGATGGGCCCTGGGCAACCTTGTCTAGCTGCAGGCCTGGAGGTTGGTGTCCCTGCCTGTGTCAGGGGGGTTGGAACTCGACGGTCCTTGGGGTTCCTTCCAGCCCAGACTAGTCTGTGATTCTGTAAAGAACCTGTTTCCTTGTGCTGATGAAGCCTGACAACATTTTACACCTAACCTTGCCAGACCTCAGTTTTGTTTTGCCAGAACTGGTATCCAGTAATCTGTGCAAACATGTCACCACTGTTGGCATCTTAAAATTTACTGTGCTAAAATCAAGCTGAACCATCCGTGTTAGAGGGTGAGGCAGTCCCAGGTGGGTAAATACTTATTGCTGAACCTACAAAGCCTAAGGTTTTTCCAGATTTCCAAGGTATTTGTCTTGCCTTTAGAAACTTGCAAGTCTCAGTAAACTTAATGTGTGCCTGGAAAAAGGTGACACTGACCTCCAGAGATTAACAGCGTGACCCAGGTGTAGATTGAGGATAATTCCCATTTCCTGGGACTGACAGTTGAATAAGGTGACTAAGGCCCCTGCAGTTACTGTACCAGAGTCTCCTTTGATGGGTGACCCAGGCACGAGGACAGCAGGCACATTACAGCTCTCACCTTTCTCCCAGAATAGGTACAAGCCTGGAGAAGCAAACTATCAGTCAGATTTCCCCTTCTCTATTCCCCTGCACTTAGATGCTTTTCAGAAGTCAGTAAATTGGAAAAGATCAAAACCTGCTGGTGTGGATCGCTCTGTCCTGGCCAGAAGCTCTTAACTAATTAACTGTGGGCTTTGATGGATTAGAGCCCTCAGGACCTCAAGGGGAAATGGTTCCAAGCTGGAACATAGAAAGTTCCATCTTAATAGAAGGAAAAACTTTTTCCCTGTGAGGGTGACAGAGCCCTGGAACGGGCTGCCCAGAGAGGTTGTGGAGTCTCTTTCTCTGGAGACATTCAAGACCAATCTGGACACATTCCTGTGTGATTTAATTGAGGTGATCCTGCTCAGGCAGGGGGATTGGACTAGATGATCTTTGGAGGTCCCTTCCAACTCCTGACGTTCTGTGATTCTGTGATTCTGTGACCCACTGAAATGAGCTGTATAGTCAGATTTAAGAATTTAGGAGCACGATGATAGGCCTTCCTGCATGTCAGGGTCCAGGGAACAAATGTCCATCAAATCCTGGAATCTGGAGAAAACAAAGTTTAAAGGAAATGCTACTCATACTTGCAAAGTGTCAGATAAAGTGCAGAGCACTGTTGCTTGTAAGTACCATTCCCTGAAAAAATCATAGACCTTGCAAATTACTCAGTCATCAGGGTCAGTGACTGCAGATCAAGAAAAGATGCCTGAAAGTCGTGACACTGAGCTTTGGGAAACGTACAGGGCAAGTTTTCCTCCACAGCTGCCATGAAAACTTCATGGTATCTACTTGTTTCTCAATGACACCAGTACAAATCTACAGCAACTCAATGTTCTGACAGAGAATTACTCTAGGTTTGCTCCAGTCCCGCTGAGAGAAAGATTTATTCCATGTATTTATTCCAAAACACCGTATTTTTTCTGTCTTCTGCCATCAGGAGAAATGGATTGGGCGCCCTTCTGCAGCTCTGGATGACTTTATACAGGATTAGGTTTGGTACTTGAGTTATAAAAAAAAAAATAAGAGTAGTTTTTCAAACTCGCCGGCGTGCGCGGCGGTAGGGACAGGCGTTACTTGGCGTATAAATAGCTGAGCTGCCGTTTGTGTGCCTGGTGCTTTGCTGGCTTTCACCAGAAGAGGGTAGAGTCTGGAAGGACTCCTCGCAGCCTGGGCTCCCTATTGTGTTGGGAAACAGCGAAAGGAAAACAAGTTTCTCCTCCGCACGCTCGCAGGGACGGGCTTGGGTGCGAGAGTCGGCGGCTCAACTCTGGAAGATCTTCAAGTCCAGAGAAAAGGGGAAGGGAAACGCGATCCCAAAGCAGCTTTCTAGGGAAATCCGTGGAATCGGAGCGAGAAACCGCAAGAGTTTTCTGTGGGCTCACCCTGCTGCCTGTCTGAGAACTGTCACTCACCGCACGTTGCGTTAACCAGAGCGCAGGATCTATTTCTCTGCCGTGACCTCCAACCCGTGACTAAACATCACTTTTTAGAGAGAGAATGGGACCTGAAAAGACTCTCGAGCACTGAGCAGAGGGGTGAGTTTTATTAAATGGTTTCTTCTCTTTCAAATCTGCTGGAGCTTTCTAACGTCCTGCTTGCAGGCACGGCAGCCCCATGACTTGTCTTTTCCCCGCAGCTTGTTGCATACCGCCCGAGGCATTCCTGTAACCTCTCCCAGCACAACTCCGGGGCGGTGTGATAACGGTTGTAGTAGAACTGACCCGGTGCTGGTTTGCTTTCATGAGCAATTAAAGCTTGGAAAACCAAACAACAGGCTAACAATCAAGTGCAGCCCAACCCCATTAAAATGGCAGGTGACTCTAGGTTTCCAGATGTGGACGCTGACGGATCGGGGAAAAATGAAGAAACGGAGATTGTAGTCAATGTCGGTGGGGTAAGGCAGGTGTTTTATGGAGATAACCTGAATCAATTCCCAGAAACACGGCTGGCAGAGCTGATCAACTGTTTATCAGGGGGATATGATAGCATATTCTCCCTCTGTGATGACTATGATCCTGGAAAGAGAGAGTTTTACTTTGACAGAGATCCAGATGCTTTCAAATGCATTATTGACGTGTACTACTTTGGGGAAATTCACATGAAGAAGGGGATATGCCCCATATGTTTCAAGAATGAAATGGAGTTTTGGAAAGTGGATCTGAAATTTTTGGATGACTGCTGCAAAACTCATCTAAGTGAAAAAAAGGAGGAACTGGAAGAAATAGCCCGAAGGGTGCAACTGATTCTGGATGACTTGGGAGTAGATGCCTCGGAAAATCGCTGGAAAAGGTGCCAAAAATGCATCTGGAAATTTCTGGAGAAGCCAGAATCGTCCTACCCGGCTCGAGTGATCGCTGTTCTGTCCTTTCTGTTCATTCTGATCTCCTCTGTTGTGATGTGTGTGGGGACCATCCCAGACCTTCAGGTCGTAGATGCGGAGGGGAACCGTATGGAGCACCCGACCCTGGACAGCATAGAGACAGCCTGTATAGGCTGGTTTACCATGGAGTATGTGCTGAGGCTCATCTCCTCACCCAACAAACTCCACTTTGCCCTGTCTTTCATGAACATTGTTGATGTGCTAGCAATACTTCCTTTCTATGTCAGCCTGACCTTGACCCACTTGGGAGCCAAGCTGATGGAGCTGAGCAATGTCCAGCAGGCTGTCCAGGCGCTGCGCATCATGAGGATCGCGAGGATTTTCAAGCTTGCCCGGCACTCCTCGGGGCTCCAGACTCTAACCTATGCCCTGAAACGCAGCTTTAAGGAACTGGGGCTGCTCCTCATGTACTTAGCTGTTGGGATCTTTGTCTTTTCTGCCCTGGGTTATACCATGGAGCAAAGTCACCCCGAGACTTTATTTAAAAGCATCCCTCAGTCATTTTGGTGGGCAATCATCACCATGACCACAGTGGGTTATGGAGACATATACCCTAAAACTACACTAGGAAAACTGAATGCTGCCATCAGTTTTCTCTGCGGGGTGATAGCGATCGCCCTCCCCATCCATCCCATCATTAACAATTTTGTCAGGTATTACAACAAGCAGAGAGTTTTAGAAACAGCTGCCAAGCATGAACTGGAGCTGATGGAGCTGAACTCAGCTGAGGGGAAAGCCGCAAGCTCCAAGAGTGAACTGGAGGATCTTGTTAGGGGAGGCAAGGAGGGTCCTTTTTATAGCAGCCGGCTAAAAGTCTCCCACAGTGACACCTTTATTCATCTCCTGTCAGAAGAGAAACACTACAGGACCAGGCTTCAGAGCTGCAAATAAACTGTGAGCTGTTGTCAGCGCTAAGCTATAGACCGGGACAACCTGACAATCAACCATTGAAGCGGCTGGCGGGATCTGTCGGGAGGTGGGAGGGAGCACTGCTTCGCTTCTCCAGCGCGGGTATAAATTAACCCCATGGTGTCTCCATCAACAGTTGGTAAGACTTTGCCATTATTACCCAAAATAAAACAGTAGCACTCCACTGAGACCAGACTGCTCATACCGAGTGTGTTCCACCCAATCCCATTTGTAACCATTTCAGAGACTGAAAAGTCCTTCCCGGTCAGTAATTGTTCGATGACCTGAATGTGCAGCGTTGCCACATCCAAACTCTGTACCTGTGACAATAAAGAGCAGCATCACACAGATTGTGTCTTCCAGGCTGTCTTCAATGCCTTTTCAGCTAGGAGAACTGCTCCTTCAAAAAATTAAAGCAGACACTCACTCAGATTCAGGTTTACAGCAAAACATTACGAGTCATTTCAGCCCAGAGATACTGAAATTGTGAACATGTACCATGTGCAGAGTATTAGAGCCAATGAATGGTTTCAGTTTTGTGAAATGTAAGTTGGGATCAATGTTTTGTGTAAACATTTCTGCTCCTCTTTCCAGAAAAAATATCATTTTCAACAGGACGTGAGGCTGGGTTTGGGGCATAGATGTAGAACAGAATCGGTGTATTTTAAGGAGCAAATTGAAAAAAATAAGTGCTCTAGCTTTTAATTATTGCATAATAATTTATATATTCAGGGATCTTTCAGAAAGGGTTTATAAGCAAGTAATTTTTAAAACTGTAAGTTAACTCATAGTATTTTTAATTCACTATTAAAGCAAGAGAAATTCATAGGGAATTTGAGTCTTCTACATAAGAAACTTCAACTCTGAAATAGAGTGAAGAGAAAGTTTCAGTAAAAATAGTATAATCTCTAGTTGATTTATGGTAAAAATATCTATTTGAATGAACACATTGCTAATTTATTTTGGTTTTTTTTCCCCTTAAAAACCATATCTCACCCCTATAATAAATGCATGGCTTTGTAAATGTTAGTTTAAAGCGGTAGTAGGCACTAGTCAGAAACTTGTTCCTTAATTGGCACATTAATCAACACCAGTGTGTAGCTACTATCCTTTCCAAGAGTAAGTGCCATCTACGTGAGCATTAATTTGGCTCACATGATGACTGCAATATATGGGTCTGGTCTTTACCAGAGAAATCCATTGAAACTAGGAGCTATGCCAGCTCCAAGGCAGGGGAGCACTGGCACGCAGACGTATTTACGTATGTTAAAAGCAGGATCCCAAATGATTAAAAGGCTGAACTAGCTGTCCTTATTTGTTCCCTTCTGTGCTGAGCAGCCTTTTGCCTGGATGAAGCACAGCAGAATGAGCCATGACCTGTTCCCAGGCACCTCGGGTCTTTGGGACTCTTTTCCTGGGATGTGGGCGAGCGATGGGGCTGTGGCATCCACCCTGCAGGAGCAGCGACTGGAGGGGCACAACACCGTGGGGTGGGCTCTGTGTTCTTCCCTGGCACTTTGTTTGCCCCTGGCAAATGGGTATGAGTCTACTGGTGGGAAGAGCACTGCCCCTCTGGGAGCAGGGAGCAGTGATGGTGTGTAGGGGATGGGGAGCTGCACGGACATGGGCTCCCCAGGAGCACTGCCTGCTCTGCAGGTCTCCTGACATGGAAATCAACCCAGGCTGAAGCCCTTTCCCATCATTGCCCCACACCCTGAGGTGCTTACCTTCAGGGACACCTGCTCTGTACCCCCACAGCTCACACCCTGTGTCAGACCTAACATCCTCTTCCCCAAACCCCGTTACCAAGTCCTGCCTTACATACCCCCATCAAATAAGATATTTGAAAGCAACCTCTAAGCTGTCCTGCATCAGAACCTTTCCAGGAGCCTTTGGCCCATAATCTCTCCTGCTTAAGGCCAACAGCCCAACCAAGAGACCTCCCTAGACCAAGCATCCCTTCACCCTCATCCTCCTCTGTGAAGCCCAGCTCCCTGCTCTTAGCCTCTAGACCTGCTCTCTCACTCCTTCTCATCTGCTAAGACCTATTCCTTGCTTGCCACCAGTCTCAGCTCTGCTCCCACTGCCTGCCCAGCCAGGACAGTAGCTGGCTCTCACCAAAGGGACAGAATCCTGCCCATTGTACTGCTGAGGACACAAGTATGGGCTGCAGCCATCAAAAATCGACTTGGATGGGATGCTGAGGGTGGGAGAAGAGGAAAAGTAACAAAGCTGTGCCAATCTCAGAATCTACCAGCGAGAATAATAAATGTTCCTGACTTTCCCCATGACATGCAGAGCGTGGCTGAGGATGAATTAAGTCAGCAAAAGCACTTTCCTCAATGTGAAAAGCACTGTATAAATGCTTGGTAATGTGGTTAGCACTGCAAGCACTAAATCCTCACTGCTGTGCTTTGCAATTTACTTAACGTGACTTTAAATACAAAATAAGCCTCTTTTATCAGAATTAATTTTATGGGAAATTTCTCCAATGAGTTAGGCCTTTGAGCAGAGGGGCTGAAGAGCTTTGGATAACCTCAGTGCCCCTCCAGCCCAGGCTGGTCTCAAGCCAGGCTCCATGTGGTTTGCTGCACTAGGGATTGTATTGGTTGGATTAGTTTCTGTAAGTTATATGTTTTTAAAAGTCTGTGGGTGGGCAGGATGGATTCCTGCCTGTTTGCCTTGCCTGTGCTGTGGGAACCTTGCAGGAGCAATGGAGATGTGGGCAGGGCAGGCTGGTGGGTTGCAGCACATGGTGGGACGGGAGAGGAGCAGGGGGTCTCCCATGGCTGTTACCCTGATGGTAGAAAGCAAGAGGCTTTCTGGGGTTCTGGGGGAGACACCTCCACAGACTGAGAAACTACCATAAACTCCTGGTTTTGAGGTCAGGGCTGGAGAGAAGGCTCTGCCCCTTAAAGGATGGAGCATGTTAGGGCATATTTGTTCTCAATCTTTTCAGTACTTTGCACAACCCAGCTGAGCTGATTTTCCTTTATTATTGTCTATCTAAAAACAGAAAATGATTTAAAACACTGGAAGGCTTGAGGACAGGAGTGGAGGGTTAGTGCAGTCCTTTCCCAGAGAGGAAGAACTACCATCCAAAAGCATTGTCTGGCCCCTGATCTTAGATGCAGGACTTGAGAAAGTCCAAAGTTAGGAGAAGCCCTGATGTCTTTTTCAAAGGGGAAACAGCACCATGCGTGGTGCAGGTCTCATTCCTGTGCTCTGGGGGAAGAAGGGCACAGGATGCACCCACCTGACTCACCAGAATCTTCCCAAGTCTGGCTCTTCCTGAGCACTCTGTGAGCACCTAAGGCTGAGTGTGTACAGTTAAATCCATGAATGCATGGCATTCCCAGTAAGCCTGTCTCCAGAATCACAGAAACAGCCTCAGACACTGCACTGACCTTCCCCAATGTCTGCAGCACGTGGGAAGCTCTGTAACCCAACTGTCTCCCAGGAGAGCCCTACCCCTGGTGTTGTGTATAATATATACTATATATTATTATAAACACTTGGGAACCTGGACTGGAACAGCCTGAAAATGTCCAAGTGTAGAAAAATCTGTTTAAACTGCCTGGATCTCTCCTGATGCCTCACTACTCAAATACTCCTCTTTGAACTCCCAGGTGTACGAAGGAAATGAGTCACCTGGTCACCCTTCCCATAAGAAACTGGGAGCTCTGGGAAGAAAATTTAGTGCTATTCTACAGAAAACCCATTGAGCAGAAAAAGAACAGACCTACTGTAATTTTAGTTGACATCCTTTCTGGTAGAGAAGTGCTTCAGTTCACTCTGCAAGAAATTTCAGAGCACAGTGAGAAGGTCAAACTGTCCTCTGGAGAAGTTATCCTGCAGGACATCTGCCCTGGCTGCTTCTGGAAAACTCTGAGTCTTTACATACAGGCTGCAAAGTACAGGGTTAAAACTTGAGGGGACAAACTTTTAGTTCCTAACCTCACCTGTAAATTTGGGATTAGTCCAGGTTTGACACTGAATGACTGCCAGTGGAATCTGATTCAATAATTCAGTATCTGATTAATTTAATAACACGCCCACGGGTAGACCGGTGGCAATTGCCAAGACAGCAGGTAAAATGAAGCCTGTTTCTAGCTTCCTGGACACCATAAAGGGTAGACCTTAATAGAGTGGAAATTGCTTTTAGAAGTGTGGGAGACAGCTGCAATGGTTAGTGACACACAGCATTAGTCTCAGGGAAGTGGCAGGTATGTAACACATCAACCCATGCCACGCTCTGGCTGGCATGTCACAGCCACCTCGGCTTTGGAGACAGGCAGAAACATCCTTCTATGGCCAGGTTTTTGCTGCTGGACTGCACATATATAAATGATATTAAGACACTTAAAAGAAATTAAAAAAATGGGAAATGCTACAGTAGCACCGTGGCTGCTGCCATGGTGCAGGAGAGCTGCCCCTCGCAGCAAGCATCACACCTGCCACCCAGGGTTAATTGAAATGTCATCTCTGATCTGTGCATGGGTCAGGGGGGGAGACCCTGAACGTGCTCCTATCAAACAGCAGGAGGGTTGAGGGCACTCACTGCTAAGGTTCTTCCTGCAGCTGAAGCTGATGCCGATGCTGTTTCAGTAACCCTTTCGGCAACTTTCTCTTTGCCTCATGTGCTATTTGAGTCTACCTGATTAAAACACTGAGGAGGAGGAGGAACAAGGGCCCTGTTGTTTTCAGTCTTGGGTATTCTCTCAGTCTATACTGATTTTTCAAATATCTGCCCCAAATGCTCACCTGAGACTGGATGAAACAGATGTTTGTTGAATCACAGCACTCAAATATCCATAAAAGTAAGGGGTTTAGTTTACATTTAGTTCATTAAATCAAATTAAATAGAATTTAGTTGAATTAACATTTAGTTAACAGTTCACCATAGTGAAAGACACACAAAAGTCCCACAAGTGTATCCCAGCCACATCTGCATTGCCAGATGTGCTAAAACCAATAAAATGGTGTCACCTGTGAACCATGCTAGGCAAAATGCTTTGTCCCTCCTTCCTGTCCACACAGCCATCAGTCCCATATCTCCTGGCAAACCTCACAATTCCTTACTGACACAGGTAGGACAGCAAGTGGGCACACACAGGCAGGAGAACATGCTTGCCACCCAAGCAGGTTTCTGAGGACCTGGCTCGCTGTCCATTCACATGTTATGGCATTTTACATGGACTGTCCATTCATGAGTATCAACATTTCCTTCCACACCAGCTTTCACAAGACAATTTCTCTTTGGGACAGATGGTCCTCAGTGATGTGAGGAATAACTTCTGCACTGCCTGGAGTAAATCAAACTTCACCAGGACTTGCAGCAGCACAGGACAGGTGTGAAAGTCAACTCAGGGCAATGTATATTAAATTTATTTTACTTCATCTGCAGATATCCCATTAAAAATGAAATTGGTTTCTCTTTCTGCAACCATATGAAGCTTGAATTCATTGGGAGCTTTGCCTGCCTTAGGAGCATTGGGGGAATGATGCAGCCAGGCTAATGAACAAGGCAGGCTCACACAAATCACTGAGGGGAAAATGAACGTGGTAGAAAGGTCTGAGAGTTCCAGGAGAAGCTGTGCCATTTAATTGTTTCTTTTCTTGTTGCTTTCATATGCAGATGAGAAACCTGCCAGTGTCTTAAAGATGCTTTTTGTCTTCCCGTGCAAGGGGAGCCTTGAATATCTTTTTAACATGCTGAGAGTCAAGTACTGCTACATCATCTTGGTCAGTTAAAGATACACAATAGAAGAAGAAAGGAAGAGAAATCTTAAAAGGAATCTGAGTCAAAGAGTGTCTTTAAAATTAAAATCTCACATTGGCAAGGAAGACTGAACATTATGTTGTATATTCCTACAAAAATACTGATGTTTTCAGTGTGTCACTACGGATCTCAGTGGAAATGAGGCTCCTAAAGGCTGACCCTCACACTTTGCTTTTTGTTTGAGTGAAATGTTGTGATTCCTGTTCTGTAAGGAAGCAACCTGTACGATCTGCAGCAGTTCAAACCTCTCAAGAAACAAAAATTATCTGTGTTCATCAGACTCTGTACTGGAGCCCACAGATTCTGTGCTAGAGCTCACGAAGGGGTGGAAGCTCAGGCGAGCAATCGCTGCACCGAGGCAGTAAAGGGAAGTTGGGAAAACCTTCTGGCAGCTTCCGTCTGCTTTTCTGTGCAGGAGACAAACTGCAGCTTCAAATACTGTAACAGCATTATGGGGAAATTCTTTATCACCACAATGCACTCCACTGATCCCAAACAATGTTCTCCACTGCATTACAGTTATCAGCTTTACAAAGTCAGTGTTTTCCAGGCTTACTAGTGTAGTAAGATACGGCAATTTTACTCAATATTCAGAATATAAAGTAGCTGTTCATTGGAGATAATTTTGGGGTATTATTCTTACAGCCAAAATGTTACACCACAAATATTCTTTGCAGTATTTACATAAATGATGTATTAATTGTCACATAGTGATTTTAACTTTTCATATCACTGAAGGCTCAGGTTAATGAAGAATAAACTCTTCTGTCTTAGGCTATATCAGATTTATCACAACAAAATACTAAACAAAATTTTTGTTTCTTCCCCTGTTCCTTCAAATCACTCCACAGTCAGACAGCTCTTGCCACTGGCATGTTTTAATTTTCATTCAGCCTCTTTTTTTTTTTCATACCTTGATTTTAGTCTATTAGGCTTTGTTATTTTGTTTCAGAAAACTGGAATGATTCATCTCTCTTGCTGCTCAGCACTCTGACAGCCTTGCAGATCAGAGAATCAAGAAATCACTAGGTTGGAAAACACCTTTAAAATCTTCAAGTCCAACCATCCCTGTCCTCTCCCAAACCATCTCCCTGAGCACCTCATCTACCTGTCTGTTAAATACACCCAGGGATGGGGACTCAACCCTGAGTCCTGACAGCTCTTTGGGTGAAGAATTTCTTCCTGACATCTAATCTGCCCTGGTGTATCTTGAGGCCATTTGCCCTTGTCCCATCACCTGTCACTTATCTGAAGAGACCATCACCCACCTCTCAAAAACCTAAATGACTAGTGCACTCCCATGAGTCGCAGCTCTGTGCTGTCACTNCATCACCCACCTCTCTGCAACCTAAATGACTAGTGCACTCCCATGAGTCGCAGCTCTGTGCTGTCACTTCACGAGGGCAGGCCTCAAACATGCCTAGGAGAGAAACCACACTGGTTCATCAAGACTTCCTTTGGACACGTTGGCCAACTACCCCCAAAACCCTTCTATGCTTCAAAAGAAAACTCTCTCTTATGTGTGGAACTCTCAAGAGATGTGAGGTCTGTGTGCAGCAACCCTGCCTGATTTAGCTGAACAGGTTTTTCCACAGGTTTAAATTCCCCTCTTTGAAACACTCTGAACCGTTGTGCTGGAGAGAGATTGCTTTAAACCTGTGCTTACGTGCTCTGCCCATCAGAATGTGCTCACGTTACACCTTACATGGCAAAAAATGGAGGTTTCTGAACTGCATCCAAGCAGGCACCAGCAATTTTCTGCTCATGGCCACCAATCAGCCATCAGCACAATGGGACCTTGATTGGTCCCTACAGGGGCCGTGCAACATAAATGAGAATGATTTTCTGTCCATGAATAACAGATAAAGTGCTGCCCTATTTCTTGAGAAGTGAAATGTCTAGGAGACAGCCTGACATTTGCAGACCCCTTACTTACTCACTTTGTAGAAACATTACTAGATACAAATGTGTTTTGGTACAATATATATATATATATAAAAACCCAAAACAAAACCCTAATTCCTTCCCTATATAGCTGGCAAAACTCAAGCAGAGAGAAGATAAAACCTGCATCCACCCCTGGGCTTTTGCCTGGGAATGGCCACTGGCCAGCTGGACACCTCTTGCTTGTTTGCAGAGGAACAAATCACACCCTTGCCTGCCAGCAGGTCCTTCTATTTCTACCGGTTGTCACAGTAATAAATCAATTGTTGATGCAAAACACAGCTCCTATCCAACTCGTGGGGAATCTGTAAACTCTCTGCAGCACAAATGCCAACCAATTTCTGGCCTGGCTTTCAGGCTGGAGTGGTTATTGTTTGCCAGTTAGATATTTGTATTGGAACAGTAAATTCCATTTGAAAAAGACTTTACCATTTGGAACCCGTTTGCCTTAGGAGCAAATTAATTGCTCCTGTACGACATCATCCCTGCTGTGACCCACACAGGGCACATTCGTATTGCCTTGGCTGGTGGAGTAAACATCTGTTGCCAGCTGGATTTCTTTCTTGCAGACTAGGGCACAAGTCCTCCAAGGAGCAGCTGAGGGAGCTGGGGAAGGGTCTGGAGAAAAGGAGGCTGAGGGGAGACCTTATTGCTCCCTAGAAGTCCCTGAAAGGACAGTGAAGAGAGTTGGGGTGGTCTCTTCTCTCAACAAGCAACAGGATGAGAAGAAATGGTTACAAACTGCCCCAGGGGAGATTGAGGTTGGACATCAGGAAGAATTTCTTTCCTGAAAGGGTTGTCAGGCATTGGAACAGGCTGCCCAGGGCAGTGGTGGAATCACCATCCCTGGAGGGATTGAAAAGGCCAATAGATGATGTGCTGAAGGACATGATCTAGAGGTGGAATAGGCAGGGTTAGGCTGTGGTTGGACTTGATGGTGTTAAAGGTCTCCTCCAACCCAAGTGATTCTAGTCCAGCCTAGTCTAGTCTTGTCTAGTCTATTATCTGCCTCATATTGGGGTCCTTGCCATCAAGACTGTTCACATGAGACCTGAGTAACTCAGACACATTAAAGTGAGCTGCTTCCATCTCCGATGTAACTTGTCTGCACAAAGTGACTGAAAATGTTTTTGAGTTTAGAAAAAAGGCATAAAGAGATTCTAAAAGTCCTCAGTGAGCATCACTGAGCTGACTGGGGCAGGGGGTGTGTATGTGGGCTGCCAGACCATTCTTAGCTCAGCCACCAGGTGACCAGGTGAGACACCAAGGCTGCCTTCTTCCCTCCATTCATCTGGCTGCCCTCTAAGCATTGCTTTGCACTGGGTGGCAAAGGGATGTTTCATCTGACATTCCCCAAAAAAGGTCTGTCCCTTCCAACTCCCTGTACAGGAAGCCACCAGACTCCAAGCACAAGAGGTGAATAGACTGGCCTTGAAGGTGACATCCTTCTCTTGGCCAAACCCAAGGCACATTCAGGGTGCTTTGGGATGGGAATACTTTTTAATCATAGGGTTGTAGATCACCTCAGTGTGACAATGTTTGTGACTGAGATTGGCAGGTGTCAGTGCAAGTAACAGTGACACCTGGCTATGCTGGCTAGGCCTGTCATTGTCTGTAACATATCCCAGAAAACCTCAGGGCTCTCAATTTTCAGGCTTTTAGAAATTATCTAGTTCCATTAGAACTGAGATGAGTTTCTGGTAAGGACAATTGAAGTAGGACAATTCCCACACAATGTGTGATGTGATGGCTGCTGCAATGCTACAGTTGCTAAGTGGTATGGTGGAAAGGAGGTGTATCACCACGTGGCTTTTGGAAACTCCTATCAAGGAGTTTCATATCTTTCATTTTGGAAAGACTTATCATGGTAAGGGCTGCAGGAGTGAATTAGGATTTTAAAAATCTATATTAAATTAAAAAAAAAAAAGAAAAGAAACAGCCTTTCTCTAGTTTGATCAATAAATGATTGAAGGACCCTTTGATCAAATACCAGCATAGAAAGGAAACTCCAGGTAGCTGAGGGCTTGTTAAAGTAACTGACAGAAGTGTAAAATGCAGAAAGTAGATGCATATTACAGCATCAAGGAGTTATCTTACAATGGAAGTAACACAATATGGATGTGCAGACATTGCTATATGGCCTCTTGGCTACCCAACATTCCAAAAGACATGACCATTGAGAGGTCTGTCACGCAAATCGTAGTGTCTAGTGTACCCAAGATGATAAGAGTGCCCTGCCTGGCCTGACATGGATAAGCTGTGCAATTCCCAAAAGTGCTCTTCCATATCTGCTATTCCCAGGCAGATGTAGGGCATCTCAAGGGGTACTAGACTCAAAAAGTAGCCTCAGAAGAGTGGAGCCAGAGGCAGCACTGCCATCAGAGCCTGCAGGCGTTTTGGCAGAGCAGCAGCTTTCAGGTGCCCAAGGCACTGGCTGCCAGCTGTTGGCATTGACTAGATCTCTGCTGGCTCTAGAGGGAACTGAGACAGCCCATAGAGAGACATCAGTACTTGGGTCTCTTAACCCTGACCTGAACCTTTCCATCTGCTGACTGCCTGTCTGCATCCTGAGCTTGTAAGTCATGTGGAGAGGTACAGAGGATTTTACTGCAAGCACAGGAGGTGAATGGTTGTCTTTACAAAAAAACCCCAACAACCCAGAGGTCAAGAGTTGTCTTTTAAAAAAGGAGTCTTAGAAAGAGTTTCTCCCTTGCTGCTTGGTTAAAAAAACTCTGTCTGATAAAGTTGCCTTAAACACATGGTCTGTGTCACAGGCATGATGTCATGACCTTTCAGGCTTCCCCAGTAGATTAGGGGGTGCCTAAATCTAGGCTACTGGAGCCACACTTGCAAATCCTGTCTCCAAACCATCAAGCTACTATACCCAACATCTGGTTTTGATCTCACAGATCAAAAGAGGACTTGTGCCAATTGTGTCAGTTGGAAATGACATAAAAATCAGAAATGGGCCATGTGTTCTGGTGCTGGAACAGAAACAACCATGGAAACAGCACAGTGACCATTCTCCAAAACACAAGTGGTACTTGGGCAGGTCCTCTGGCCTTGTCTGCAGCCCATAACCCTGTCAGAGCAATCATTCCTCAACACAGCTCCCCATTCTGTTCTGCAGCACTCAAGAGCCTGCAGCTTCAGCGCCTCATGTGAAAGGAGACAGCATTATAAACTGTGCTGTCATCTCCTATTTTGGAGATGTAAATTCAAGGCTCTTTCCACAATGACTGGGAACAGTGTGGTGAATGCTTTCCAGCTGATGAGACTAGATCAAGCCTTTCAGAAACCATTAACATTTTTCTTTTACAGTCTGCGAGGAGATCTAGCTTCCAGGCTTTCACTCTGACTCCTGAATGATAAGGTACGAGCGGTGCTTTCATAAACTAACTCAGTACCAAGTTTTACCCTGTTACAATACTTAGGGATTGCTTCTAACTCTACAAAGTCCCTCTTTATTAACACTTTAACAAAAGCCTTGTCTTGCCTAGCATTCTCTGGACAGCTTCTCATGCATATTAAAATTGAACAAACAAAACTCTGCGTAATAATTTTGATGTTATTGTCCTATGATTCCAATAGGAGTGAAGATCTCTTGGTACTGCTGATGATTGAGTTTAGTATTCTTACTACAGACAAAAAAACCTGAATCATGTGATTTCACTAAATCATCTGAATAAAAATAAAAGGCTAACCACCCACACAACTCAAGTAACAACCTCTCAAGATGCACTCCCGTGTTTATTATTGAAATAAATCTGTGACTTAAATTCAGTGGCAAAATATTTGCAAACAGTTATTTCATTATTGCATGCTCATTTTGTGTCATAAGATGAATCAGATGAAGCTCAAGTAATGGTGTAGTTCAGTGATGTTTGGTGCCATACATATGCTTAGCATCACATTCTCTAGTCCTCGCTGTGCCCCTGCAGAGAAAAAGTGTGACTTCGTCTCGCGTTTATTACAGATGGAGTGACAGACACAGATTCTACCAGTGCCTGTCAAAGCAGCATTAACACTTGGTAGCAGTTGGGTACTAAAATGCCATGAACTTATCCCTCCATCAGACTGCCTGGCACGGTGTTATGTTGCAGGAAAGATACCGTCACTGACGTGTTCCTGGGAAGAACAGAAACATCAAAGCTGCGGTGCAGTGACTGAAGAACAGAATGAATCCGATGCGTCACCCTGAAAAATCCCATCTCAAACAAACTGCCTTGAAGAGCAGCACAGTTGCACCTTTTCAGCTGAGGACAATGAGGAAAGGGAATGTGTGTGAGAGAGAGAGCAATTGCCACTTGGCCAGGCTCGATGGAACATGAAAGGATGTGCTTCTAGTTAGTATGAAAGCAAAGGAACAGAACAGGTGGGAGTAGCACCGGGTTTAGAAGGGTAATAGGGAGCAGAAGAATGACAAGCAGTACAGAGAGAAGCACTACAGAGGAGAGAGACAAAAGGGAAGGGGATGAGAGGCCTTTTCCATTTTTATACCTTTCTGTCCTCACACAAAGCGCCGTTTTCCAGTTTCCTTTGAGTGACTTTAATTCAGTCAGATGAAAGACCCTTTAGTACTTTTAGTGCTGCCAGACATTTGCTAGAGATAAATCCAGTGATGGTACATATGTGTGTGCATGTCCCTACATACACACATGTATGTATGAGTATGATCAGCCTTATGTAATTAATAGATTTATAGGCACTTTCAGAAACATTTGCTGAAGTTATAGCAGAATAATTTTTTCTAAGTAGATTTATTATTTGGTATATGTATAAATGAATGCATATTACATGCTTTGTAATTAAAAACACAATTAACACCTTTGTCATTAGTTAAAAAGTATTTTTCTGTTAATATTTACTTTCCATATAGTGCTGAACTGATCCATCCACACACTACCACCCATTTACAATCCAGAGGTTGACAACTAGGAAACTGAAGTCAACCCAGTAACACACTTCCCTCAGATAAAACTTGCTATTACTTTGCTTTTTGTACAACCTCCTAGAACTGACTTAATTGGAAAAAATCCAGCACAAAAAGATTGAATGTTTCTGAAAATTAATGGCTACATGTCTTATCCCTTTAATCTTCAGTGATTCTTCCCGTGAGTCCCAGAGGAAAAGTCCCAATGAATAGAAGACATGAATAAGTTTTAATGAAATAAAATCATTGTGCTATTCTAGTTGATGTACTCTTCCCCTGTTTGCTTCTGATGGATACCTGCAGAAAAACCAAGGAAAGAACATTGAGGTCTTGGCTTTATGAATCAAAAGAATAATTTTGTTCAGGACATGGTGAAAAAGTTCTCTTCCACTCTAATATATTTCCTAATTCTTCAGGAGCCTGGTTTTAGTTGCTCCTAAGTAATCCAAGGTGAGGGATGGCATCATAAATAACTGCAGTGAATATCTTCGACACCTCTGTGAGATAACAAATGAACCTGGCTTATGATCTGACAGTAAAGCAGCTAAGAGTTAATTGCTACAGCACGATCACNAGAGGTTGGCCATCTCCCTTTGTCTCTCTCACTTCAGATATTGATAAACATTGATGAGATCCTCTCTCAGTCTTCTCTTCTCCAGCTTTGCATCTCTGTGACACTGCTGAGCCAGGATCATTCCACCTACCTCTGTAACAAAATTCACTGACTTAGGTGCAAGTGTTGTCACCCAGCACATATGGTTCTCTCTAGATCTTTAGGCCATGCTAATGGTGTGGTGGTGCCTTTTTTACGGTCAAGCTTTTTTGCTGTGCTACATAAGCACACTGTGTAATAACAGCATTAGTGCTACAAAGATGCTCAGGGTACAGATTGTCAGGAGTTGGAAGGGACCTCCAAAGATCATCCAGTCCAACCCCCCTGCCTGAGCAGGATCACCTAGATTAGATCACATAGGAATGTGTCCAGATTGGTCTGGAATGTCTCCAGAGAAGGAGACTCCACAACCTCTCTGGGCAGTCTGTTCCAGTGCTCCATCACCCTCACAGGCAAAAAGTTCCTTACATTAAGATAGAACTTTCTGTGTTCTATCTTGGAACCATTTCCCCTTGTTATATCACTGGTCAATACCGAGAAGATCCTGGATCCATCCTCCTGACATTCACTCTAATCATATTTATGAACATTAATGAGGTCACCCCTCAGTCTCCTCTTCTCCAAGCTCAAGAGACCCAACTCCCTCAACCTGTCCTCAGGAGGAAAATGTTTCACTCCATCATCTTGGTGACCCTGCTCTGGACTCTTACAAGTTCAATGTCCTTCTTGACCTGAGGGGCCCAGAACTGGACACAATTATATAAGAATATGAGAACCTAGAGATAACCATAAAACCCCCAGGAAGAAAAGCCAAGGTGTGCTACTTACTGTACAAAACTACACCCTCTTATGGCTTGTCCCCTAGTAGAAAGACATTTACATCAAGAGGAGCAACACCCTGGAAAAGGAGTAATGACTGCAAACAGCAATTTCTAACAATTCCTGCAAGTGGAATGAACATCCCACACCAGTCTGTCCGATCTCTGCTGTCAGTGTCCCCATTCATACTAATCTATTCCAAAGATCACATCACTTCTTCGCTGCAAGCGCCTCCATTCACACAGGCTCTTGTCCAGAATTATGTTGAGAACATATTGCAGAAGTGCTGCATTTCAGAGCTAAAACCCATGTGCTAAACCAGACAGACGTTTCCAAGATGTGAACACATGCTTGAAGTTCAAACTGCTACGTACAACGTGGAAAAATCTATGTCATCCAGAGGACTCCATCCCTAATCCTTCTGTAACCGTATCCACTGGGTTAAAAACTTCAGGCCATCAGAAAAGATGGTGCTTCTGCCTGCAGGAAGAGCATACTGCTGTCTGTAAGCAAGGCAGGCTGTAAAGAAAATTAAAAATCGTATTTATTTTAGCAGAAAACCGGTTGTGAAAGTTATTAAAATAGCACAGTAATGAGTTTGAGCTGGCTATGTATATTACATTTCCAAGTTCGTTATGAAAACTTAAATGTATGCATACACTTAAAATGTAAAGAGATTTTTGCAAATTAAAAGTATATTCTTTTGCACAAAATATTCTGTTGGAAATCCACAGAAGAAATTACACAGAAATTTCGCAGAATTGTAGGAGTTTGAGAGGACCTCCAGAGATCATCAAGTCCAACCCCCTTGCCAAAGCAAGTTTCCTAGAGAAGGTCTATCTGAATTACTGACTCAAGCTACTGAGACAAGGAACCATGGGAGCCAGGAGAATCTTTTCAAGAAGAAATGTGACCTGGTGTTGCCTCAGGATTGGAAGGTCACCTACTCGGGTTTGTACTGCTGTGGAGCTGCAGTGTATTTCCAAAGGTAGAACCACTTGTAGAAATACAAGTGTGAAGAGTATTCCCAAAGACAGAGTGAGCTGTACAAATAAAGGAATAGCTGTACACAGAGTAGTGTAAGATAAGCCATTCATACTGGAGGACTTTGTATTATCAATTTGAGTTATACTGATTTTGTAAGTGCTCAAAAATATGTGTTCCTCTTGTTGCTGTCCCTCTTGTTCTTCTGGTTTGTAGACATGCAGTAAAAAAAAAAACAAACAAAAAACCAACCAGACCCCAAAACTTTCCTGAAACCAAAAGTAAATTATTGTGTACAGAGTATTATGTTCAGACTACCAGAGCAAGAACTAAAACCTATATGGGAAAAGAACAGCAGAGATTCCATCCCTGGGATGGATGGATGGATGGATGGATGGATGGATGGATGGATGGACGGACTTCTCGTGACTGAACAATTTAATATGTGTGACTTGTAACTTCTGTGCATGGGTCTGTCATCGTTTTAGATGCCATTAGACCTCAGTGTCAAAATACCTATTAAAAAAGTCATTGCTGTTGAGAAAGAGATAATCAGGTAGATTAATTAACTGTATGGGAAGCCTCCCTCCAGAAATAATGAAGCTCATAAACTGAGCTTTGCCATTTACATCCACGTCCTAAATCAACCAAGCACTTTAATACATCCAGCTCTGACCGTGGGTGATTTACCAGCCTTGGAAATCAACAGTCAGAACTTAAAAAAATTCCCCATACATTCAATCTGTGATATTAGGTCATATATAAATAGAACAACAAATTATCAAATGACATTTCTTTTCCTCTTCCTTCAGAAACATTTAATACCTAGGAAAGAGGACAGTGGACTTTTTGGCTTCCTGACAGTCCATAGAAATCCCTAATGACACCCACACAGACGAAGAATAGAATAGAATAGAATAGAATAGAATAGAATAGAATAGAATAGAATAGAATAGAATAGAATAGAATAGAATAGAATAGA
>VXBZ01008927.1:84416-96496 GCA_013399135.1 Heliornis fulica | reverse complement strand
GTGGCCTCCTCTGGACCCTCTCCAACTGCTCCATGTCCTTCTCATGTTGGGGGTTCCAGCACTGGACACAGTACTCCAGGTGAGGTCTCCCTAGGGCAGAGTAGAGGGGGAGAATCCCCTCCCTCGACCTGCTGACATTAGTCACCAGAGATATTTAAATGCAAACAAGCCATCTCTTTGCTCCTGTCCAGAACTGTGACCTACCAGCACCTGCTGATGGCCTGGCAGATGCAGCCGATCTGCCTCCCTGGCTCAGGACAGCCGCCCCTGTGCGAGCTGCTGGCAGATGGCGGCTGGGCTGCGCATCACACAGGTGCGAGATGTGAAGGGGGTGGAAAACAAGTGACACTGACTATTAAAATAACTGGGGTTTGGTATGTCTAGTGCAGGCTCCAGGGTGAGCTGCACATGGCACTGCAATGACTTTAAGGTAGGAACAGCAGGTTTAGGAGGGTGTGCTGCACCGACACACGCTGGGTAACAGGCCACAGTAGCTCTAGGAATGAAGGAAATGGGGAAAAAATGAGCAATGGTCTATTCTGCATCCTCGGTTTGCAAGGACAGCTGCTGTAAAGCAATTGTAACATTAGGGATCTGAGTTAATTTCCTTCAGATTAAAGTGAAACATAAAGATAAGGCTTGGTTTCATATGAACTGTGTCTGGCTGGACCTGTACCAGCTGCCTGATGTGCTTGTTTAAGAGTAATGTGTTCTAGATTCGTTCCTCAGAGGCTCCTTTCCCACTCCTGTTCTCCGCGCTCCCCGGGGGAGTGCTGCACAGAATCACCAAGAAAAGATACTGAGACTGCCAAGAAAAACAAAACAGCTGTAAAAAACCCCAAGTGTAACAAGTGCACTACTTTGCCATTGTTGTCCCCAAATGCAAAGCTAATTCTGGTTAAAGGGCATGAGACAAATATATGCCAAATGCTCAAGGTCATTTGGAAAAGAATTAACTCTTCCCTCTCTTCTGGAGTTGATTGGAATTTCTCACTGCCTATATAGGGCAAGAATCACTTTTGCTGCTTCAGTTGAACACATCAAGCAAATTTGGGTTAAGGAGGTGATGGGAGCAGGAGGAAGGCAAGTCAAAATGCCCAGCTAGCCCCTTGCTCTGGAAATTTAGGCTAGGTGTCCTCCCTGGGGTGCACAGACTGATGTTCTTCTACCACAGGATCAGATTGAAAGAATAAGTTTTCCAGGCTAATATTTAGCCCACACCTTTTCAGGAATGTGGATTTATACACAGGCTACCTGAATTTGGCTTTGAAAAACAGAGGTGGTTTGTCTACAGATATTTCCTTGCCTGGGGGACTGGGGAAGGCAGGGGATAGAGGTCAAGTGATAATATCAAGAGAAATTCTCTCTTGGCTCATCTGTTCTTCTCTGTTCCGAATTGCAGCATGCTTAACTGAATCTTCCCAGCCCAGAGCAACAAACCTAATTTGTAATGATCTTAATTGCTTTTCCTTTTCTTCTCCCCCAGCTGGCAGATGGACCTGTACCCTATCAGCAAGGCTTTGTGTTGTGCTTGCAAGAATGATAATAAAACCAACAAAATTATTTTATTTCCTGATCTGTGTGCACTGCAAGGAAAGTAAGCAGCACTAGGGCCTGAGATACAGAAATATTTCTGCTGTATTTTGTTTGCTTTTATTATATGGAGTTCTGAACTATCTCTTTTAATTGTCACAAAGAAAGGTTTTTGGATGCAAGCCAAGCTTGCCAAAGCTTTGTTATGGGTGTCAAAGGCAAAGGATGCTGCGGGACAGCACACAGCAAAGTGTGTTTGTCGAGTCTACCAACAGATAGAGATAAAAGATTACTTACATGTATCATCTAGGGCTGAATTTATTTCTTGGTTGATACATGTGATCAAAGTTTCCTCCCTCTGAGGGTGGTGAGGCCCTGGCAGAGATTGCCCAGGGAAGTGGTAGCTGCCCCCTGGCAACTTGGTCTGGTGAGGGGTGTCCCTGCCCATGGAAGGGGGTAGGAACTAGATGATCTTTAAGGTGTCTTCCAGTTTGAACCATTCTATGATTCCATGATTCTATTCTATGAATATAATTATTTTAGTTAAAATTGCTTGCACTCAGGGGTAAGCTAAATATTCAACTCAAAGCAGGGACACCCTCAAATGAACCTTTACATTCAGGAATCAGGTTCACAATTCTAATATCTGTAGAACCAGCACAAGTGTTTTCTACCTTCTTGCTATTTTACTGGTTTATAAAGAATGGTTGCAGAGCCATATGGACTGAACCTGTCACCATGCCACCATATGTCCATCATTGTCCTGCCCTTCTGAAAATGATAATTGACCAAGGAATATGAGGTACATACAAATTCAAGTTTTAAAAACTTCAAAGACTGAGAAACCTTCAGAGGTGGTCTGGGTGACCTGCTAAGTGTCAGTGTGTTACACTAGGTAAAGATGGGTAGCACCGAGGTTTTGGTATGAGCCATTTTGAACTGGGAGTTAAGTCAGGCTAAACAGTCCCTTCTGATAGGAAAGATTGTTAACCTCTAATTATTATTTAATGTTTTCAATAAAAATAGCAGGATTTTTCTATGAGGTAATTTCAATGTTTAACAGTTGCATCCTTCTCAAACATTGTGCTGTAGAAGGAAAAAATGCATTTTCTCATTTATAATCCATACAGTCTAAGGCTGCATGTGGAAAAGCAGTGCACAAATGCATCCAAAGTTTGGCTTCTCCTTGCAGAAAGGGACATAAGAAAATTGCTATTTCCACCAGGGTGACTTTGACTTTAGAATTGTTTTCTTTTCCAGTGAGTGGTCTGACAGTCACAGCAGATAGCATGGAGTGCTATGCTGTGTCCCAAAGAAGGCTGTGAAAGAGCATTAAATTACTTCAGCTAGTGTTTGTGCTAAATGACATTAATTTAAATACACTACTAGTGTGGGAAAAAAACCCAAACTGGGACCATTTCATCCTTTGAGCAATACAACTGATTATGGCTGTGCTTACAGAGCTGTGATTGAGACAGCTAGGAGAAGGCAGGGCTGTGGCTTTCAGGATTCTCCTGAGGTCAAGCAGGGAGTTAACCCCTCCCAGGGAGTGAAATGGCAATGAACCATCCGTGGAGATGATCTGGTGGATCAGCATTCAGCCCCAGAGGGAGCTTCTGCCTCTCAAAGACTGCTCAAAATCACCAGCTTGCCCTCAGGACCATCAGCATACCTCTAGGTTAGTAAATTCTGAATCCAGACCTTTCCTTAATCATCCAGTTAATTATGTAAATCCCAAGGCTTTTATATGGCTCTGTTCTCAATTAGGCAAAGGGCAAGTGCTTGAAGGGGTTAAGAAGAGGCAGAGTTTAATTTGCACCACTAGAAATGGAAGAATCAGATCCAAAGTTCACGCCCAGATCTGCTATTAATGTTTGGGTATTTCACATGGAGAGGATTTTGGTTTTAACCATCCATCACCTCCTGGCTGAAGGAGCACATTTTCTTTATCTGCATTGCTCATATATTATTTGCAGGCACCAATTAATCTCTTGGCAATTTCTCCCAGATGCAAGTAAATGCAGAGAACATTTTTCTCTGGAATCACAGAAATCTGTTCTTGCTCCTTCTTCAATGGTTGAACCTTTTTTTTTTTTAATTGGCATTTTTAAGACAGAGTAGAATTAGGGGGAAAGTACCTATGTTTTCTCTATTTCCTGGTGATGTTCTGCCCATCTGAGTTGGAAACTAGAGGGTGGGGGTGCTCACAGCTGCTTGGAGCCTCTGCCTCCATGTCAGCATGGCTAGAAGAGCATCATGGGTCTGTCCTCACTGTCACTTTGTACAGACTGCTAGGGGAGGGTGACTGGATTCTTCAGGAGGACCTGGGGATGGTTTCATTCACTGCCCCCTTTGGGAGTGTCTCAGGGAAAGAGTATGTGAAGCTGTGATTAGCAGTGGATGGTGCAGCTATGTAATAGCCCTAAAATTCCTTGGGAATGGGATCAGAGGGCAGAGATTTCTATAACAAGAGGAAAATAAAGCAATCTAGTAAGGCTCACACAGTCAGTTACAGTCTTCAGCAGTCAAATGCAAATATTACAGCTGAAGAAAGTATTAGTGGAAGAGGTTTTGCATGTGCTGATCCTAGCACTGTGTCATTTCATCCCTAAAGTACAGTTTGCACAGTCTTCTTGGCATCTTGTCTCAGGTTTATCTCAGACCACATTATTCTTGTGCAAATACACTCCCTTAGTTCCCACTGGAAACATTGTTTTCCAATGTGCTACAGAAGTAAACATGGACTTAAATCCACCTCTCTGACAGTTAAGTATTTTTTTGAATTATTGCTTCAGTTTTATTATACTGAAAGCAAGGTGAGGTCGATTTAGTAGGGTATATAAGCAATATTATTCCAGACTAAACTGAAAAGCATCCAAATATTTTCTCATTCTTGTGTCTGGGAACTCACTATTGTTGTAGTATAATTATGATTATTTTAATCGTGGTAATTCCTAACGTGCTTATCTAATCAAATCACCACAGCCATTTAACATGAGCCAGCAGGGAGCTCTTGCAGCTCGGAAGGCCAATGGTCTCCTGGGCTCCATCGGCAGAGGGGTGGCCAGCAGGGACAGGGAGGGGATTGTCCCTCTCTGCTCTGCCCTCAGGAGGCCCCATCTGCAGTCCTGCATCCAGATCTGGGGTCCCCAAGTCAAGAGAGATGTGGAGCTGTTGGAGAGGGGTCAGAGGAGGCCATGAAGATGCTCAGGGGGCTGGAGCACCTCCCCTGTGAGGACAGGCTGAGGGAGCTGGGCTGGTTCAGCCTGGAGAAGAGAAGGCTGTGGGGGGACCTCACTGCAGCCTTCCAGGACTTCAAGGGAGCATATGGACAGGAGGGGAATAGGATTTTCCCAAGGGCAGAGAGTGGTAGGACAAGTGGGATGGAACTCAATGACCCTTGGAGTCCCTTCCAACCCAGACCAGCCTGTGATTATATGCTTGCTTTTTCCAAATTTATTAAGCAAAGGACTCAATCTCCTCTGCAATGCCGGGAATTCCATCTCCCATGAGGACCAATGCACACACACAGCTCCTGATGTGAGACATTTGCCTCATGCAGCCTTTCACAGCAGGAGAAATCTCCATTCTCCCAATGTCTGCCACCTCCTCCATGACAACTCCACTGCATCAGGGAAGGTCATATCAAGGACAAGTTTTCCACTCATTGTTACCTAAAAATTCAGAGTGATATTGAATATTCATATTTGCACATATGCTGGTACGATGTGCAGAGCATATTGGCTTCTATCTCTCTCTAATTGATTCATAGCCCAAAAACAAGACACTTGAAGCTAGTTGCAAACTCATTCCTATTTTAATCAGAGCTTCAGTAATGCAGGTTAACAATTCCCTTCCAGTGTAATGAGCAGTGGATTCATTAAATAAACACTAGGTTACACAAATCCATATTTATGACCCTCTGCAATGAGCAAAGCTAAAATTGAATTTCAAAATAGACCACAAGAGGTGAGACAAATACTGTGTGGGGAGAAGGCAAGGATGTACCACAGAAAGGATGGTGACTCCTTCATGTCCTCAAGGTGAAAACATGAGGGAAAAAACTGTTGAACTATTAATGGGACTGTAGTATTGATTTAGACAGTCAAAATGGCAAATGTCATAACATCTTTGTAAAGTACTCCACATTAATTGACAAACAAGATGTTCCATTTCCATACTCTCTTCAGAGAATTATTGTTTAAAAAAATAAAGTGAAAGTGACAAAACCTATTACCAAAAATTACTTGAAGACTTTTTATCTTGGCTCCACATTCTGCCTCCCTCCCAGGAGGATTCAAGGTCTACAAAATCCTTGGCAGCATGGCAATTTTTTTGTCACCTTCTCCATTTGGAGGTGATTATTTGGGGCAACGTAATTAGAGGTTTTGCATACAAACAGCAGTAATACTCGATTGAAAATTGAAATGGGGAGATTTCAGGGGAAGGAGTGTTTGCTGAAAATGTGCTGTGCTCAATTCAGCCATCACAAAGATTTCAAAATGAACTTTTTCTCTTTTTCATCTGGAACAGGAGAGAGAAGACACACCATGTTTGTACGTTCACAGGGTCCAAAAGCAGAAATGCAAAAATAAGAAAGGAAAACAAAAACCTGGCTAAGTAAATGGCTTGTGAACAGAGCTTAAAAATTAGGTTTGCCTCACAGTAGCATAGGTTATAGAAAAACTTAACAAGTGGGCTGGAAGTAAATGCAGTTTCCACTCCTAATCTGCTCATTACGTTTATATACTACAGGTTTGTAGTATAAAAACACACTTGTAGGAGTTGACTCTCTCTCCTCACTGTTCCATGAGTGCTGTGGCATATAAAAGTAACTCTGCAGGAAAGGCTGAAGGCTTCTCTCTTCTTTATCATGCATCTGTGTAATGCTTTGTGTCAGGGACACAGCCAGGCACAGCTCCTGGGCTCTCCTGCACTGCAAATGGTAGGTGACTTTCCTGAGAAATGTGACAAACAGCTGTCCTGCTCCCCAAAATGTGGAGTTAGGTTTATGATTTCTTAGAGGTTCATAATCAACATCCAGCAGGCAAATGGAGGACATCTGGGAAACATGCAGCAAACCCTGAGAGTCCTCACCTTCCCTTTAGCTATTTTAAAAGCAGTAGCCTGGCTTTTAACAACCACCTTCAGGCACCTCAGCCATCCTGAGAGACTGGAGAGAACTGAGATGATGTGTCTGTTGTATCAAAAATAAAGGCAGCGTGGCCAAAGAGCTAGGTAAAGGTAGGGAAATTTAAATTTCCCTAGAAATGGCTGGAGGTAAGGACAAGAGACAAAAATAAGCAGTGCTCTCTCCTGTAAATCAGAAGAGCCCAGTTTGATTGAGCAGCACTATTGCATGTGTGCTGCAAACAGCACAAGAACAGAATTGCTTCATTAGTGTGGGGAGGTCTCATCATCTTCTATAGAAAGACCTTGTAAGCTATCAGTTATTTCCCTAGTGCACATGGCTCATTAGTATTGAATGTAACTGACATTTTAGTTAACCTGTATTTTCCAGCTTACACCTTGTAACTTCATCATTATGCACTTACAGTGTGGCATGATGTAAAGTACAAAACTTCTAAATGTGCTTTCCAGATAGCTGAGTCTTTGCTGAAGTTAAAATGCTCTGTACTTTCAGCAGGAGCGACTGTCCTGTGAAAGAGAAAGGTGTTTCAAAACAGATCCTGCTAATTGTGTAATCCATCATATGTACTGAAGCAGGTGAATATAAACCATAAGAACTAGCTGGAAATTTTTATATGACTTGTTTGCCCTGATTTGTGCAGAGAATTAGGAAGGGAGATTTGTTACTTTAAAACATACTGTCATTAGCAGAAATTAGGAAGCTTATTTTCCTGTCAAGCTGTATAGAAAAGAAATGTAATGGAATCCTTCCCTCTTGTGATCATTGAATCTGTGTGGCTGGACAGCTGTGCTATTAAATAACAGACAAAACATGGAAATGCCTGGAGACAAACTGAGTTGAACATCTAGTGCATTAGCTACTGCACATGTAAACAAACAATATTCCTCACACCAGAAAGATACAGTCCACAAGAGAACACTTAAGGAGAAGGGTACAGAGGCAACTGAGTCAGGCTGTACGCTCTCACTTTGAAAAAAAGTTTAAAACCACGTCCTTTAATAATTTTATTTCTTTGCAGGTCATCTAGGGTCTGATCCTAAATGCTGAGAGGTCAACACAAATGTTCTCACCGAATACTGTACAAAAGGCAAGGCATGGAAAAAGGAAGGGTCTTATCAGGATTTCCCTTTTATCTATCCTGCAAAGCCTGCTTTAATGTCATCTTAAAGAGAGCAAGCCCTTTTTGTTTTATTAAAAAAGTATATCAAAGCAATAATAAGCAGTTTGATCCCAGTATGAAAGAGCGTTTATTATTTTTTATTAAATAATTCCTTTCAGTTAATAGCAATCGTGTTTTCAAAGAACTAGAAATTCTCTGTGTGACTATTCCATATAACAGCAGTAAGTTTGTTTTTATTTCTTCAGGGACAATAAAGTGGAGCCTTACCATTTATCTCCTCTTTTTATGAGGAGGCAAGCAAGTAATTATCAGTGAAGCTCAATGATCAAGGCTCTGCATAAATTTGCAGTAGAAACTAATCCTGACTAATTAGTCTGACTAAATACATGATTTTAAAAATCCTCAATGCCAGTAGTTCCTTCTCCACCATTTGCTTTCATATTAGTATTTAATTTACCCTTCATTATTTTTATTTGAAATCGCACCCAAAAGAGTCTGGAAATTTCATGATGTTTTGTAAATACAGCCTCAGGTACAAAGAGACAAAAGGAACAAGGTTAGGAGATGCAATGAATGGAACTGAATTGTTACAGGCCTCTGCCACAGCTGTAAGGAAGCTCTCCCCAACCTCTTCTGGGGGAGGAAAAGTGGAAAGATTTGTTCTGTACAATGGATTTATATTGGCTCTTCATTGACTTGATTATGAGGGTTTTGGCTGTGTTTTATTTTGAACAGGTTTTTAGTCATTTTAAGCCACATTCCCCATCTTAATTCCCCAAACTCCCCAAGGACACACATGTAGAGCTGGAAGAACCTCAAATGTACATGCAGAATGGCTGATATTAATTATAATGTTAAATCATTGCTATGGTTGGTCAAGAGCTCTGCTGATGCCTTTGACTCCTAGAGCCCAGACTGAGCCTCAGGGTCTCCACACCATGGCCTTGGCAAGGAGCCACCAACCTATTCAACACAATCTCCACTGAGGGACCAGTTAAAAAAAAAAAAAAACCCAAACAAAACCAAAACACAACCACAACCTACAAGTGTTTTAAATGTTAAGAGTATAATTAGCTGGGTCAAAGTCAAGAGGTCTCAGAAACATCCTCTCTCTGAGAGCTGAGTGCCTCTCAGTGCTGGCAGCGGAACTAGATTGCTTACCATATTTACCTCTCAATAAGCTTATGAGTGGTCTGACATATCAAAAAACCTCCAAGTCCCATACAGAAAATTGGCAAATCACTATCCCAAGTTGTAGCCATGTGGATACGAAGAAGCCAAACACTTCCACTACTGTTTATGCTTTGCACTGGGGCTGTTCAGCCTGGAGGAGAGAAGACTGAGAGGGGATCTCATCAGTGTTTATCAATATCTGAAGGGTGGCAGACAAAGGGAGATGGCCCCAACCTCTTCTCAGTGGCCTGTGGGGACAGGACAAGGGGCAATGGCCACAAGTTGGACCACAGGAGGTTCCACACCGATGTGAGGAAGAACTTCTTCACGGTGAGGGTGACGGAGCCCTGGGACAGGCTGCCCAGAGGGGTTGTGGAGTCTCCTTCTCTGGAGATATTCCAGACCCGTCTGGACACCGACCTGTGTGACCTGCTCTAGGGAACCTGCTTTGTCAGGGGGGTTGGAGTCAATGATCTCTGGAGGTCCCTTCTCACCTGTACTATTCTGTGATTTTGTGATTCTATAAACCACAAATACCTTCCATGGTACAAGCTGGTTCCAAGAGGAGCCTGTAAATAGTACCCAGAATGTGACCCTGTTCACTTCCACACCTCCCAGTCAGGCAGAGAGCACTCCAGAAACTGGCTGAGCAGTTAAGTTTGCTAAATGGTCAGGGGCCAAAGTTTGTCCTCATGCATCCATGTTGAAACCAAGGTTACCTCAACCTCCTGTTACAGCCAATAAGTATGAGACATCCCTGCAGCCAAGCTGTTCAGGGGGGCTTGGCTCCACAGGTGAGAAGGAAGGGTTCCCAGGACTATATAGTTGACCCACAAGTAGTGGGTCTTTTTCATCTTCCTTTTTTTCCTGGATGCAGGTAAACTTTAATTGTCATCATTATGAATCTGTGCACTTGGCTTAGGACAAGTTTAATGTTCTGGAAATCTCTCACCTGCTCAAAACCCCAATGTTTCTATTCTTGAAAAATCCTTGCCATTTCTGCAGAACCTTTACTACAGTTGTAGCATCCAGAACATAACACAGAGATTAATTTGTTGTTCTGTATTTAAAATGGCTGAAGTCAAAAAGTTATTGGTTTTGGGGGGATTTTTTACTTATCCTTTGAGATTGGTACCATTTTCTTGTTACAAAGAGGCAGCTTATAATCACAGAATTATACAAGGGGAAGGAGCAGAGATGTCTATAAATGGCAGTCATGGGAAGATAATTCAAAGAAACTGGAGATCCACAATAAGATTTTTACTATCTATAGTTATTTTCAGCCTGTTTCTACCTTGCATGTATGGTATGTGCATTTATTTTCCAAATTTTGTATGCACAGTTCCCAGTGTTAATAAGAGTATTCATTTAATTTCTTCCCTTTTGAGACCCTTATAAGAAATGTAACAGTAACTGTAAAGCAAACTATGCTTTACATGCTGTGACTCATATTCTGGGCCAGTCTTGAAAACACAAATCACAGCACAGAACCAAGTCAATAGAATAAAATACTCAGATCTGGGTGGTGCAGGTCCTAAATGAATATATCATTTTGCCACATCCCATTGATATAACCACTGTGTTGGGTGTGACAAAGCAGTAATCAAAAGCAAGAGCTCAGCTGAAGTCTCATACTTCAATTTGGATAAATTTTCCCAATTGTTTGTTAGGCAGAAGCATATTTCCTAGAGCATGTGGGTTACAAAGACATTACTGGTACGTAGGAGATTAGCAGAAAAGGTTGAACCAGTTGGCAATTAGAGAACCACTGCATCTGCTTGCCATTTGCAGTTCCCAAGGCTTCAGCTTCTCCTCCTGACAGCTGCCTTCTGTTTCAAGAACAAAAGATGCTTTGGGCTGTCATTTGTCTACCACCTCCAGAGATGTTGAGAGGTAACCTTCATGTAAACTTCTGGGCATAGACACCTCAAGCTTTTGTCCATGAGCTCTATTTTGTCCATCAGTGCAGCCCATTCTCACCAGTGCGGTGCAGGGTCCAGCAGGAACTGGAACCTCAGAGCAGATCCTCTTGATTTCTCAAGTTGCCCTTAACCTAGATGCCACAGTAGTCACAACACTTAACTTAGGTACTTATAAGGTCTATGAATGTGCCCCTCTACACTCCCTTGCCAGCACTGGCTTCACCTCTCAAGTGGTTACAGATCCCAGGTCTCTGCAGAACCCAGGGAGTTTCCCCACGTCTGGAGCTCCCTTGCCAGGAGGAATGATGAGTCTCATAATCTGTAGGCTTTTTAGTTAAGCAGAGCTTGGGGAAAAGAGCTGGGCCTCAACTGTACTGATGTGAACTGATAGTAAATTAATTACTAAGATGGAAAGCTGGTAACGAAGAAGATTGGTGTTAGAGCAATTATTGTAAATTGCTGTGGAGTATTTGAAGAAAGAGAGAGCACAAAGCAGTAATGTACCAGTATGCTTTGGCTACTGAGGTAGCTCATATGTGACTGCACATACCCATGCATAGCAAACATTATAAAATAACAAAGAGAGCCTTGATTGATCAGCCAACCTTTAGAGAACAAGGCTTCTGTGGATAATTTATCAAAACAAAGGCATTGTCCTGACAGGTTTGCTGTGTTTTTGTTTGTTTGCTGTGATATTTGCAAAATTTCATTTGACCTAGCTAAACAAACACATTACAGATATTCCATTATCTTTTGCTGTCTGTAGTAGCATCACAGCATTTCTGTTACCAAGATAAACATTCCTAAAGGTGGATCTTTACATCAGCCTTTTATCATAAGCTCTTAATAAAACAGACTACTGTACACCAGTGGGAATACAATGGACCTACACAAGTCAAGATTTTTCAGTAGTCACCCCTGTTATGTTCTTGTCTCACAGAATGGTCTCAGTTGGAAGGGACCCCAAGGATCACTGAGTTCCAACCCCCCTGCCACAAGCAGGGACACCAACCTCCATCTAGACAAGGTTGCTCAGGGCCCCATCCAACCTGGCCTTGAACATCTCCAGGCTTGGGGCATCCACCACCTCTCTGGGCAGCCCATTCCATCACCTCACCACTCTCTCCATGCAGAACTTCCCCCTGATATCTAACATCAAAGTGGTGGGTTTGCAAAGCAG
>VXBZ01008927.1:64978-84343 GCA_013399135.1 Heliornis fulica | reverse complement strand
GATGGTCTCTTCTGCCCAGGGACAGGACAAGGGGGATGGCCTCAAGCTGCACCAGGGCAGGTTCAGATGAGATGTCAGAAGAAATTCTTCCCCCAAATTGCTGTGAGAGTGTGGGACAGGCTGCCCAGGGAGGGGGTGGAGTCCCCACCCCTGGGTGTATTGAACAGATGGGAACACGAGGTGCTCAGGGAGATGGTTTAGGAGAGGACAGGGACGGTTGGACTTGATCATCTTAATGGTCTTTTCCAACCTTGTGATTCTGTGATTCTGTGAAATGGTCTGGTGGATCATTTCAATTGTCAAAAATTCATGTCTCTGACTTAAAGTGTTGGTGTCCTTCTGAAATTTGCGTCAATTAACCAGGATTTTATTACTGACATTGTAAGTATACAGCTTACTGTGTAATCAAAGCTCTTTGACAATCCTCTGATTGTAGTGCAGAAAACTTTAAAACAGCAGTACTCAGTAATTAGAGAGAAGACCAGTGGTGCATGTACAATTTGCAATCAGATTTCAGTTCTGCTGTGCTACTACCAAAAGGCTAAAAGACATATAGAAAAATACATTTATCACTCCTTCCCCTGCTGTACCTTGCAACCTATGAGGATGCTAAAAACTGCCTTTGTTTCTCTGGGGAGAAGATTAGTTCCTGATGCCATGATCGCTCCATCTATTTTTGCTGATGTACTATTCACTGCTACAATTTTGTTCTACTAATTGATTCCTCCTACAAAAAAACATCTGATGAACACCCATTTTAAACAGTATGCCTAAACAGGGTTGATCTGGCACTCTTTTAAGCTACTTTTGATTACTTAAAATAACAATAAGCATCTTAGTCATTCAGTTGCCTTAGGTAACGCTATATAACACTTGCATGTTCCCTCTCTAGTCCTTATTGTAACCATAAGTATCTGAGGAAAAATTAATTTGTTATTCAAATTTTGGTCTCTCTCTGTATCTCTCAGTGCTTCTGTTTTCCCATGCAGAGGTAGAAGGCAGCTAGTATTAGCCTTGGCTGGAACTGTTATTGTGTGATGTCTAGCCCTGCACCCTAGTTCTGGCTCCACTTATGTCAGAAACAATGAAATAAAACTGGTTATACATGAAAGCTTTCCCATACACTTTTTTTTACAATAATGAAGGGCACTTATTATTTAAACTCAGTTACACTATAGCAAAACATTAGAAATGTAAGAGTTACAGGTAGAACTGTGTTTTTAACAAGGTACATATTGCTGTCCCATCCTCTGAGGAATCTGAGGGACTCAGTGCTGCAGAGGGGAGACAAAATTTCAAAGTCCTAAATCATTTGCAAAGTGCTGTGGAAAGCATTTAATTTTTTTTAATTGCAAAGGAAACAGGTTTCATGTGAGCAAAGCTGGACTAGCACCTCAGCTGCCTTATCAGTATGTCCATGTCTGTGGTGAGAGGACGAGTCTCGTTTCCTTGTCAAGTGGTAACTTGTATGTATGTGAGTAGTTGTAAGCTGGTAAACCTGACTGCCTTGGAAAGTGTCTGTGGAAACTGAAGGAGACAGGAGGTGCAGAAAGATGGCTGTGGAAATGAGGAAAGGGTGAAGAGCAGTGATTGACAGCTCCATCAGACTGCGGCACAATTCTGCACTGTTTTCTGCATGCTGCTCTTTATTCAGCCTCCGCAGTCTTTGACGGTGTATCCACTACATATTTTATGTATTCAAGTTTCCTGATCTAACCTTACAAAGCAACTTGGTGAAGTCAAAAAACCCAAATCCTTATATCAAAGAGCAAATCCTGTATGTGTGTATGTGGGGAGAGGTGGGCACAATATGCTATTTTTCATAAATGTTTTGCATCTCTTTATATATCTCTCTGTAAAGATATGAGGGTAAGTAGCCACTGGGTAGCAAAAGATTAGCTTTCATCTCCTGGCCAAATTCCTTCTGAGGTAATTACATTCTTTCTGACTGAATATAATTTCAATTGGGTACAGTCTTTTTCCTATCTCAGGTTGCTTTGTTGTACATAATGTGAGCTCCTTGTGTTCTCTCTCCGAGACGGGTGCATTTTGCTAACAGATGAAACAATCACTGTATCACAGATTCACAGAAACACAGAATCACAGGATATTAGGAGTTGGAAGGGACCTTGAAAGATCATCTAGTCCAATCCCCCTGCCTGAGCAGGATCACCTCTATTAGATCACACAGGAACGTGTCCAGATGGGTCTTGAATGTCTCCAGAGAAGGAGAATCCACAACCTCTTTACATCAATTTAATGAGATGATTCTGCCTCTCAGTCTATTTCAGGTGCGGAAGTTACTCTGTGACTTCAGTTAATCGCAGTTGTAGCTAATTATATCTGTGATTAATGAAACAGTACCTCTTACTAAAATGTCATGTTAACATTAAGGAGCCAGAAACATACAACTTCTAAAAAGAAAAAAAAAAAAAGTAAGTTAGAATCTGAAACTGGAAAATGATGACTTTAGGTTTGTCAGGATTACAGAGCTGGCCCAGGCTCACTCCATGCTGTTTCTATGTCACAGTGCACACAGCACATGTATTTACTACGTAGCAGGATTCACTGGTATAAAAGCAACACTGTAAAAGTAGCAGCAGCAATGCCAGTTTTTAATCATATGTGAGTGCAGATACCAGTGACAATCATCTTGCCATCGAACAGGAATTGGTAGCAAAAGTTTTAAGATTAGGATGGTTCATATTTATCAGTTTGGTCCTTTTTTTTGTCTTTTAATGAAATATCCTCAGTAAAAAATAAAATTAAAAGTCTGGTTTAAATATAACTTATTCAATCAAAAAAAATTAACCCTATTTAAACTTACTAGAAAGCAGTAAAGCTAAAGATGTTTGTCATGCTTGAGTTTAGGATATGAATTTAAACAGCTGCAGCTTGACTCTTCCATAGTGATATGTGGAAGACAATGCCTTATTCTGAATTCTGCTTCCATTTTCTGCATTTACTTGGCTGGTAAAGTAAATGGCGTTAAGTTATAAATAACTTCTAAAAAGCTGTATAAAATGTGCTTAATAGCTGGACTAAAGTAGTTTGATCATTGTTAAACTGTTTTTAAGAAGTGACATGTGATTATTTTTGACAGAAGCTTGGCACTTAACCAATCTCGAGAGCTAATTACTGTTTCATATGCTCTTCCATGGGGAATGTGTTTCCTTAATAAAAGAAAGGGAATAGAGTTGGGGAGACTAGGTACACACAAGAAAGCATGATGAATAGTAATTCCTTTTAATAAAAGTGAAATACTTCCTTTTGCTTCATCACTGTATTCTGAAAGCAAGACAGGATCACTGTGCACCTTTCACCTGCCTTACCTATTGAGACTATGAGCTATCTGGGTGGCACAAAGTGCCACTTACCTCCTGGGAGTCTGATTATAAAAGTAACTGCTAGGCCAGGCTCAAAGGGACACCAGGAACAGGGCCTGGACCTTCACAGGAGAATTCACAAAGCGACTCTGAAAGGAAGATCCCTGAATATATATTTAGTCTTTTTTATTCATTCAGACTCTTTGTACAAGCACTTGAGAGAGTTATTTCCCTTCTCCCAATTCATCCTCCAAACATCTTCATCTCAAGCCTGGCTCAGGTCTTTGGATCTATGAGACAACCTGCTTAGTTATCTTAAGAGACATAGAACAGGAAGGGAGATAGCATTTAAATAATTGCAAAATTAGAAATTCTCCTGTGTTTTGGGGGAAAGTAAGGATGTAACAGATGTCTGAGTAGGTCCCTTGTCCCACTGGCTACACACCTGCAGCCTGGCTGCTAAATCATACGGTCTATGGAGAAAAAACACTCTACATACACATCTCCCAGGCAGTGTCAAAGGATGAGCAGCAAGAATGTCCAAAGTCACACGAACATCAGAAATAGGTTTCAGAAGAAATACAGATCCTGATATAAGATAGTAATAGTAGAGGTGAAAGATCAGTTATGAGCAATAAAAATGAAAGTTAAACCCCCATCAAGGAACAAAGCTAATTATCTGCCAAGGCCCTCAGTTTGAGAGAGCAGAGTATCAGATCTGACCTTGAAGAATTGTGGAGACTTGCAAGAAGCTTTTGAAATACATGAAAAAAATATATGTAAAATTTTCTTGTCCTCAGCTGAAAATTCTTAATGATTAGGATAACAAAACAAATATCTTTATCAATTTTCCCATCAATCTAGGGCATGGTCCACTACTTGTCATCTTCTGCTTGCAGAAGCACCCAGCACAGCACCCCCAGATGGCCAACACACCGCTGTAGTTCTTTCCACAAACTAGTTTCTTAGCTTTTCAGGAAAACTTCCTTTATAGTCTAAACCTCATTATTCAGTTGATGCTAATACAAAGACAGCTTTCCTACTGGAATATTAAAGAAACTCAGATTGTTTCAGCCACACATGAGATACACTGCAGGACCCCCCCATACATCAGAAAAAAAACAACTATGTCAGTGGTTCATGCAGCCCATCTGCTGCTGCTGGAAATCCAACATATCTCTCAAAAGGGAGCTATGATTCCCTGTGACTCCCCTCCTGCTAATGGCTGGGGAATCCATTTCTTAGATTCAGTCTAGAACTTCTCATCTGATTAAAATAAAACCAAAAATCAAACAAACCCCAAAAGCTAACAACAGTCCTGTGGGAGAAGACAATCAAGCTTGTAGAAGATCCAAGTTCAAACCCATGTCCCTGCAACAACCACTTCACTATGGGCTGCTACAAGGCATGTTTCTCTGCTTTTGACCTGACTTTGTTCTGAGGAACTTCCCCAGTACAAAATGCAGCAGTACTGAGAGCAACACTTTGCTTGTTTGGGGGCTGAGTGCTGGTGCTGTGCTTTTATAATCCTAATGTATCATGTAGGTATCCAGTCTCCTGCTCCTGAGAGGACTCTTTGCTGGCCCAGGAAATATTAATTACACAAAGATAGAAAAGATCCAGTGGGAAAATTATTTGATAATAGGGCTGTCTCACCAGGTTGGCACCTCCTCTCTCCACCAAGATTACATGTACTTACACCTCAATACTCCATTTCCTCATTTTCTTGGCTGAAAAATAAAGACAATTACACTATCCTGACCCTTGCAAAAATCAATGCAAGCATAAATGAAGGGTCAGAAAAGGCTCTGAATGCTTCATTATCTAACACGAGCTCTATGCATTACTGGTGCTGTTATTAACTGTTTCATATGCACCAAAAAACTTGCACTGAATAAAGAATTCTCTGCCTCCTGCAGATAACAGTCCTGGATGGAGGAGTACAGAGCAGGAGCCACCACCTCTGGCAACGAAGAATGCAGCCAGTACAGCAGTTTTGATCACCTACACCATTTTATAAACTCATTATCTCTTGGTTTTCTATTTTCATAGAATAAAGTTATGTTTTTCATGATTTTTTCATCTGAATAAAATTCACTTAATTATCTCAGAGTTTGTTATTACACTAATTGTTTCAATTTACACAGAAGTTGTGATTGCTTACCAGAGTGGAAATAAAGGAAATGCTGCCCAGCCTATACCAAATATATCTGTGAACTCTTAAAAATAAAATAAATCCAATAAAGCACAAGATTTTTATCATGATGTCTAAATTTCATTTTTGTGATGCCATTACATTTATATACACTGTTTTGATAAATAGAAAATATTTTTAGAAAATCATTAGCTCTTTTAATGAGACTAATAAATTGATTTTCATGTCTATGAGGATTTCAATCAATAAACCAGTGTTCTCATCCAGGACACAGATTTTAAAATATATGTGAACTTCAATTTTGTCTTGAGATACATTTACAGTATATAATTGCTCTTAATGAACCATGAAGAAGAGCTGTACCTTTTAATATATAATTTCTAAGGAGAGGGCATAAAAGGACAGATATTCTTCTACTTCTGACTTTAAAGTTCTCTGGTTATCATCAAGATCATTGTAATATGTTCGTTCAGTGTTCTCTGTTCTTTTACAAATAGGCTACTAAGAAACAGCTGAGAATTTCCAGAGAAAAACCAAGAGGGAAGCAGATGATTCAGGGTACTTAACGGGTCGATTAATAACAGCTTGCCTAAGAATTTATTAGTATTTTTACTTGCTATGTATATTCATCAATGTTTTATTTTTAGCTGACATTTTATTTAGCCAAGTCCTCATATTCATCTAGCTCAGACCCAAAATCAGTATCTCACATGATAAATCCACTCACTATTGGTATTTTTCCCACTGAAATAATTTCACTTTTGTAAAGCACCCCATGAACTCCAACTTTGAGTTATGCAAAGTACCTCATTTAAAACTTCTGCCTTCTCTAAACCAAAGAGAAACTGGCAATCTGTGAGTCCTGATTTCTATAGACAATAAATAAGACCTAATCCTCACACTTGGTACAGAAAGGGGATCAAGGCAGAGCTACCAGGTCACAAACCTGGCCGTGAAGTTTGGATCCCAGAGTGGTGTTCCACAGCACAGAGATACAGTTTGGTTTGGAACTCAAAATCTAGGTCCAAAATAACTTTAGATTAAGCCCTTATCTAAATAAGAGAACACTCACCCTGACAAATAGATCAGGTAATACATCTTGGCATTGGGTTTGGAAATGGATGGGCAAGAATGATTTCACTATGGGACATATATGCCAAGTCCAAAGATAACAGAGAACCCGAATATCCAAGGCTCACGCCCCCAAAAAATTCATCATCATCAACAATGACAATAAAAAACAACAATAATAAAACCAACAACATTCCCTTTTGCTAAATGACATCAAATTATATTTTTGGTATAAACTGAGGTGTCCATGAGTGCAAGACATGAAGATGTGTACATAGCCACAGACTACTCATATGACCAGGCCCCGAGCAACCTCTGACAGAGGCAGCATACCAAACCAGCATTATGAAGTTCTAAGTTTTAATTTTATTCATGGTCTGTGATCTCCATCCTCTACTATGGCAAGGTAATTTAGAAAATTTGTAAATACAAGTAATTAAGCAGGTGTAAATAGCACCATGGAACATTTAAGTGTGCTCTTTTCCGCTGAGAACATCATAGTTAAATGAAGTTGTTAATTTTGTCATTTGTAGGAATCAAACATTACAGATACATTGCTAACACACTAATTAAATAGTCAAGATTCTGTCATCATGATTTGATTCACAATATTTCACTTGAGAACAATCAAGAATCATCCATAGATACATTGGCATGTTAAAATGGAGTATTAAAATGATAATGTAAAACCCAGGCTAGAAGAAAGATATTAACTTTCCAGCTTGCTGTTATCCAGATAGGCAAAGGGAGACATTTTTCTAACATACATATTCAACCAAGGCTTTTTGCCATAGCCCAGAAGCTCTATCAATATGTGGTGTAAGAAGTTTAAAGCTGCATTTGCAGGTGGTATCTTCACACATTCAATCATGACATGTTAACTTCAATGAGGAAACAAATTAGACACATGTGCCCACGTAGGAGCACACTTCATTACCTTGGTTAGGAGAGGGCTATAGAAGGCCACCAGCACGTCAGCATGTGCAGGTACAGGCATGTGTCAGCCCACTTGTTCACACAGGCACATGGACCTACGCACAGCCCCAGCTCCACAGAGATGTGAAGCTTTATGGTTTCACAGGGAATGTGGTTTTTATTTCAATGAGAAGTCTTGCTCCAGCTGGAAGTGTAATGACCAGGCACCAGCACCCCAAAGTAGCAGGGTTTACCCTGCTTTTCAGCCCCCCGAGCAAGGGGGTAGGACCAAAATCAGATGGTTGATGCCACCTGCCAACTTCAGAGCAGACTGTGGTTATGTGTAGGAACACCATGTGCATCCTAGTATAGAGTTTTGGCAATGCAGGCATGGAAGGTACCACACACCATTTTAGGAGGTGATACATGTCAATACAACCAGGGCAGTCAAAGCAGAAGATAAATGTGTCTGAAGAAATTTATAAAAACAAACAGCAGCAACAACCAAAAAAACCCAAAACTCAACAAAAACCCCAACCAACCAACCAACCACAAAAAAAAAAAGAAAAAAAAACCCAACCCCAAACCCCAAACTTCTAGTGATCTGATGAGGTTTAGGCCTTGAAGCTGAACTGGTCTCCCGAACCTGTATTATGTCTATCAGGCACCAGGGGCCCATGTATGAAAACCCACATCTTATCTTTAGTCTTAGCTTTTGGTCTTCAGCACTTTCTATTGCCTCAATGATTTGACTCTCTATTCCTGTGGCTATTTGGCTTCTGAATTTAATTCTTCTCCTGCAGGGTGGAGAAATTGTTTACAAGAAAAAACCTCTTGCAGAGAAGCTCTTGGGGAACAATATCACAGGCATGATGACAGACAACGTTTTTCCAATTTACTTTTCATCTGCAAGTATAACCAGACCAAAAACCTGCTTTAAAAGAGAATTTATTTGTCAGACAGAAGTACAGATCTTGAAAATGAAGAAAAAAAAACTTGAAAAATGTCAGGAAGACTTTTGCCAAATTTTTTGTTGCTGAATTGGGAAGTGTGTGCACTTTCCATGTGGGTTTCACCTGTTGCTTTACCAGCTGTGAGATGGTAGGAAAGGATTAGAGGTGCTACTTTTCAAGTGAAAGTGTTGTGTTTGGAAATCTTTGTCAAGCCTGTAAAAGGGAAGATGTTACTTTTAAAAATGAAATATTATTCACCTTCTCTTTTTCAGCCTTACTGTTTCTTGGCTCTACACAATCTGGAAGATAGTGGAAGTATGTGAGTGCAGGAAAAGAAAAAGCCCTTTTTCACAATTTCATCCTTTGCTCATGGAATAGATTGTAACTTCACATGGAAAGTATTCCTGAGGAAAGCTCTACTTTTCCAGTCCTACCTGGAATATCACAGAAAAAACAGATTAAAGGAACTGTCAAGATTAATAATGTCAACAGGACAGTAAAAAATAGAAGCTCATTTTATCTGACTTTACCTTTCCCTAATATTCTTATTATTGTCTCTTCAACAAATCAAACACCCATTTCCAAAATGTTCCCTAGTGTTGAGTAAGAGCAGGACCTCACAAAGACTGAAAAAGCCAGAAATGATCCTGCAGGATTCAAAGGATGGTTAATATTTCCTTGTTTTCAATCACCCTGAAATTGTAATTGAAGATGACATCAAAATAATTTTCCAAACAGCCACTGACACAATGCAGCTGCTAAATTTTCACAGTAAATTCAGGTTAACTTTTTGCCCATGACAAATAAAGCTTTTCTGATCTTTTTCTCCAGCCAAACTCTTTAGTCAGATTGCCACAGCTTCCTATTATAGACCATACAATTTAACAGAATCATAGAATCACGATGGTTTGGGCTGGAAGGAACCTTAAAGATCATCTAGCCACAACCCCCTGCCATGGGCAGGGACATGTCTTGCTAGACCAGGCGGCTCAAGGCCTCATCCAACCTGGCCTTGAACACCCCCAGGGAGGAGACATTTATTTCCATGTCTCCTCTGACTTGGAAACCAGGTTCACCTGTGTGTGGACATCATTCACATTGTTCATTCCTTTAGCAGCTCTTATCAGATGAGGTAACCATAGAGCTACTTTGTTTTCTATGTCCAACCCTTTCCATTTACCTGTTAATTTCCACATCCAATGGTAAGTTAAGCCCCTAACTCCTGCTTTTGTAACAAGGGTTCATGCTGAAAACAACAGCTTTGTGCTGAAATCCTAGATGTAAGAGTTTCAGTGGTGAATCTCTGGAAAGAGAGAAATCCCACAAACAGTCAGACTAAAGAACAGGTTTCAAATGGATTTGCCTGCCGTTATTATACTAGAACAGAAAGTGTTCTAGACATGTCCTTCCATTGGACAATGTCTTCATTGCTGCTTTGCTTTCCCAGTGTCTCAGCTGAGTCTTTTGGGGTGAGTCATCATCACCAGAGAGGTGGTGTGACAGGAGAGGCAGATACACTCCCAGCAAAGAGGTACCAAGTGCTACTTGACAGCAGCCATGTGCCAAAGTGAAGATACTCCTTTGGTAGACCTTAGTGTGTCTATCTCTCTCAGAAATGTTTCCAGATTAAAGAGTAAATTACAGCCAGAGGGTGACAGTGGGAGATGATATGAGAAAATGTTACCAAGGTTAATGACCTATCCCCCAAGCTGCTCAGCTGAGGCTCTTGGCCCTGGCCCTGCCTCATTAAAACAAAATAGGTCCCTGAACAGAGGGCAAATGTGCTAAAAGTTACAATAAGAAATGGGAATGGTGCAAGGGGGAAAAAAACCCCTCCTTACTGTCATTATTATGTTCAATATATCAATGTGAGTACAGGACACCATCTGTATATATGTGTTGGTTATGGGACCTGCTCCTAATAGAGGGCAAATCAGGTTTTCCCTGCTACCACAATAAATAATAAAAAGAAATTAATATTTCCAAAGATTAAACTGTCTTTTTAAGTTCTATATTAAGTTACATGATGGATTACACACTTTAACTATACTGCCCAAGGAGTTTTACTACCGACCCACAATCTTCAGAGCTTCCTTGCTCCCAGGTAGAACAAGCTGTGATCTACTGCCATCAAGTTCTCCTAGGTTTAACAAGATGAATGGGGTTTCCACAACTCTGACAACCTCATTATCTTATGATTTTAATATGTTGTGTGCAGATGTTTTCAATCTTCATGACAAATATTATATTATCTGTTATTACAATTTTTCTCAATACACTGTATCTAAAAGTGACTCCACTGTGCTTTCAGGTGGTTGAAAAAAAGAACGAGCTGCCTGAAGCCAGATGTGGGACAGAAATACTAACCAAGAGACCTATAGAAAGGAGGGGAGGAGCTGAGCCATGCTCAAACACAAGAGTAAAACCTGTCTAAAAAGGAAAGGGAGGAAGCTGTGTTGTTCCACCACAGGCTGGGAACAGGCCAGGTTGCTTCAGGAACCTTCGCCAACAAACCAGACAATACACAACTCAAAAAGCTCTCCAGGGCAACGTAACTTAGATGGCAAAGTCAATTATCCATTCACACAACCTGGCTTCGATGCTGGAGGAGAATTTTAATGGTTTCTCGTGGATTTTTCTTTTTGTAACTGAAAAGAAAGCCAGAAAGAAAAATCACTGCTCTCTTGTAAGGTTGTTTGGGTTTTTTTTGCCAACTTTTTCATTTATCCTTAAATATCCTATAGCAATCCCTCTGGATCTGTGGAAATCAATGCAGTTTAACAAGGCTGGCCTCTCCCCTGGGCTTGGCTGCTTCTCTGCAGAGGGAAAATCAGAAAATCCTAAATTGCCTATCTCTTTCTGGAAAATGGTGTTCTCAAAGTCTGCAGGGAAATTGTCCACTGAACCTGGTTATTGACAAATGATACAAATCTCCTAAGACAAAGAAGATGCTTTTCTCAATATGTGCTCTAGACTCAGCAGCTTCAGTGAGCTGGCAACCTGGGTTGGTGGCATCATCATGATCATCATGAGGTGGTGGAGGCCCCATCCCTGGAGATAGTCAAGGTCAGGCTTGATGGGGCTCTGAGCAATCTAATCTAGTAAAGATGTCCCTGATTACTGCAGGAAGGTTGGACTAGATGACCTTTAAATGTCCCTTATAACCTAACATATTCAATTTTTTTATGTTCATCATCATCATCACCCAGTTTAAACCCACACTAAATCATTCCTGGGAAGCTCACAGGAGGACATCAGATGCATCAGTTACACATTATCTGGACACTTAACTCCAGCCTGAGCAGCAGTCTCTGCTCCTGATCCAACTGGGGTCTTGAGCTCCATCATGGATCCCACATCACACACACTGCTCGCAGCATCCCTGACTAAGTGCATGGTTTGGATGCAGCCAAATTAGGTTTGGGGGTTTCAGAGGGTGGGGAGGAAAACTCTTGCCTGAGCAAATCTATCCTTACTGGAAGAAGCAATGCTGTCCACTACACAAGCCTGATCAGACTGCAGCACATCAGCAGAAAGCAACAAGCAGAAAGCAAGCTTTCCTGCCTAGCAAATTTTAGGGTGACATTATATTTTATGAGCCATAACAAATCAATGGGTGAGCATCCTCCATCTTGGAGCTGCACAACCCGTGTGCTCCCTGACCCATCCCAGTGCAGTCACCAGCTCAACAGGGCTGGTTCTATCGCTGCATTGGACCAAGCAGGTAACTGATTAGCCATCAGTTTAGAGATTAGCCATCTCCTTCTCTGGAGACATTCTCCTCTCTGGAGACATTCAAGACCAATCTGGACATGTTCCTATGTGATCTACTCTAGATGATCCTGCTCAGGCAGGGGGATTGGACTACATGATCTTTCAAGGTCCCTTCCAACTCCTAATATTCTGTGATTCTGTGATCAGTCAAGGGGGGGCTTTTTGGTTTTAATTGCTTCTATTTAATTAATAAAAGATACAACAGCAACCTGAGACAGCCTTTGAATGTACATAGGTAACTTCAGTGTTGCACAAGGAAAGAAAAACAAAAAATGTGATTATGAGCACTAGTTCTGCACTTGGAGCACAATGACTTGCTCAGACACTTGGCTTCACAATGAAATTCTGTCAGGACACTTATCTAGGCTCTTTAGAAAGAACTTCATCTACAAAACCATTTGTTTAATGAAATGTAAGTGTTCTTTTGGGAAAGTTCAGTCAGAGCACAATGCTGAACATCAGAGAGGACCCTGACTAATCTGTGCCACCTCCTCAGCAAAAGACTTTGATCAGTTTTTCGGCTTTCACCAAAGAAAGAGCTATCAGATCACCTGCAACTCAAGCTATTTTATAAAGTTTTACATTTACAATCAATATGTTGAAATCAGTTCAAATCAGTGAGTACAACTGCTGGAAATCATCTCTTTACCATGACCCAAAGTCCTGATTTGAGTCACCTTTCACTCTTACCTGATATGATTTTGACAATTTGTTTCTCCAGGGTATTTTGCCTGTGTAAATGCAAAGCACTGAAAGATGCTCAGTCCCTTTCAACAGTTTTGCTAAGTGAAACATAAAAAGCTAAGTGGGTGAGAAAATAAATGAATCCAATCCTCTGTGAAAAGAGAGAGCAGCCCTTTATTACTATCACTGTTCTGTTTCTACAAAGGGATGAGGAACTATTCTTCTATGTTGCATATTCCATTCTTTTCCAAGTTCCTTACAAATTTAAGAACATAGGAAACCAAGGAAACAAACTAGTTACTTTGGTTAATTTTATCTTGTGACTTCATCCCATACAAAGCATTTCCTTTGTCCAGTGTTTCTATGACCCTACTTCAACTTAATGAGGGATGACTACATTAAAACACTAAAAAGCCAGGTATTTTTCAGAGCTTTTGAATGTGATGTTTACCTCTGTACACTTTCCAGAGTGCCACATAAATAAAACAGGATACCAGAGGTTTCCCCATCTCTTGGAAGGCAGCAGGGCTGGATTTTGGATATGAGACTCTTTAAGAATAACAGATTAACTGGCTACACGTGTTCGTCATGGAAAGTCAAATAAAGGTTCCCAATATCCACCAAACACATTATTATGCTGATGATTTAAACACGTTTTTCCAGCATAATTACAAAAACACTTTTTGGGAGACCTCATCACGTTGTAACTGTCACAGTAATTTGCCATGCAGTCTGCAATACCAATTTTTAATTCCAGGAGTAATTAGATACCTCCTGGGACTTGCCCTGAATACATTTTCTAGTCTGTCCTGTAGACTTATTCAGATAAACTGATTTTGCATCTCTCTCATCACAGAAAGCACGTTAGAATCACCATTTTTTTTTTAATTCAGAATTCTATAGTAATATGATGGCCAAGACACAAATTTGCCTCTACTCACCCCTTCCCACTTCTCTCATCTTAGGCAAATATCACTTATGTTACTACTAGTTAATAATAAAGATGAATTAAATTTAAGGTGCCCTGTGTTAGCAGGGATCTAATATCAGCTTCCCTGAGGCAAGCAGCAAACACTGTGTAAACAAGGATGGGCATCACAGGAAATGATCCAAACTTTTATCCAGGCCTGGAACCAGCCCCAACCTCAACACTTCGAGTATTTGCTTCCTCCCTGTGTAATTACATCTCTCTCTCTGAAGAAGGGGATTATCTCTTTCAGGTTATGCTGTGTGGGCTCACATATCAAAGGTTACTCAATATTCAAGAAGGATGTGGAGCTGTTGGAGAGGGTTCAAAGGAGGCCACAAAAATGCTCAGGGGGCTGGAGCACCTCCCCTGTGAGGACAGGCTGAGGGAGCTGGGCTTGTTCAGCCCACCTGAACCCTGCTATCTAGGGCACAGATGGAAAACACAGTGCTGAGCTGTTACCTGTCTTAACTGGGTAAGACAGGTAAGACACAAAATCCTGGGGAGAACCTGGAACTGATGTAAGGCTTTCCAAATCCCAGCCAGTGATCTACATCCAGGGCTAATTCAGAACAGGAGATGACAGTGCAATAAAGATTAAATTCCCTTACATGTGCTACCCAAGCAACATCTTCCATGGATTCATTTTAACGTGTTTTTTGGTGGTGGGTTTGGTTTTTTTTTTTCCCCAATTCATAGAATCCCACAGAATCACAAGGTTCTGGAAAAGACCATTATGATCATCAAGTCCAACTGTCCCTGTCCTCTCCTAAACCATATCTCTAAGCACTTCATCTACCCATCTTTTAAATATACCCAGGGATGGGGACTCCACCACCTCCCTGGGAAGCCTGTTCCACACTCTGACAGCTCTTTCAGTGAAGAATTTCTTCCTGACATCTCATCTGAGCCTGCCCTGGTGCAGCTTGAGGCCATTTCCCCTTGTCCTATCACCTGTTCACCTATCACCTATTCACTCTGCAGAAGAGACCATCACCCAGCTCTCTCCAACCTCCTCTCAGGTCATTGTAGGCAGGGAGAAGGTCTCCCCTCAGCCTCCTCTTCTCCAGACTAAACCCCCCCAGCTCCCTCAGCTGCTCCTCAGAAGGTTTGTTCTCCAGACCCTTCCCCAGCCTGGTTCCCCTCCTCTGGACCCGCTCCAGGACCTCGGTGTCCTTGTAGTGAGGAGCCCAGACCTGATTCAGTTACAATCAATTGCCTTAGCAGTCTGGAAAAGTACCTTGCAGTCTACTAGTCCTGACCACTCCTATAGTTAGTTTTGCAGTAAATTATCAGATGTGGATTGCACAGGTGAATCATGTGTAAAGTTAACTATGTAAAAAACATGTTAATAAACCCTCTTTTTTAATCTATTGCATGATTGCAGGCTCCTTTCTAACCAGTTCACTGTTTTTTGCACATCAGTTATTTGATCAAGCCCTAAACATGTCATTCTCAAAGTACTCTGATAGCCTTTCATTATAACTTACATTGTTTCCACAAGACAAGAACCTGATGTTCCATATGTTTCTCTGCAGCTGTGAAGGTTATAGTTGCCATATCTAGAAATATAAGAAAAAATGTCATGTCTCCAGGTACATCTTTCCATCTGGACAGTACTTTTCCCTCAGAAATATTTTGAAGCCTTTTGTTCTATTTTATCTGACTCAGATAATAAGACTCTCACAAACCCTTCTGGGGAATGTTCCTCAAGACTTACTATATCTTAATGTCATCCTACACAAACCACAACTTCCCATTGCTGCAGTTTCTCAAGTACTTGCCACTGTTGTCTCCATTGTACCTTAACCCTGATTCACCTGTTCCATGCTACGTAACCACAGCTCAGTTTTTAGTCAGTAATTATTTTTTTCCTTTTTGTTACTCCCCTATCTTTTAAATTCATTTTAATTGCCACCCACATCCTAGCACAACATCAGTAGCAGCCACATCCTAGAGACAAACAGGCCCTATTGGCTTGAGTTTCTGTAGCCTGTGACTAACGTATCACCACAACAGAGAAGAAAACGGAGCAGATTTCATGAAGTTTGCTCTGGATGCACTTTTTCTCAGCTCCTGAAACAGTACAGCTCCTTTGATGTACCAGTGCAGAGGGATCTCATCTGCATCAGTGCTCATGTGCCTGTCTGGCTCCAGACAGCAGTGGGAAGTGTGCTGCTCACACTTCTCCACACAGCACAGGACACGGCAAGTGCACTCCCAACCTCCTGTCTCTGGGGCATTTTCACCTGTACTGCCCAGGACAACACAGCCCTAGGCTGCTGTGCCCTTGCAGAAATACCACATGGCAAATTTAAGATTGATCTTGTCTCCACCATCACACCCATTCTGACATTTATTATCAGCACATTATTATCATCTAGCCCAACCTCCTGGCTGAGCAGGATCACCTCGATTAAATCACACAGGAATGTGTCCAGATTGGGCTTGAATGTCTCCAGAGAAGGAGACTCCACAACCTCTCTGGGCAGCCTATTCCAGGGCTCTGTCACCCTCACAGTAAAAAGTTTTTCCTTACATTCAGACGGAACTTCCTCTGCTCCAGCTTGACCCATTTCCCCTTGTCCTGTCACTGCCCATCACTGAGAAGAGCCTGGATCCATCCTCCTGACACTCTACCTTTACATATTTATTCTCTTGCACCCTTATATATAAATAAGTGCTTACTCTGTCTAGGTTTTGCTCTCTTATTTAATACAAAAATTTCTCCTACATATTTCCATGTATTTCCAAGTGCAACATTGTTAAGTAATTTTCTACCTCTAGTAGGTAGAAAATTACTGACCTCCATCCTCTTGCCCTATTGCTCTCCTCTCAAGAGGATTGCAATGTTTCCTCATTTTCTATGTACTGCAAATTGGCATCTTCTTTTCCAGGACACCAAATGTTATATGTGACCAAAAAAGGCCAATACTTTCACAGGTTCAAGTCCCAGCCCAGAATGAACAAACAGAGCACAGAGAGGTTTTAAGATGGCCATAGTGACCAGAATCACTAGTGCTGAGCTTCCCACAAAGCCCATGGTGGCACAGGTCTGTCTTTCCAACCTGACTGACCCCTTGTTGTGGCATTTTTTTCAGTAGGACTGGCACAACGTTATTACCTTAAGACCTCATAGCATGTTTTATCACAAACCCAGAGACTGGTTTGAGCTGGAAGCGACCTCAAAGCCCATCTAGTTCCTACCCTCCACTAGCCCAGGTTGCCCAAAACCCCATCCAGCCTGACCTTGAACACTGCCAGAAAGGGGGCAGCCACAGCTTCCCTGAGCAGCCTGTTCCACTGTAAAAAGAAATAACCCCCATAATCTATTCCTTGTCTAAATCTATTCTCTTTTACTTTAAAGCCATTTAAGGCCTGTCCTGGCTGGATGTGAACTAGAAACCTCAACACTTGCTACTAATCTTACTAGAGCTTTCTCTATTTTCTCTAATGCCCTTTTCTCTATCTTATTATTTCCTGTACTCAACGTGTGGTAGAGTTTCTTCCTTTCCCCATGAGGCCATGATATATTTATCATTCTTTCAAAGTTGATCCATTAGCCATCTGAAAATTCAATAAGTTTAAGTTGTTGGGGTTTTTTTTATTATTTATGCTTTAATTTTGTAAATATCATTGCAAGTGACAGGCCATAAACCATGTATTCACTGGATGAAAATGTCATTGTGATATCCAGTAAATTTTGCCATTAGTAAGTTATGATTACAGTAGGTTTTCAGCTGTACTGTCATTTCAGCTTAAATTGGCTGAAGCAAATTTTTCATACCATGATCTCTGAGGAGACCAGTCTAACACCCACTGGAGTCTAACACAGTGGAAGTCACTCTGTTTGCTCATGTGAACCATGGTCCCAACCCCATACAAAGTATAAATAAATTTAACATTACAAAGTGACAGCAGTGAGTGGCCTTGCAAGGAGATAAGCAGTCACATTTTCTCCAGAAGTGACAAAAGATGTCCCAGCTTCCTCACCTGTAAAGAAACCACCTTCACTGCAATAAAGCTGTAGGAAGGCACTTACCATTCAAGTTGTTTACTTTCCCAGTCTCCAGAGTGCAAGCACGAAGCTATTTTTCTTAATTATCAAACCTCTAAAAACCCATCCAAATGCCCTTTATAAGGGGAAATCAAAACAAGTCACAGGTGTTTAATGCAGCTTCACAGCAGATAGCAGATGATGCCTATAAAGGTTTATATCTTTCCACAGCAATAATGATGATCGAAAAATTAAAATAAGAAAGCATAAGAGTTCTTAAATATTTCCTATGCTGTGCACATTTTTGAAATGGGTTCTCTATTGAAATGGTTTTTGAATTTTTTTTTAAATTATTATTACTAGTACTACTACTACTACTAGTATTGTCATTATTATTGTCATTATTACAATTATTATTCCCTTTCAAGAGATCTGGCAAACTGCAAGAGATTGAGAGACTGGATTTACTGCATTTTCCTGCAGTCCCTCGTGTAACTCTTCACAACAAAAGGAAACAGCTTTGCATTGCTCTGCAAAATGTCAGGAGTGATAACCTAGGGAAAAATTTTATATGCACCCTTGTAAAAATGAGAAGCACACTGTGGTATGTACAAATTCTCTAAACTAGATATGTACCTGAATTCTCTAGGTGGTGTTGAAAATTTGTCACAGAAAATGCATGTCTCCAGGTCTCACTTTTCCCTGTGCCATTCATCAGATCCAGCTTTTCCCATGCTAGAGTCTTGAATCAGAATTCAGTTTACCAGGAACTATAGAAAACCCTGTTAGTTTTTGACTTGGGTCCTGGTGAGAGATTGTCTTTTTGCCCCATGTTCATTTCACTCATGTTTTGAAAACATTCTTCCTTAATGGAAAATATGTAACATCATTCACAGAAGATTTTGTCTGTGTCTCTATCAGATAGTATCAGACCTTAAATTCCTGAAAGGGAAAAACGATTTAGACAGAATTCAGCACTGACCAGAACCTTGGTTTGCACTTCTCCCAATGTTTTAGGTTGTTTAGAAGTTCATGGAACTGGAGGAGAAGAAAAGGGACAATGAGAGCAGCACAGTGTAATCCCCTCTGTGCACTGGATTCATGTTTACTGGTGCTACTGGGGCTGAATGCAGGGGAGAGGCTGAAGATATGTGCTATTCCATACACTAAATATCAGAAATTGCTTCAAAGGAAACTGGTACTTCTTTTTTTTTTTTTCCTGCTGCCTGCTGTATTCCTGCTTCCAGGCCTACAGATGGGCTTGGCCATACATGGCTCACTGAGGATCACAGAATCAAAGAACTGTCTGGGCTGGAAGGGCCCCCAAGGATCATCGAGTTCCACCTCCCTGCCACAGGCAGGGCCACCAACGTAGAGGCCTGCAGCTAGACAAGGTTGGCCAGGGCCCCATCCAAAGTGGCCTTCAACACCTCCAGGCTTGGGGCAGCCACCACCTCTCTGGGCAGCCTGTTCCAGCACCTCACCACTCTCTCCATGAAGAACTTCCCCCTGATCTCCAACCT
>VXBZ01008927.1:35719-58993 GCA_013399135.1 Heliornis fulica | reverse complement strand
GAAGTTCTTCCCTCTGAGGGTGGTGAGGCCCTGGCACAGGATGCCCAGGGAAGTGGTGGCTGCCCCCTCCCTGGGGGTGTTCAAGGCCAGGTTGGATGGGACCTTGAGCAGCCTGGTCTGGTGAGAAGCGTCCCTGCCCATCGTAGGGGCGTTGAAACTAGATGATCTTGAAGGCTCCTTCCAGCCTGAACTATTCTATAATTTTATGTATCTATGATCAAATGAAATGGTTCAGATTGTGATGCAGTCAGAATCATTGCTGGTTGCACAGACATTATTCTGAAAGCAGTTTGCCAGACTCCCACAGGCAAGACTTTTCAACTTTCTATTTTCTACAGAAATAATTTTTTAGTTTCAGAAGATAATGACAAATTTCAAACTTATCAGATAATTACTTTAGCATAACTAGTCACATGATCAGAATGATGAAAGCACATATGTTTGCATCTGGGGCAAACAAAAGTGGAGCTTCCCCCTCTTCGTGGTTGCAGTCTTCTGAGTGCACTGTAAGGAGCAGCAGAGTAATAGGGTAAGCAGCACTGAGAAGATGTGAAAGCTGTCATGTTAAGGTAGAAGAGAGCAATCACTTCATTCACAGAGTTCTCTCTTTGCTTTTAAGCTCATTAAAGAATACTACAGATCAATGAATTTTCTCATTAACCAGCTTCAGCACAAGGGTGTGAACATTCAAAGCAGCTTTGACTTGCATATGGAAGAGCTGAACAGATGACAACTGCTCTGACATCCTTTCCAGTCCAGGATCTCTCTGGACTCAAGGTTTATATGGCAGGAATGAGGGTTGCACACTGGGTCTTGCTAACTCACCTCTCTGGGGACTGAAAATTTCCTTTATCTCCTGCCCAAAGCTTTGCCAATTTACACTTTACTGCTTGGCTTCTGCTTGTGAGGACTCTTCTTTCCCTGTTCAGGTTTTCTGGTAAGCAGGAAGAGGGCAGATGAACAGATCTTTTTGAGGCAGGGCTACTTATTCCAGTTTGTTATTTTTACATCTGAAAAAGCTTTATACTGTGCTTAAGAGCATACATCTTGTAAATTATGTTATGAAACACAAATAAATTATTTCAAATACACATGTTTTATTCTGCATGGGTTCTGCATTCCAAAGCACAAAAGCAGGTTGGTTCTGGGGAGGTATGATGATATGGCTCACAAACCCCAAAATTTTCCAAATAATAAGACTACTAGTTTCCAACCTCGAGGGTTTTAGCAGATGAGAAAATGACATATAATTACATTCAAATCCAATAGCAGAGACATTTTACTCACAATTGTAAAATGTCTACACATATAATAGCCATGCAAACAAAAGTTCAGTTCTCTTTCCCCTAGCTCTGTACACAGTGGCTGAGTTTAAGGCAGTGAGCAAAGTTTCCTGATAGCAGGTTTCTGCTAAATAAAGACCTGCAGGTCCTTACTGGTTAATCTCTCCAGGCTTTAGTTTCTGTCTAATTATTTTCTGTTCTTTCAATTTAAATTGTAAGGGTTTTGGTGCAAAATGTATCTCCAGCTTATCAAATAAAGTTGTATAAGAAGTCACACGTCTCAGAAAGGTGAAAGCAAACCTTTGCCTAGGGATGCATGAAAACAAATTGTTTCCAGACAATCTTGCTGTGTCAATTTAAAACTGTAATTAATACTTGTCAATTAAAACTCTCAAGACAGTTCCCAAGCTGCAGTTTACACAGAAAGGCAATAGCCACGTTGTGTAAATCCCATGGGTCCTGCATCAGGATGGCTGGGTGCTACCGAATCTTCCCTCACTCCTGTGAAGGAGGCAGCACGAATCCCAGAGGTGATCACTTCTCTATGTTTCACATTCAGAAATCTAAGTCCCTCTGAGGAATGGAGATGTGAAAACAACCTTCAATTCCCATGGAGATCTGTGTTGGTGCACCTCTCTTTCAGAGGTGTCACAAGAACCCATGTCAGCTCTCCTTTCCCTGAAGACCCAAAACCCAGCAGTTATCACCGTGAGTCTCTGCAGATTCTAACCGCTGTCACGGCTGACATAGTTGGGTAAAGACTCAAAGCCATGTGTATCCAGCCCATGTAAGTCATTGAACAAAATAGCAGTAGAAACTTAGCTTGACTTCTAGGTGATCGATTTTTTTTTTCAAGACTAGCATTTTGAGTCTATTTGATTATAAAAATCCAATAATGAAGAGAAATGCTTCTCTTCTGTCACAAGCCTGCTTTGAAGAGCAATGATTCTTCATTTCTTAACTTGATTTATTCAGATAATCTACTTGACCTCATGCAGACCTTCTGTTTTCATGTCTGAATGGGGAGGAAGGGTTCCTAGTTCATGCAAGAAAACTGGAGGGACTATGAGGAAAACTGAGACCCAAAACATTGTTTTGAGATGAAAAAGTAAAACCTGTTTTTATTACAACCATTGTTACAATGGTCTTATTTTCTCTGCATTTGTACTGTGGGAATCAAAAAATTGAATTATTAGCCTAAGATAAAAATGTAAATAATTCAAAACTGTCTTTCTGGAGCATATGTGAGTGTATTATCTGAATGAGGCTTTGTGTTTCCCTGTGATGAACAGACAGGAACCATCATGTACAGGTTACAGGCTTAAAGAAAGATGCTCAGAAGACTTTATTCTCTTCATACAGCCTGAGTGTCTCTCACTTCATGCCAGTCTCAGGTCTGATCCTGCAGTCTGACATAGTTTTTTACTTGAGCAACATCTTCCCTTGTACAGGCAACCCAGTACGGGTCTAAGGAGCAAGTTAGGTCTTTACCCCTTCTCATACCCATTGCCAAAGAGCAGTAGGAAAGGCACTTGCATTGCAAGATTTTGGCCAACCCTGGGTGGTCCTTCCCTCCCTCACAGCTTTTGTGTTTTCTTATTCTCCCTTTCTCTGCCCAGTACTGTACCAATGTTTTTTTCACTTGTCATAAGTAAGAGAAAACTACATCTCCAGAGGGTACCCAGAAGGAGATGCCAGGAGGCCTGGCAACAAGTTGGTTTTGGCAGCAAGTTTGACCTGAAGGCCAAACAGCAGGTTGATTTTGGGTTTCAAGGGATTCCAGTCCAGAGGGTGGTTTTATTGGCTGAAATAGCACCTACACTGTCACAAAGGACAAGCACCTCTGTGAGCAGTACTTGCACCTTTACAGTACCGGGAGCTTTAATGCGTAGCTGGAAGGGAGCAGGTCAGTCCACAAAAGGCTAACCTTGTCCTCCTCTTTGGGGGTCAAACATGTAGCAACAGGCAGCTTTATTCAACTTAAAACCCCACACAGTTGTGCTCTTCATTAGCTGGGAGCTAATGAACTAACAGCCATAACCCACACGCTTGAGAGTCACAACTTGATTAACTTGTGACCTGCTTGAAATACCTTTAAATGAAAGTTATTTTCCAGAACACTGGTCACTACTTTGCTAGAAGATATATATAGCATAACAGACATTTTTCAGAGTGGCAGTAAGCCCTAAGTCAGAGATTTTGACTTCAGAAGGAAAAGCTGTAAACAGTGAGAGGAAGACAGAGCAGTCTGCAGAAAACTTTGTCCAGAAATAGCCATTTCAGATCATGTGGTTTGAGCAGATAAGACACATTTGAATATGTACCTTTGGGTACCCTATATTAAGTAAGTATTTGCTGTTTCTTTTGAGGGATTCGTGACAGTGCGTGCCATCTACTGTGAAACAAGACTCCTGACAGAAATAATGGATCATAGTTTCTAAAACACAGCGGAAAAATGGAGTCTTTCCATTGCCTTTAATGGGCTTTGGATCCATCCCAAACGAGCTGCAGCGATGTGCTGCTCGCTATAATTCACTGGCTCTTGCCCCTGCCTTATGGCAAGAGAACGTCATCTAGCAAAGTGAGCTGCCTGCAGCAGGTCCACACTGCTTCACCCTTTGGGCTGCCAGCATCGCACAGTGCCATGTCTGTGACCAAGGATGGTATGAGAGGGAGAGGGAAAACCCCCTTCAAAGGCAGAGACCAGCTCCAGCAGCTGCCACAGATGCAGCCCTTCTTCACTGTGTTCTGCCAGAGGGGCTCGAAGTCACAGCAAGTTTTTCCAGTGCTTTGGATGAGAAGTTCTCCTGCAAAGCAAGTAAGACTTGGCAGAAACCCAGTTCGTGGACAAGGTGCTGCTGCCTGGGTGCTGCTCCTTGGGCAGGGGTCACCCAGGTGCTACTTCCCTGAACCCATCACAGAATCACAGAATATTAGGAGCTGGAAGAGAGCCCAAAAGATCATCCAGTCCAACCTCCCTGCCCGAGCAGGATCATCTAGAGTAGATCACACAGGAACACATCCAGATTGGTCTTGAATGTCTCCAGAGGAGACTCCACAACTTCTCTGGGCAGCCTGTTCCAGTGATCTGTCACCCTCACAGTGAGAAAGTTCCTCCTTCTATTAAGATGGAACTTTCTATGTTCCAGTTTGAAACCATTTCCCCTTGTTCTATCACTGGCCATCACTGAGAAGAGCCTATTATCTCTCCAGAGCCCATGGAAGGGAGCTGAGTTGGCCAACTGTTTTCTCCTTGCCCACAGGCAGTTCCTGCTGGGAATACAGCCCATGGGTATGTCTGTATTTCCAAAGCTTCTGGTTTAGTAACACGTTTTGTTCTTTCCTGCAGCAGCACCAGCACATGGTGGATTTTGTCCCATGTCCAAGTGTTACAGCCCAGTTATGTTGCAGATCCCTGCAGAGTTGCAAACACACCTCCTGACCTGCTGCTCCCTGCTCCTGCTTGTACTGTGGCCTCCAGAGAGCCAGAGGATGAAAAGTACAGTTCTCAGAGCCATATCCTCAAGCTGCTGTTCAAAAAACATTGCTTTAAGCCACCTTGAACTGCCCCTATCCCTGAAGCAGCTGGTGACCTCCCATCTCTCCAGGCCCTTTCCACCTTGTTCTGCTCAGTGCCTGGATTTGGCAGAGGTTTAGCCGGCTGGGTGTTAAACCAAAGCAAGGTGTTGAAGCATGATACAGTAGTGGGGGACAGAGACAGGTCCCACCCCTGCCACACAGACCCTTGGAGGTGGCAGATGGGCAGGGCTGCTCCCACTCCTTCCAGGGAGTGCAGCCAAGTGAAGTTCCAGCTGGGTGGTATTTAGGTTCCTGTTCTCCCTGAGTTTTGCAGGTGGAGGTTTTGAATTCAGCCCCATTATTGGTATGAATAGGAGTTGCAGGTTGTTTTCTCCATACTGGATTGCTCCAAGTTTTTCATATGCAAATCTGGCTTGAGCTTAGGCTTCAAAGCACAAAGACTTGTGTGCACATAGTAACACACCTCAGAAAGGAAAAGACTGAATAATTACTGGATACAGAGCTCCTCGCAGTAAGAAAAAGGTCATTCTGCAAAAGAAACATCCTTTTATTCCTGAAATTAAGCTGCTGAAATAATGCTAACGGTGAGGTTTGGCTGCAGAGCTCTCGGCAGTTTCATTACTGAGAATGACTTCCCGCAACTATCTGGAGCACAGTGACTCCTGGCAGACTCACATCTCCTATCAGGTGTAAAGAAACACAGCCACCAGCTCTCCTGGCTTCTGTGTGACTGTTAAGATGCCATATGAAGGAGACCAGACATCACGTCCCATTCCGATAGAACTCGATGTGGCAGCAGACTGACTTTTTTTTTTTTTGTGAGAAGTTAATTTTTCTCATGGGCAAAAGCTGATTTCCTAAATCCAGCCTATAAAACCAGAAGCTAGGGTAGGTGTAAGACTGTAATCAGAGAAATAAAATATTAGACTTTCCACATCATAAAAGCTCATGCACTCTTTCTAGTAAGCAGATAGAAGGATTTCTTTAATCAGTGCTTGTTCATGACTGTAAGCTAACATCTAAAATCTTGGCACTCATCTTTGGCACATTTGCTGAGACAAAATATCATTATTAACAATTACAGCAGAGTTATTCTAAAATATTTGCTGCACTTGAGCAATTATCTGGGTAATCACTGACAGAAGGGTACAGACAACGATGCCAAAGCACAGAGCTGAGTTCTTGGTTCCTGTTTTCCAGTCTTAGCCTCAAATTAAAAGTCACTGCAAGTCAGCGGAGTTAACCTACGTGCACAGCAGCATCGTGCAGCGTTATCACATCCAAGCTTACCCAGAGACATATTCTTTCCATGTTTACCAACTCTGAATGTGTCAACATGTCACACTCACACAGAGCTCTCCATACTCTGCAACCCCACATCATATGAACCTTATCTCGGGATGATTCTCCGCTTCTGAAAACATGCTGCGGTGCAGCTCGGCGCTGGTGACACTGCCCACCTGAAGAAGCACCAGCACTGAGAAGGTCTCCATCTGCTAACACAGATTGTTCGCTGCAAACCCAGCTCTATAAAAAGATCCTGTAATCACATCTCTCCTAAGGCAGATTTTGGAATCCGAGAGGTCCTGCATAATTGAAGAGCTATGAAGGAACGGTAGAGAAATACGTAGTGGTACTGCACAGTCCCGATGAGTCATCCAGATTACAAGCGGAACTGGAGTGTGTTGCCTCACCAGTTTAGCTGGAGAAGACTATTTCATTCTGTTTTATACCCTCTTACTGAGCCTGCTGGTCCAAGAAACTAATTATTCAGAGGAAGTCTCATTTTGATCTGAGTCTTATCTTTGCATTGTCACTGCTATATAAATAAAATCTTGGCTAAAAATATACATTTGAAATTGTTTTTCTTTCATACCAAAATAGATTCGTGTGTGTGCATGCATGACATGCAAACATGCAAGTCTTGACAAACTGAATCAATCAAGGAACCAAAAAAAAAAAACTCAAAAAAAAACCCACACACCAAAACACCACTGTGCATTCTCTTACCAACACTTTCCTTTTACTAGGAAAAAAAAAAAGTGTGGGTGAAATTGTTGAAGTATTTGTGATGGAAAGACCCTCAACGGCAGGGTTTTAAAAATAATGTATTTAAAACCCACGTGCAGATGCAATAGGTCACTCTTGCAGGTTTTATGGATACAACAGAAATGCACCACTGCAGTGTAGAAGTACGACTGCACTTCACACAACCGCCAGAGAGTCACAAAACACACAACTGCCGGCACAACCCGGTCACCACATGACGTATTGCGACCCGCAACGGTCACAAAACTGAAAGTTACCGCCCGCAGGCCCCTCCCAGGAGTCAGTGTCACAACCGCACAGAGTCACCGACACAGCGTCACAACTCACTAAATACCACCCGTGTGTCGGTCACGCCCCCGAGAGTGCACACTGAGAGCATCTCAACTGGTCACTCACCCCTCTCCAGGTCAGGGCTCTCAGGCCGGTCCCTCAGCCGCAGCCTGGCCACGGGGAAGGGGCTCCTCGCAGAGCTGGAGAAGCGGCTCCCGACTCCCAGCCCGAATCCGAGGGGGTTTATTCCGTTGATTTCTTTGATCTACGCGGCAGTGGGCAGGCCCGTGCGGGAATTAACAGTGTGCCCCTTATCTCAGGGCCTGTCTCTTGCGTGTCCCCACGCTGTCTGGGCCCATTGACGCCAAATGCTGGCCCAATGGCTTGGCTTTGTCCTTTTCAGGCAGCTGAACAGGGGTTTGATGGGACTGCTCGGGGCATGTTGTTTGTGGGAGGAATTCAAGGCTCAGCCCAGGTTTCATTCTTTGAGTGAAGGAGCTCGGCCCGGTTCAGTCCCAGCTTCCAGAGCAGCTCCAGGCTGAGCCATCTCCACAGCTCCCCAGGAGGTGTCTGCAGAGATGGGGCCTCAGCTCAATTCCAGGCTCAGTCGCTTTTACAACCAACTCTCCGTGAGTCCCCTGGTACCCTGGACATCACCGAAACCTGTTTGTGGAGCTCAGACCATCCTTACAATATTTCTCTAAGAACAAAGTCTGCCATTCCTGGCATGAAGCCAAAATAATTAGAGAACCTAAAAGGAGGAAAAATGGGGACTGAGGGTATAATTTTGACATGACAAAAATTATATTCAGGAAGGTGTTACAGAAGATGAACTCAGAATAAGTGGTACCACATCAGCTCTTGGTGAATGCCTGAAACTCTCAAGATTTAAGTGTCCACTATGATGTCACTAGACCAGAAAAATGACCAACAGAAGAACAGAATGTAAAACTTATTTTGGGGGGGAGGTGGCAAATACTTATTTTCCTTCTTGAATAGAGCTTGGTTGTTTCCTTAGGCAGTCCTTAGTAGAGATCAGACAGCAGAGTGTCTGCAGCTGATAAATTTTGGGAGCTTTGTCAGATAAGGGAGATTTCTTTAAAGAAATAATTGAGCATGTCCAGCTCAGTTGCACACTTAACTCAGCCAAACTTTTCTCCCTCAGTGGGAAACAGCTACCAAAGTATCCATCTCTTGATCCCCTAAATCTAGGGTTTTATAAAGCTCGCTATTTTCCAGCACTAGCAAGTTCTGGCAGATGTGCATTCCAGAGGAATCAGTTAAATTATAAGGAAAAGCAAATGCCTAGCAGTAAAATTAATTGTGCATCTACTAGACAATGAAGAGGAATTAATGTCAGGTGAATGTGGATAATTAGAGTTTAAAAGAATTCTTCAGTGTCATTTTACTAGTGACTGCAATCATGTGAGTGAACACTAGAGATATACTGTGAGGAGTTTTTACTTCTCTAGGATGTTTGATTTCCATTGCATCCTCTTATACAGGCACAGGTTTTACACTAAATGCAAAACTGTTTCATTTATATTGACTGGCTTGAAGAAGCCCTATTGGCTACACACATTTGCTCAAACGTTCATGATTTCAGAAGGAGAATTGCTTTAGAATTACAAAAGAGGATGGTATTCTGGCATTTATGGTATCTCGAAGACTACTTGTATCAAAAGGAATAATGAAAGTGATGCTACATTAACATATTTATAAATATGTATTAAAAAAAAGAAGGCAGAATGTTCCATTACCATAGATAAAGGAAGGGATTTCACAGTTAAAGGTGAATTGTCTTTTGGGGCCAAAGACTGAGAATTTGTTAGTCCTTCATCTTCTAACAGCTGCCATTCAGAGTACTGTGCAGGTCTCATATCTTGAACTTGTGTGAGGACTTGTCTTCCTACTAGGAATTAAAGAGATTTTACAACTAAACATGACAGTTCTGATTAATAAATACAGAGACATTTGTAACTCTATGTGTACAGCACACCGTGTTACAGAATCATTTGTGTCCTAATAAACATTTTGCTTGGACAACATCTTACAGGAATGAATGCAACACTGATTAGGTATTTTAGAAAAAAACCCAAACATTCGTAAAGGTGAATATAGGAGAGAAAAAAAAGGTTTTTCTTTTATTTATTGAGCCTGAAGCTATACATATATATATATATTATTCTTTCTAGATCTTTTCTGAAGAAACAGGTAAAATATATCAGGAACTATATATTAGTTTAGGTTCTGGCCATAAAAATATGGGGATCAAATCAAATAGAGAATTTTAGGATTGCTTAACTTTTTAGATATATTAATCATGTACCTGTACTTTCCTATTTTCCCTAAGGGAGACTTCTAAAATAGGTCAAATAAAGCACTCTAAAATTGCCTGTTGCTCTTCATTGACTAGAGAACATTTGGTACAGGAATCAGTTTGACACAAAATCTTTAATTTAGGTACTTTTGGGTATACTAGGTTTCTATAGTCCCATTACAGTCACTGGAGCCTGAAGAGCAATTCAGCTCACCATAAAGTAGGTACTTAGTGGCTGGTCAGCTGAATCGTTCATTGATTGCTTTTACTAGATCTTCATTAATGGTGATGGGACGTTAGACATTTTTTATGCAGTTGCTTATATTTAGGGAACCTAATCTAGACTTGATCTTCCATCAGAAATATTAGGGGTCCACCTGAAAAAACCCTTCTTACTAAGTCAGAGCACATGAACCCTACCCATTGCCTCAGACAACTTCCAGCTCATTTAAAAGTATCTTTGTTATAACTAAGAGACAACAATGACTTGCAGAACAAACATCTCCCCTGAACTCGAACCTTCAAAGGAATTATACATAGAAAAGGCATATTATTGAAAGTTGTTAGTTACAGCTCCACTTACTTCTACTCAGAAGAAAAAGCAAGAACAAAGTATGGTTCAGCAGAGGACAATGACCAAGACATTTGCTAGAGGAATATGGCTACTGACATAGTTGGTGGCTCAATCTCATATTTGGCACAGGCCTGTTATAGTTTAGGCAGATAATAATTTACTCCAGCCTGTGTTGATCAGTTAGGAGTTTATTAAGATCAGCAAGCAATAGCAAGCAAAACAGCGCTGAGAGTAGCTGGGGAGTCCGTGCTTTGCCAACGGCTCTCAACTCTGTCCTTCCTCTCCCAGTCTTTTATAGTCCCTTGTCTTTAGCTTTCATGTAGTTTCCAGGTGAACTCTGTGTCTGCACATACAGTTGCTAGAGGGTCGTCTTGACTCCTCTGGGGGGGTGAGGGTGAAGTTCGTAGTCTTCCTCCACGTTGTGGATCAGCTTTAGTTTTCTTTATGTGGTCATGTTGGCTGAGCATGAGGCAGGGGGGAGTCATGTCTGTCTATCCAACAGGAGGTTGATAGTGAAGTTATTCAGCAGTAGTGACATGTTGCAAGTTATCAAGGACATAAATCTTGCAAATTATCAGGGAATGCAAGTTATCAGGGAATGGTTACATGAATCTTACACCTGGATGTGGTGGCCCTGACTTTAGATAAAAGAAAGAATGCAGACACAAAGAAAAAGGGGGGGCCTTCTCCCTTCTGCTGGTTTGAGAACAAATTCTCTATGTACTATTTTATGCAACTGTTTTGTGTAATCAGCACTTTGTCCAGCTTCTGCTCTGTGGTCTTACTGTTATTTACACAAGTCCCCTACTATATTTGAGTTTCTCTATTGATGAACAAATTATCTACTTAAATTTATAACAGGCCTAATGACAGTGCTGTCGAGGTGACAAACACTCAAACTAGAGCTCAAATTCCATCCAAGAACAGAAAATGGGATGCTGTGATGTTGTCTTGAGTTCCATGTCACTCTTGCATATCATACCTATCACAAGGTAAGTATTTACCCAGAATTTGAGCAGTAGGCACCCTTAACTAGCAGCTATGACAGGGATGCTGAGAAAACTGTGTTGTCTTAAATCCTGTTTCATTCCTGTCACAAGGCATGTAAAGTCCATTACTTCAAAGACAGTACAAAAAGGAATTATGCAATCCCTTTGTACCAAGTGCAAAGTTGTTGGCAGATACCTCCATTAAGCAGTAACTCAGGATAGTTCACTTTTACAAAGATGGCAGGGATAATGATCTAATATAATTTTTTTCATTGTCACACAGAGAGCTTCCTCTGTAGTGGTTTAATTTAGGATTGGCAAGACTGTAATTTAATTTTCACTCATTCCATGAAACATTCACAGAGAGCACATACACATGCCTCAAGACCCTGCTTCAGGAGTTGGGTTGTGTTGAACTCTAAATTAAACCTTTACACTCCTAAGAAATTAATGTAATTTAATTGCAGAGGTTCCAAATACCTAGACCTTGGGCAAGTCCAGAAGGAAGTGGCAGTCCTGTTAGGGGTATCCAAATTTCAGAGGTGACAAATGAGGTTCTCAGAGTCAAACTTTATTTGCCTTTTAATTGCATACACTGTTAAGGGAGGATTCCACTGTGTACTGGGGATTAGTCCTTTCCAACCTCTGATCTTTCACAGACCTTATGTAGCACCATAGAAGGTCCATGCAGTTGGTCCATGCAGATGTCCATAGCACTGCAGGAGGTACATCAACACACATGAGGAGAGCACCAAGTCAAAACAAGCCATCCACAGTGAATAGCTATTTATTCAGCCTCCCTCGTTTTACAGGCTATGGGTAAGCCTCTTAGTTGTGGATTTTAAGCTGTAGTTTTAAGGCTTGAGCTTTTACCAGGTACCGAGCCCACATCTGTGAAACAAAAATGCGCAAAGTTAAGCTACTCAACTTCCATCTCATCAGTCACTTCATATGTTCCTCTAGGACTTAAGTGCAGTCCAAGCTGTGTCCATTGCACTGGAGCTAGCAGTGAGGTAGGGTATTACACTGACCCTTAAGAACCACCAAACCTCTTTGGTCTTTAAGGAGCAGGGGGAGCATTACCCCTCCCAGGACTATCCCTTCCCCAGATTCTATACTTCAGCCTATTTCTAATCATTGGGCAGCTATCTCAAGAACAGCTTTCCAAATTCACTTTTAAATACAGAAAAGCTTTAATTTTTTATTGTCTTAGAGTCATTAGCCAAATGGCTTTGTGGAGCCAACTGCTTTAGTGTGTCACATTATGAACAAATTTCATTATTACTTGGCAAGAAGCAGTAATTGGAAGTCTCCTTGCACCAGGTTTTACAGAAAGGGCTGGAGGCCAGCACTGCAATTTCAGTAAATACAATCACATTTTACCACATCACTGAGCTAAACAGGCAACCCACCAAAAGCAACTGACAAGAATATAAATTATCCATGAGATGGGGATTTTACCCCTGTTCCTAAAAGAAAGTATTATGATACTTCCACATCTTTTACCCCAACAGATGGAAAATTCAAAATCTGTTTACCTTCTCAGAGTCCATCAATACTTTATGTGGAGCTCATGGGAATTTTGAGGTCATGCCTGCATAAATGAGGTAACATAGAGTTTAAATCAAGGAAAAAAAAAAAAGAAAGAGAAAGGTGAGATTTCTAGAGAAAAATTGGAGTTTGCTCCATTCTGGCAATTCTGTGTGCTGCATTCTACGAGGCACAGGTGCTGAGTGAGCTGCTTCAGTTCACATGAAATCTGCTCTCTGATGGAAATAATGAAAATGAAAAAAATATTTAAAATCCACCTGACACTGGCTTGCTCATCAAGGTTGTGTTATCAAGCATGATGTCCCCAATCTGCTGTTGTACCTTGGCTGGGATAGAGTTAACATGTTAATAGCAACCAATCTGGTGCTATGCTTTGCTTTATGCTGATAACACAGTGGTGTTTGGCTATTGTTGAACATCTCTTCAAGGACAAGGCCTTCTCTATTTCTAACTCTGATCCCAACACATTGAATAGGTCAGGAAAGATGCTGAGAGAAAACACAGCCAGGACAGCTGACCCAAGATGGCCAAAGGAATATTCCACACTTGACTATCCTTTTAGTAAAGAAATTCTTCCTTAGATATCAGGAAGAATTTATTTGCTGAAAGGGTTGTCAAGTATTGGAACAAGCTGCCCAGGGAAGTGGTGGAGTCACCATCCCTGAGGGTATTTAAAGGACGTGTAAAAGTTGTGCTTGAGGACATGGTCCTCAAGGACCCTGTGGACTATGCAGGGTCAGGCTGTGGTTGGACTTGATGATCTTTGAAGGTGTCTTCCAACCCAAGTGATTCCATATGATTCTATGTCAAAAGACACTGTGCTCAGCAACAAAAACATGGTGAGTTTTGTCTTACCAAGGTAGCCATTGCTTGGCTCATTGGTCTGCTTGCAGGAGGTGATTTGAATAATTTGCTTTCTTTCTGCTTTCTCTTTCATTTATTAAACTTTCATAATCTCAGCCCACAATTTTCCTGTTGCTTTTCCAGTTCTCTCCCCATCCCACCTTGAAAGGGGTGACTGTGTAGGGCAGAGAAAGAGGTTTCTGTCTTCTTCCATACAAGCAAGGCTTTGCAGTTCCACATGCAGCAGCAACATTACAGAAAACTTAAGAGTTTTCTGTTGTAGAATGTGCTGTACATGTATTATTTTTTGATCTAAAACCTTTCAGCATGACTATTTCATAGAAATACAGTAGATACAGAAAAGAACACCAAGTACTGCAGCTAAGAATTAAACTTCAATCTTGTAAATACCCAGGAATTTTTCTGGATTGAGACAAGTACAGGGAGAGATCACTCACCAATTACTGTCACAGATAAAGCAGACTCAGTTTAGAAAAAAAAACCCCAACATTTAATTTATTACCAAGCAAATCAGAGTAGCCTAATGAGAAATAAAACCAAATCTTAAAACTCTGTCCCTGGCCATCACTGAGAAGAGCCTGGCTCTGTCTTCCTGACACTCGCCCTTAACATATGTTTATATATATGTTAAGGGTGAATGTCAGGAGGATGGATCGAGGCTCTTTTTGGTGTTGGTTAGTGATAGGACAAGGGGCAATGGTTCCAAGCTGGAACATAGAAAGTTCCATCTTAATATAAGGATGGATCCAGGCTCTTCTCTGATAACCAGTGACAGGACAAGGGGCAATAGGTCCAAGCTGGAGCAGAGGGAGTTCCATGTGAATATAAGGAAAAACTTTTTACCTGTGAGGGTGACAGAGCCCTGGGCCAGACTGCCCAGAGAGGTTGTGGAGTCTCCTTCTCTGGAGACATTCAACACCAATCTGGACACGTTCCTGTGTGATTTAATTGAGGTGATCCTGCTCAATCAGGGGCATTGGACGTGATCTTTCAGGGTCCCTTCCAACTCATACCATTCTGTGATTCTGTGATTAGGAGAGGACAGGTACAGTTGGACCTGATGATGTTAATAGTCTTTTACAACCTAGTGATTCTGTGATTTTGTGCTTTCTTTGCATAAAACAACAGCAGAAAAGACCACTGAACACACTGACCATTTGAAATCAGACCTAGGCTTACAAGCGAAGCATCTTCTTCACTGAAAACACGTCTCTTTTTTACCTTTAAACATGTGTAAAGGCATAAAGGGCAAAGTAATGGAGTATCAGATTTCAAGTATTTCAGAGCAAGTAGTTTTCATATATATGCTCCTTAAAGACAGAGCTGAATCAAAGGCTCAGGTTAACCCATATTCCAGCCTTCACTCACAAGCCCTTTGCTTATGGTAGAAGCACAAGTGAAGTGCATCTTAATTCAGTTNCCTACGATTCTTGCTGGAAAAAAAGTGCAGGTTGTGACATCTGTGAGAAGAGCTTGTGATTTTCTTTCCCTCTTCCATATCACATCTGTAAAAGGTAAGGGTGATGCTACAACAGTAACGGCTTTCTGTTTCCCCAAGAACATGAGCATCCCTTATTAAGCTTTGCTGTAAGATGCACAGTAAGCCACAGGCCAGCAGGATTTCAGAGAGCAGCATTTATGTGCCAGATTGTTAGCAGTCTAACAAGACAAGTCAAACTCTGCCCCTATATTATAAAAAAACAAAAACCAACCAATTTAACCAAGAAAAAAAAAACAACAAAACACAACAGCAACAACAAAAAAACCCAACCCAAACAAAAACCCACACATGTATTCAAGGTTTCCAACAGAGCATCCACACAGGCCTTGATATTTCAGAGACTTAGTTAAAAAGCCAACAGGCTTTATTTAGGACATTTTCCCTATAGTGGGATGCTGTATGCAGGTTACATTTCAGGCAGAAATAAACTCTTTGTACAGAGGATATGAGAAAAACAACTTCATATACTCAAGAGGACTCAGAGTGAACACAAGGACGTAGTCAAGATATGTATTTTTAAACACAGTATGTCACAAGCTGAATGTAAATCAGTCTACATTACTTTTATGGAAGACAAAGACATATCCAGGGACATGCTAGGATATACAAAGAATTGTGCTACGTTTTAACACACATGGAAAAAATCTCCACTCCAGCAAAGATTTATGGGGACCAAAAAATCATGTCCTGCTTTGGGCTCTGCACTTCAAGGAGTATGAAGTTGCAAATAGTCCATAGTGTGCTGTTAAAACTAAAGACAAATAGGAACAGTGCAGTGTTCCCCTCCTTGCAAGTGGTGTCTCTATAGCAGTTTGATCTCAGTAGTTCGAGGGTTGGGCTGGGCTCCAGGTCTGAGGTTATCTTTAGATAACCCCCAGTAAGAGAAGTGGAGCCCCAGGCAGACAGGGACTGGTCTGAGCAAGGGAAGAGAGGATTAACCCACAGCATAGAGAGCAGAACTGCTCTTAAATTGCTTTGCCACCAAAAGAAACCTACTACTACTGCTTTGCAGCCCAAGTATCAATACCCACGTACATAAGGAAATATGTTCTTCTCTGTGCTCAGTGTAGAATACTTCATTTTTAAAAGCTTTAAAATCTTTCTTGAGTGAGAAATTAGAGCAGGATGGGAGTAGGTTGCTCAGGGAAATCTGTACAGACTGCATTACTAGAGGTTAGGAGGAAAATGGACAAGGATAATGGTCCTGGCACATAGTGATACCTTGGCTTAGGGCAGGGGGATAAAGCAGCTTCTCTGATGCTCGACAGCCTTATTACACATCATTTTGCTCCCAGACCTTCAGTAATTAAATTCTGGGCATGGCTACTTTGTAAAGAGGAATATTCCCTTCTCTCCTTTCACTCACAAATACACAGGGTTTTTAAAAGTGAGAGGACATTTTAGTAGAAAAATTACTCTTAAAGGGTAATTATATAATCAGGGGGCAGACACAATAGCGATGTAATTAGGTCTACTCAATCTACAGTTCCCATATAGCCAAAACATTTCACATTTGCTAAGTAACTGTCTGTACACAGGCCCAGAATTGATACATTCTCCAAGAGAAAAAATACTCTTAATTACATTCCTTTTGAACTTCCTATGGATTTAGTGCCTTTGAAGTGGATATTGTATGAGGAATCTAGTTGAAAATAATTGGAAGTTGGCATCATTTCATCTTCATGGTCCCATGAAGAATTAGGGACCACCCTCAGCATGGCCAGAGTGTCTTCTAACACTTTTGCAGACTGTCTCATACTGTTTTTACTTTTCCTTGCATCATCATCACTTCTCTTGTCCAGCCACATGGCAAGTGCAAGTAATTAATGTCTGCAAAATGCTTTCAAACCTCAGCTGAAGGAACCTGCACAGGAACAGTGGGTATTTTGAACAACTTCAGAAACAATCATTATACACTCATTAATTTTACTTCCAGTCTGAATTTTCCAGTGCTTGTGATCCACCAGAAGCAGATCATTGTTTGGAGGTAGAAGCTGTTTGTGTTAGCTCTTATTGTTTGCCTGTTGTCAGAAGGACATCTCACCCAACAATTAAAAAGAAGTAAGAAAAGAGTTTATAACAGTTTTAAACCCCACACATCCTAGGGCTCTGGAGCTCTTTGAAGAGCCTGGTCCCTGTCATCCTACTGACACTAACACCCCTTCCCTGTGCAAATGGCATTTGAAATGCATCAGTTATTCATAAAAGTGTTTGCACCCTTTGTTTCAGGAATGCTATCTTTGAATAGAGTGGCTCCAGAGCAGCCCTGAGGAGAAGGACGGGGGAGTGCTGGTGGATGAGAGACTCAACATGGCCGACAATGTGCTCTAGCGGCCCAGCAGCCAACCGCATCCTGGGCTGCATCCAGAGGAGCGTGGCCAGCAGGGCGAGGGAGGGGATTCTCCCCCTCTACTCTGCCCTCGGGACACCTCACCTGGAGTACTGGGGCCAGTGCTGGAACCNAAAATAGAGGGAGGGAGATTTAGATTGGATATTAGAAAAAAGTTCTTTCCTGTGAGAGTGGTGGAGCACTGGAACAGGTTGCCCAGAGAGGTGGTGGATGCCCCATCCCTGGAGATGTTCAAGGCCAGGTTGGATGAGGCCCTGAACAACCTGATTGAGTTGGGGGTGTCCCTGCTTCTTGCAGGGGGGTTGGACTAGATGACCTCTGGGAGTCGCTTCTAACCCTAATCATTCTATGATTCTATGAATGACTGGCCTATTTAGTTTTATCACCACAGCCTCTTCATCCTTATCAAATGCAGCTTGAGATCCCGAGAACACAAACCATTTCCAGTTTTAGCCAATGACTATTTAGTATAGTAGTGCATAGTAGAGATAAAGCTGCAGCTACTGCAGAAACTCCACACATTTTGGCATAGCTAGATAGGGCTTCTAGCAGAGCATTTTGGAAGAAGTTTGGAAAAAAAAATCACTCCTACTACTGCCAGTCCAAACCCATCCTGAGCTGCTGACGTTCTGGGTCACGTAAGCAGCACAGATGCCCAGCTCAATCACATTCTAGACACTTCAGGGTGTTAGTTCATCCTGAGTAGCACGTGTAAGTGTGCCTGCATTTAAGTAGACACCATTTCCAGAAGTGTCCAAGCCACTTAGAGGCAGGTGTCTCATCGAAGTAAGACAGATACTTTTGAAAACATGGTCCTCTGCCCTCAGGTGCTGTCAACAGCATACATTTGTCTGTACCTTGCTTGAGAGAACCCCCCAGGGTTTATAAATATGTTAAGGGTGAGTGTCAGGAGGATGGAGCCAGGCTCACTTCTCAGTGATGGCCAGTGATAGAGCAAGGGAAATAGTTCCAAATTGGAACTTAGAAAGTTCCATCTTAATAGAAGGAGGGACTTTTTCACTGTGAGGGTGACAGATCACTGGAACAGGCTGCCCAGAGAGGTTGTGGAGTCTCCTTCTCTGGAGACATTCAAGACCAATCTGGACACATTCCTGTGTGATCTACTCTAGATGATCCTGCTCAGGCAACGGGTTGGACTGGATGATCTTTAGAGGTCTCTTCCAGCTCCTAATATTCTGTGACTCTGTGAAAGACTGTAACATTGCACTGCGCAATAACCTTTTATAGCTTTGCTATATCCCCATTAATCTTCTTTCTTTCCAACCACCTACTATCTTTTAGGTTGATGGAAGATATTTCCCCATTAAGTGCACATTATTGCAAGGGACACCCTGTCTGTTGTGCAAAAATTGCCATCACTTTGCAATATAACCATGCTCTGCTGCAGTACACTTAGAAAAGAAGCTCTGGGCTTTCAGAGCATCTTTTTAATGGCTGCTCTACGCTTCCTCTTTCAGCCTGTGTCTCCCTCACTAACTAGCCCTGCACCAGGCTGATTCTCATGCACACCTTTTGTATTTCATTTTCCCTAAACAGGCCTGTCCCTCTTAAATGGTTCCTTAGAAAGTGATTTATCTGCTGCCCAGCTGGAGAGCAAGAAGTGGAAGCCTGGAAAACCAACCGTGACAAAAATTAATGGCTTTTTGATATTTGATATGCAGCTTCCCACGGGGAAGATAAACCACTAGTCCTGCATCAGGTGCCCAGCACCAGAAAGAAAGCTGCATGGCAGCTTACAGAGGCTCATACTGCGAGTCTTCAGATCCTTTTCATTTCCCTGGCACTTGGGAAATTGATTATTTTTTATTTTTTTTATTATGGAGACCTTGACTTGGAGGGTTTTTGGAGGTATTTAGCTGTCAAATGGCAGGGATCAGTCTCACAAGTAAGCAGAATATAGAATAACAAAGGCCCAGGACAAGGGTCAGAACATAGTTTAACTTAAAAGCACAGATCAGCACTTACCTCTTGGTCCCAGTTCTCCTCCTTCATGTCTCAGATATCACCCCTGGGCAAACTGCAATGCAAAATCCTGAGATTTTTGAATTGGATTTTCTGTTATAGAGAAGTCATTGATAAAATTAATAAAGGATATTTTACCCTCTTTGTATCTCATAGATTTGAAAACAGCACAGAAGTGGTTGCCTCTTTCAATGCTGTAGCATCTCTCCAATCCAGGCTTCAAAGGTAACACTGACCTTAGATACTGCAAAAGGCAAACTCTCCTAGTTCATGTTATACCATTTCCTCCAAAAGAAACATCATCAGACCTTTCTATTACAGTATTTTCACTTTATGACACAGGGAATGGAGGGAATGACAGAAACATAGAATTGTAGGGGTTAGAATGGACCTTGAGAGATCAAGTCCAACCCCCCTGCCAAAGCAGGTTCCCTAGAGCAGGTCACACAGGTCAGTTGTCCNGTGATTTTATCAAGGTGATCCTGCTCAGGCAGGGGGTTGGACTGGATGATCTTTGGAGGTCCCTTCCAACTCCTGACATCCTGTGATTCTCTGATTCTGTGAAGTGTTTCAACCCATACTCCCTGGTGGCCAGTGCCACAGGCATATTTAGGCTGTGGGGTCTTAAGTGCGCTGCAGATGATGCACCGTATGTTACAGCTGCTTTCACACAAGCACCAGAGCTAGAGCAGAACCTGCTTTTCAACAAGGATGAGATTTGGGAGTCAGCAATGATCCTATACAGAAGCCATTTGAGGAGGCAAGGACCAGAATCTAGGATTCTCTAGGCCCCAGGAGAGGGGCTATATATCAACCTTTTATTCCTCTAATACGAACCTCACTTCACCTCCTTAGCAGTTAGGGTTTCAGAGGAGCTGGAAGGAACCTCATATGAGCTGTACATCCACCTGCCAACATTGTTGACTTCTACAGTTGTGAAAGAATGAAATAAGTGAGGAAGAATCAAATCTAAAACATCCAGATAGAAAGGAATTAAATATAATAGGTTTTTACTCTTTTCTTTTCTTTTCTTTTCTTTTCTTTTCTTTTCTTTTCTTTTCTTTATATAGCTACTTACAACATTTCTCTTTTTCACACAGCAAGTACCAAATTCTTACTGACCTTGACAGTGGTGCAGACATGCCATGCATCATCACCCACCTGAGTTGTCCTGGCCCCTTGCAGAGAGCTGCTCTTAAGCGTGAGGCAGCCTGGAGCATCTGCCTTCCAACCCTTCCTTCCAGGGGAAGGGTGTTCCCTGCAGACATTCCAGCACAGATTCCCCTCTCCAAGAACACTAGATTACCACTATTTATCACCAAATTGCTGGTAAATAAAAGGACAAGCAGGGAAACTTAAGACCCTGTAGTTTCAGTTTCATCTGCAGATGCTCAGCACCACTTAGAGCCAACTTGGGATAGCCCAAAACAGCCTGTTGGGGTAAACCAAGGGGTCTGCTGGCTGGTCACTCAGACATCTTCTGTGAGGACTTGTTGATCCACTCCTGAAGAAGGTTAGAAGCAACAGGAGGAAATCTGGTATCTTTCTCCTCCTGGGATGCTTAATGAGGTGGGGTTTTTTGAGGGGTGCATTTTGATTGAGAAACAAATTTATTCACAAGACACATAAGTAGACAGCAGTAGAAGAAAAGAGCCAGAGAAGAGCAGGGAATAACTATCTGCTTTGTGAGTCTTCCCTGGTGAGGATCAGAGACCAGGGCAGCATTTCTCTGTACTGCTTGCTGGAGCCCATCCAACTCAATACTCTAAGGCAGTTGACAACTGTTATAACGCAGGACTGTTTTTCAGGATACAAAACTTGTTAATGCACAGTTCTACCCTCTTTTGGAGCTCTGGGGAAAAAAACTAAAAAAAAAGGATGGTGTAGGAGCTCACAAATACATAATAAAATAACAAAGCAAATACAGAAATTGTACAAGGGGAAGCTGACCCCTCACAGTAACTAGTATTCATCACAACCAGACCTTATCCCCAGAAACAGGGGTTTTGCTGGACAGATTTAGCAGTGATTTCACAAGTATCAGTTTTTGCTTCTCAGAGCTTTGCCCTTGGCCCCTTGAAACCATGCAAATGATGTTTAGTGAAGCATTTAGTGTATTAAATAAATATACACGTCTCAAGTACACAAGTGCTGTTGTCTGTTTGGATAACTAAGTAAGGACGTTTCTATAAAGGCAAAATGTACTTCTTACAACCTTTTGTTTATACAATTCCCTGAATATTCAAAGTTTTCTATACAATATTTTCAATGGTTACAATAGGTTTATGTTTTGTGCTATATAAAAGTCACTGTTGTATTCACCAGTGTGTTGCCTAAAGGTTTTCTCCACAGTGCATTATGGCAATAGGACTAATTTTCTCACATACACAGCTTCCCTTTCTGGTATTTTCCTTGGGGAGAAAAGAAGATGAGGTAGAACAACTTACTTTGAAAAAGTATTTATGTATGCCTTTAAAAAATAGATACAGCTGTGATGTTTGTGAGGCAGAAAAGGCAGCTGAAAAACAGTCCTTTTCCACCAGAACTGAATACAACAAGGTCTGTGGTGAACCTCTGACCCCTTGGAAATTTCTTCAAGGGTCTCAGAGTCCTTTTTCACGAGTTCTGCTCAGAGAAACTTTCCCCTTATCATAAAAAGTGGTGTGCCAGAGGAGGAAGGCTGGCAACATCTATCTGCATGCCTGCACAAGCCTGCAAGCAGCCTTCTGCATATCCTTAGCCTTGAGACATAGAGCAGGGTACCAGGAAGGGCTGAAAACATGAGCTTGCCCCAAGTTTCTGTGAGAAGCTAATTGAGGCGAGGGAGGAAAGGTGTGGTGGTCTCCCTATAGCTGCACAGGTGAGAAAATGTGTTCTGCATGTAGAGGTGCCAAAGTGCTGCACAATTTGTGCCTAATTATATTTTTGCTGCCAACCAGCTGTGTTATCCAAGCCACAGTGCAGCTGCTTACTCTCAAGGGTAGGCTGGAGTCTGTAATCCACCCAGAAGTGAAAGATAGAATTAATCATAGGAACAGACACCCAGATCAATGAGAAATGCAGTACCCAGCAGCTCCAGAGAGAGATGGCATTGCAGGGACATCCAGCATCCTGGGACCTGTGCTGGCTACAAAGTCCTCAGCATGAATTTCTGAGGGGACCCACTGACTGATCCAGAAAGTGACTGGGGAAGTCCTACACATCAGATTAATATTTTTTGGTGGTGTTTTCTTGCTTCAGCAGCCTTGTCAATACTTATGCTAAAATAGGTACTTTCCTGACAAGTCATCTATGAGCTTTGTTAGCAAACTTTTTCTCTGTGACAGTCTGTAAATGAGCAAAAATCCTGCTAGTTTTGGCTCTGTTTGCTCTAGTCAAAAGAAAGAATGAAGTGGAAATTTTCTTTCCTGAGGTGACTTCCCTGCATTTGGTACCACACAAGAAGGTATGCAAAGCAGTGCTGCCTTCCCTTCTCTTGGCTGAGTCTGTAGTGTGCCAAGTTCCCTGCAAGGGAGCTTGGAAGGGTTTTGTGGTACAATTCAAGCACATTCAGGAAAGGCAAACTGTGCTAATGCCTCTGTTTCTGTTACCCAGTATTGTACTCACACTCTGAAGCAGTTTGTGAGCTGTCATTTCTATCAGATGAGCTGGACAACCTCTGTTGCTGTTGAATAGCAGTGGTGCTGCAGTGATGTCTCAGGCTGATAGCTGTGCCAACAGGCAACCACACAGCTCATTCCCTTCACCCCTGCCAAAGGGATAGGGGAGACAATCAGGAAAAACCCTTCAAAACTCATGGGTTGACATAAAGGCAGTTTAACATGACAGAAAATAATAATCATCACAGAATCAGAGAATCTGGAGTGTGTCCAGAGAAGGGCAACAAGGATGGTGAAGGGTCTGGAGAACAGGCCCTACGAGGAGGCTGAGGGAGCTGGGGAAGGGTCGGGAGAACAGGCCCTACGAGGAGGCTGAGGGAGCTGGGGAAGGGTCTGGAGAA
>VXBZ01008927.1:11934-35337 GCA_013399135.1 Heliornis fulica | reverse complement strand
TCCAAACCTCTCCTGACGCAATATATTATTATTATTATTATTATTATTATTATTATTATTATTATTATTATTATTATTACTACTACTACTACTACTACTACTACTACTACTACTACTACAAGTGATGCACAACACAATTAGTCACCACCCACAGACCACTGCTGCCCGGGTAGTTCTGGAGCTGCCATATAAATTCCCAGCTAGCTTTCCCTGAGTTGTATAAAATGAGCATGATGTCATATGATATGGTGTATCCTTTTCAACCATTTGAGGTCAGTGGTCCATGCTGTGTCTCCTCACAGCTCTCCTTGTGCATTCCCAGCCTCTTCACTGGTGGGGAGGTGTGAGAAGCTGAAAAGTCCTTGTCTTAGTGTAAGCATTGCCTACAACAATCAAAATATCAGTGTGTTATCATTCTTTTCATCCTAGATCCAAAACACAGCACCATACTGGTTACCAGGAAGAAAATGAACTTTCCCATCTAATACTAGGACAGGCAAAGTATGGAAAGCTGCCCTGGGCAGGTGGATCCACAGTCTGCCATAGCTCAAGAGCTGTTTGCTGCCTGACAGCAGCAGAGCTATCCAGGGAGCAGAGGATATTCCTAACGCCAGCTCTGTTTGCTTAAACAAAAGCACTTCAGAGTACATAAATACATTCTCAAACCATAGTTTGAGTAGGTGTATGTGTGTCTAGTTAACATAACTCAGTATGTAGGGAACTTTATTGCTGTTGTGGTTTGGCCCAGCTGGCAAGTGAACACCATGTGGCTGCTGGCTCACTCTTCCTCCCTCTCTGGTGGGGTGGGGAGGAAAATCGGAGAAAAAGGTAAAATTTGTGGGATAGGATAAGGACAGTTCACCAGGACAGCAAAGGAGTAGGAAAACAACAACAATATTAATAAAAGAATATGCAGAACAGGTGATATACAACACAGTTTTCTCACTGCTTGGAACCCAATGCCCAGCCCACCAGCAACCCCTTCTCCTCAGCCAGTGCCTCCCTTGTATACTGGCCATGACATCATATGATATCAGATATCCTTGTGGCCAGTTGGGTCAGCTGTTCTGGCTGTGTCCCCTCCCAGCTTCTTGTGAAGATGAACTCCATCCCAGCCAAAAGCCAAGACAATTGGAAATGGTTCCAAACTGGAACACAGTAGGTTCCGTCTTAATAGAAGGAGGAACTTTCTCACTGTGAGGGTGACAGATCACTGGGCCAGGCTGCCCAGAGAGATTGTGGAGTCTCCTTCTCTGGAGACATTCAAGACCAATCTGGACATGTTCCTATGTGATCTACTCTAGATGATCCTGCTCGGGCAGGGAGGTTGGACTGAGTGATCTTCCAAGGTCTCTTCCAGCTCCTAATATGCTGTGATTCTGTGAAAGACTGTGATTCCATTTAGAGATAAATAAAACCATTCAGTCTCGTGTCATGAGTTTGGTCTGGCCATGTTTTCATCAGAGCTAGGAAGACCAACAATGTCCAGAACTGAACTAGCAAAATCTATATTTTTTCTGAATTACCATTACATTTATATGAAATAGTTGCATATGCAGGAAGTCCAGTTCTTGGAGCACCAATATTATTCTCTAACTCTGCACAAACAACAATGACCAGGTTGTGCTGGCTGAATCCTGACCCCAAGTTTAGAAACTATTACCAAGGCCAGGTGTGCCATCTGCAGAGATTTTCAAAAGTTGGGCAAAAAAGGCCTGGATGAACATGACATGATCTAGAAGTTGGCCTTTCTTTGAGTTCAGATACTTCTGCCTAAATTGTTTTATGATAAATGATGGGTGATTTGGAGGTTCTTCTATAACCACACAGCCACAATTGTATCAGATGATGTAAAGGGTATGCTGTAGCCAGTAGTTCTGAAAAATTGATGCCAAAATATTATGGCTGTCACAGTTACCCAAGAAAAATATGGGCAAACAATCTGTTTACTGTTTTTCTTGAGGACATGGGATCTTTCCTTATGTATCCCTTGAAGACCTGATATAAGATCATGGCATAGAAGTGGATTACTGAACTGAGCTTTGGTGGTGGGATCTCTAACTCAGTGCAGAAAAACAAAACTGTGTTGTCTATTCTGGTGAAAAGATCATGACCCCTATTAAAAACAACACCCTGGTCAACCTAGCATTGTAACTCTCTAATGTGCTCTCTAAACCCTCCAGGCACCCCAGTTAATCCAGACAGGACATCTTCTTTCTTTGCATTTTCTTTTTTTTTCCCCCTCTCTTTTTTTTTCTTTTTTCAGAGAACAAACTCATTAACAACAAAACAAAGAAATCTTACAATTAACCAGATGCATGAAGAGCTGGCAAAAATTCCTTGCAAGATAATTGATGTCCTCGTGCTACAATTTACAACTTTCAGAGAGAGGATGTTTTTGTTTGTTTTGGATATTTTTTTAATTTAATTTTAAGTATGTTTTTCACTCAACACCACAGAACAGTACTATCCTTCAACTCTGGTGCTTAACTCTGCATTTGCCATTGCTGAACTTGAGGAAGTTCCTGCCAGCTCATTTCTCCAGCCTGTGCAGGCCTTGCTGTATGTCAGCACTGTCCTCCAGTATATCAACCACTCTAACCAGTTTTGGTCATGGGAAGATCTGCTCCATCACATCCTCCAGGTCATTAACAGGGACTTTGGATGGTCTCAAGCCCAGTGGTGATCCCTGGGGGATCCTGCCAGGCAGATTGTGTGCTGCTGGTAGCAACCCAATAGGAAGATGTTGCCAATTTTCTCCAATATTTTAAAAACATTGACACAAAAACAGCATCTCTAATTACAGCCTGAACTTCCCTTTTGAGTCTGTTCTGAAGGTAAACAACCTGTGGCCATGGAAAACTCTGGAACTTTGTAAAACTCCACAGATCACAGTCTGCTCCTTGGGCTCCTCGCTGTGCTCCTACACTCCTTTGCTGATTCCTGGAGTTTAATGGGAGAATAAAGGTTGTTGCTGGGGGCGTTCCAGCTGTCTGTTGTGTCCATTGTATGGTGGTAATAGTGCTCCTCAACAGCAGACATTTCACTTCTTGAAATGCAACTGCATATACTAAAGTCTTATTAAAGGAATTTGGGGTTCACTACAGAGAGTAGAAGATAAAAGGAAATTAAGTTCTCCCTTTCATGTACTCAGGGATTAAAAACCTATCAGCCTTGCACACTGCTGCCTGTTTCTAAGGCTAGGTTCTGCATTTAGTTATTTTAAACTGCTTATTCTTGGAATATGTTCCTGATGTATATCTAGGAACCATTCAAGCTGAATAAGATCATTGTTGCTTTATGAATCAGCAAACATTCCTCTATCAAACTACTATCAGAGTAATCAGAGTCAAACAGCAGACATTTGCACTTCCACTTGAAAGAAACAATGTGCATCTGGTCAAATTAAGCAATGAGTCTATTGTAATAATGTACTCTAATTATCTCAATTGATATGTGATGCTGTTGTAGACATTGCCCTTCCTAAACCCCTTCCTACCCACGTGTTTCTATAGGATGTAATTCTAGCTATTAATGGAAAATGGAAGCAGGTAAGTCTTCAGCTGGGGTATTTCAAGAATAACAGTTGGTTAGTTTGGGATAAGAAAAAGCTCTGTATTTTGGATGAAACAGCTATTCTATACCAGAAGCTGAACTAACAACCCATAGCTAAAATTACTAGCACCATTACTGTGTTAAAAAAACAACCAAACAAAATAACAACAACCAAAAAAGTGCCCTAAGAAGCAGTAAGGGAGACTAAAAAAGTCTCTATGCTAGAGACTTACATGAGGAGACGTACTGGGTCTGGCTGGGATGCAGTGAGTTTTCTTCACAGCAGCCCATATGGTGCTGTGTTTGGGATTTGTGACTAAAATGGTGTTGGTAACATAGGGATGTTTTACTTATTGCTGAGCAGTGTTTAAACTTATAAGTGCTTCACACTTAATTTACTTTGCTTCTGCATGCAGCTTTGTTTCACTCTTTAGCTCTCACCTAGTTTCTCAACCCACAAGATTCCACTTTTTGCTCTCCACAGAATCACAGAATGTTAGGAGGGGGAAGGGACCTCCAAAGATGCTAATCCAGGATCTAATATACCCAGTTACATGCTCTGCTGGCTCCTCGGGAGAAGCTGAGCATCCATTTCCCTGTGGTGTAGCCTGCCTGGGACATCATAATACAAAATAATATATAGTAGTTAAAAATCAACACACACCTACCATCCCATTTGAGGTGATTCGAGTGAATTAGTGATGTGGAAAGTAGCAGGTAGAGGACTAGTTCCAGGGCCATCAGGAGACTCCTCACCTTCCAGAGAACATTTCCTTGGCAGAGTGCCCCAAGAAGGTAGTGGATGAATCCCTCTTGGGCACAGCTTCATCACCAGGCTCAGCAGGAGACCCTCTAGAAGCCCTGTAATCCCACTGATGAGCAAATCTAGCTGTTGTCACTACAGATTTACTCCATGCCCAGCTGTGAGCCCTTTCCCACCCATAGACAGGCTTTGAACTCCAGCACCCAGGTGCTTCATGGGCTGCTGCTCCCCTGGGCATGAGACATGGCTGAAAGTACAGGCTTGGAGTTCAGGCAAGGCTTTGTTTCAGCCTGCCTCTTGTGCCCTCAGGATGCCATCACTGAAAGCCCTGTACCACAGGGTTAGGGGAAGATTTGCATGAGCCAAGGTGTTGATGGACAGGCCCTGTGAAGGAGAGAAGTGACTGAGCTGGTGCCCCAAAGCTATAAGCAACCTGGCTGAATCAGACTGCTCTGAGTATTACATTTCCATCACGGCCAGGAAAAAGCATATATCTTTTTACCACCTATTTTACAGAGGTAACACTGTCAGGCACTCAGTTATACCCCCTGGCCCCTTCTGGGCTCTGCTGTCATACTGCACTCCTCTCCTTGCCCGTGTTGCCCTTCAGCCCTATGCTCAATTCCAGTTATGCATCCAGTACCTGAACAGATGGGACATTGTTTTCACATTGATTTTGTCAGAAGCTGACACTGGCTTCCTGAAAAAGCTGCCATAGGAGATCTGCAAGACCTTTGCACTGGACAAAAGTGTTCCAAATATAATTTTGATTTTAAAAATGGTCAAAGAGGTCAGTCAGGTGTAGAGAACCCCAAATACATTTTGTTATGGATATTTTAAAAATGCTGTTCATTTTTTCTTTCCAGAATTATCTGCACTGATGAGAAACTCACCTGGGAAATTATTTCTATGCAGGGCTGTGCTCTCACCACTGCAGCAGGGTGGGTCCAGATCTGTCAGAATGAGATGGCCCTGGGAAGGGCTTCAGAGGGAGGCTCACTGGACTGAAGGGTGGAGGGTAATGGTCATGCTGTCTGCAGCAGCTTTTGTGCACTGCACTGTTTGGGTACAGTTTCATCATGAGGGATTCATCCCTGACGTCATGAGGGATTTTGATAGGGGACATATTTCTGGGACTTGTTGCTTGCCTAAGCTCATGGTGGCCTTAAGACCTTCTAGATCATTGGTGTATGCTTTTATATTCCTTAACACACCACTTCCAAATTAGGCCATTACAGTCACTCTGTTCTGATAGTGTGTGTAGTCCTTCATCCCAAGAGCTTTATATATCCAGATAACAAATTTCCAAAACATTCTTACAGATATTTATTCTATTAAAGTGCTAAATAGCAGTGGAAACTTCCATGGGATTGTGTATATCGGTTCAGGAGAGTGAGAGGGATAAAACAAACATATCCTGATATATTTGGCCTTTGAAAGCCCAATGGCCAATGCTTTCGCATGTGTCAGATCATGGCATGTGTATTTAGTTGGGAAATAGGAATAAAAGCAGCCATTGACTGTTACAATACATTTTTGATTACAAGAATTTCTGTTTATCCATGTTTGTTTCTTGCACTTCACTGCTATAGCAACAGGCAATTTATAAATGAACAAAGTTACAAAAAGAAATACTCGCGGTTTCATTTCAGCTGCACAGAAGTAAAGACCATTCCTGCACTCTAGTGCTGGATTTTTTTCCTAAGTGGAACTGTGGAGAGTTTTCATTCACAGTTTATTTATCTTAGTTTGAATTGTTTAAATTATGATATTTGGAAGAAGACTTCATTAAATGACATAGTACTTGTTCCTTTGGCATGTAAGAGAATGTGTGTTCGTGATGGCATTTGAATTACTTCATCGTATTTCCACAATTAAATGTAAGAAGGTGATGGGCCAGAATCATGACATATATGTGCTGTGAATTGTCTGTATTTGGATCTGCAATTTTAGTGGGCAGGATGAGCAATAATGAGCATAAACTGAGGGAGTGGGAGACGTGGGTGGGACCATGGGAAAAAAATTCCATTGATGAGTGGGTGAAGCGTTGGACTTGATTGCCTCAGTTTCCCATACAACTTACTTTGAGGAAAGGATAAACAGCAGTTTTTCAAAAATATCTTAGGTAGTAGAGCTGATCCTGGCCTGGGGCAAGGGATTGGCTGGGGCAGGGATTTATGAAATTGTATCTGGTCTTGTAAAATAAATAGTGCTGGAACACAGGTCTAAGAACCTGCACATTTAAAAGGTTTTCCATGTTGTTCAATTGATACAGTTCATTCCAGAATAGTTCATCCAGTACTCATGGCACACTCCTAAATAACACTTCTGAATAATATTATATATAGATATTTATAGATATATACTTTATATATATATCTATCTTCTATGTAGGATAGAAAAGATCACATTTGGGACAGGAGTTTGTTTTTATGGAGACAAGGAATTCTGTATCACTGACTGTCATTGCTGGAGAACAGACTCTTTGCCTGCCTTATTAGCACTGTCTTGTCTGTCTTACTAGCACAGATACTGCCAGAGGTTTTATTCCTACTCTGCTTTCCCCAGCCCTGCAATCCTGCCTTTTACTAAAAGGAGACATTTATGAAATGTTGGTATTAAGCTCTCAGCAATGTTCTGGTTCAGCCTCTATTGTTTGTCTCTCCTCTGAACTTATCTTCACAGCACTGGTCTCACTGATACATCACTCTGGAATTCAGTGATTATCCTAATTTATGCTCACCAGGACTCAGAACAGCTTCTTTAAGGGGAGAACTTGGTGTGTTGTTTTCTTTATGTACACTGGATAATGTAGAAAGAATTAAGGATCACAGAATGACCAGGTTGGAAAAGACCATTAAGATCATGAAACCAACCATCCCTGTCCTCTCCTAAACCATCTCCCTGAGCACCTCATCTACCTGTCTGTTAAATGGGGACTCCACCCCCTCCCTGGGCAGCCTGTGGATGTGGATGATGTAGAAAGAGCTAAGAACAAACAGCTTTACAACTTAGCATGGAGACAAAAAAAATAAAAATACAGAATTAGGCTATTGAGAGCACAGTAGTATATTTTTGGAATCTGTGCAGCATGACATTAACTTTACATGAAAGGTGGATATTTTCCAGTCTTCTCTCACAGGTTAATTTGTGTAGTCAGCTTTTAAAATTTGTGCATCTCAGGGCACGTGCACTATACAGCTTATCACCCAATACAAATCTTGCTTCTATGCAGTGCATGAAGAACAACCTGCAGTGATGCTGGCATTACAACCCCTGGGCTACAGAGAGGCTTTGCATGATCCTGAGCCCTGTGGCATCAGTGACCCAGATGTGTTCAGAAGTTATCCAGAGTAGAGTTGTCCATGATCAGTAGCAAAGCATGTAGAGAGGAGCCCTCCATTGCTCAGAAGAAGAAAGTTTTGCTGATGCAAGTACAGTACAGCTCTTTAACCTGTTGGCCACATTATAGGTGAAGCTGTCAATTAGGTCTGTGGGACTTCCTCTATGGAAATCCTCTTTCCCAAGAATGGGACTTCTATACCTGTTGAGTTTGGGGTTTTCAGAACACATCCATGATAGGGTTTTACCCATCTTGTGGGAAAGAAGATCTCTGTAGCCTTGAACCAAAAATAACTGCTACAAATTTGATGCTTTATTTAGGGTAAACTGTAGATTTTCTTCTTTTGATTTTGAAGGGCAACCTGGGGGAGAGTTGTGAGGTCATGGCACCTGAGATGGCCAGTTGCTGAGGTGACCTTTAGGGGATTTCCTTGGTGCTGTGGAAAGACAAAAAGAGTAAGAAGCTCTACTAGCACTGTTTTTCATATGATTAAAAATAATTCAACGTTAATGGACATTTTAAGGGACATCCATGAGCCAACCTCAGAGAGAAGCTGAAACACGGTGTTATGGCAGGACAGTTCTTCCAGCAACTGACATTAGGAAGGAAGTAGCATCATCCTTGTTAGCACTCCAAAGACACTTTGGACTTCACCTTTCCTGAAAACCACATTAACCAGAAGATAAACCTGAAAAGAATCAGGTCAATGAGGGGGATTTTGTCATGCTTTTGACGACAGACCCTGTAATCCTGTGAAAGTGCTGATAGTACTGAGCAGATAGGTGTTTCCTACAGAAAGTCCATAATCTTGCAGCTTTTGTGACCCTAAGGAAGGCCCAGAATCTGATAAGTAACCTTGATATCTACAAGTATATGGAAAACTTCATCCATTCAATAACTGTAAACCATCTTTTCTGTCAGAAGGGATGTCTTCCCTTGTGGTTTGGGCCACTGGGAATCCTAGGGAATCCCTGAGAAGTGGATCCAGGCAAATATTATCATTACAGAGGTGGAAAATACAGTCTACCACACTGAATGCAACCTACTCTAGGGAACCTGCTTTGCCAAGGAGGTTGGACTCGAGAATCTCTTGAGGTCTCTTCCAACCCCTACAATTCTTTGAATTCTGTGAATGCATCCAGCTCATAACTGAAGGGAAGTAGAAACTACCAGCTCATCTTCATTCATGAAAGATTTTAATTTGATCATTCTGAAACTCTGTCCTAATTTACATCAACACAAGCAGTCACAATAATTAGATGTACACATCAGTAAACAAGCAGATGCACAAACTTTTCACATATGGGCTTAATGGACATCAACTGTTTCATCTGGGTTTTGGACAGAAGTAGCTATAACCAATTGCAACACAGGTTAGAAATGAAAATATGCCTCTCTTTCACTGGTCCTTGTTCCTCATTAGCTGGCTCTGCAATTATCCACTGTGTAGGGCTTTTCAGTCAGGCCAAGATGTGAGATAATCTCTTGAGGTCTCTTCTTCTCTTGCCCCTTCTCCTGTAGCATGTCCAGTTTCTGCTATGCACATGATAAAGGAGTTACATCATCAGCAAGAATGAGGATGCTGCAGAGAAGGCAAGTTGTCCTTCTTGCCTGTGTCTCAAGTCATGGAAGATGTGAATGGGGAACAGGGAGGCAAGATAAGCCTGTAAAGAGTGTGGAAATTTACCTGCCATATTAAGGACTCTGTTGGTTAGTGGTTCTCCTCAGTCAGCTGTCCTCAGTCCCTAGAGATGCACTGCTTCTGTGGCCCAACCCACGGGAAAATCAAGGAACATTATATTTATTCTATACACTAAGACTCTTGGGTTTAAGATAACAAAAGGTGGGACTCCATGAGACAGGTTCTAAGGACATACAGTTCCCACATTAGCTGCCTGGCTCAGCCTAGGTCTTAAAAACCAGACCCTGACCATCAAAGATATCCCCAGCCCCTGTGCTAGGACTGTCTTGTGGTAGACTCATCCAGCATCATTTTGGAATAGCTGGTGTCAAGGAGGGTGTCACTGTGGGGCTACACTTCTTCCTATGTTGCCCTGGTCACCATAATGGGGGGCATTCTGATGCCAGTCTGGTGAGCCTTTTGGTGGCATGGGGGCTTGGCTGAGCAGGGAGAGTAGAGAGAGGGACCATCCAGAAGAACAAGGAAGGATTATGTCCTGCATTTTGTGAACTTTTAGGCTTACACTGAGAATTTCCCAGGTGAGAAAATTAGACAGACTTTTTGAGACAGCTTGTGAAGTGTGGCACAAAACCTCTGTCTTTTAAAAACATGTTCCTTTCCTAAATCAGAGAATTTTTTTTTCCTAAGAAGTGCTGAAGCTTTTCACGAATGGCAGATCTTGTACCCTGGGATTTTCTTACTCCCTTTCTCTTGAACTCTCTGTCAGGATGGATGTAAACAATAGTTTCACTGCTTTACAAAAGAAAACCCCCCAAAACAAAACCAAAACCCCAGAGGTTTGGGTTCTAACAACCCACAGATAACTAATATGCATTTCTTAACAGTATATGGGAAGAATTACACTTCTCTTTCAATCCAGGATTTCATTAAGGCATTTTCTCTTTCTTGAAGTTCAGAAACAATAATTAGCAAAGAAGCCTTTAAATGAAACAAAGGAATTGGATTCAGATATTATTATTACTTTTTTTTAGCAAGGGAGAAGAACAGATGGTTTGTGGGAACATTTCATTATTCTGTAACACTATCTCTTTAAGTGAATCTTTCTTTAGTATGCCTGGAAACTGCTAGATTGCAAACTCTGGGAACATAAAGACCTGTGTTTACACACAGCACGGGCATGGTCAAAGCAAATTTGCTGGCTCAGTCTTATTCTGCATCATCATTGGTATTGACAGCACTGAACAGAGATTGGGACTTGCACTTAAAAAAAAAGCTGCAATGGTTTTAAATTTCATTCCATACACAATAAATGCATTTACAGAAGAAAACTCTTGCAAATCAGGATGGTTTTGTTTTAATTTGGAGAAGCACTGATACAGTGTCAGGCATGAAAAAGTCTTCTTGGGACAGCAACAGCTGCTGACTGAGATTAGCACAGGTAATATGGGCAAAACTGTAATTGGCAGGACAGTAATTTCATTCAGCAGGTACTGGAGCATCCAGCACCTGTGTTCAATCATCTTTTAATAAACTGAAGGTGGTTATCAGAAGAGAATTCCTACTCCTTAAAGAAGTAGGACTGTGGAGCAGTCTTCCCATGGGAATAGAGGAGGAACTGTCTTGAGGTTGAATTGGGTACATATCAAGCCTTCTCATCTTAATACAACTGGAAAATTCCTGTGTGTTTTCAGACCTGGATGAGTAAACCTGTTAAAGGATTAAAGAGACAACACAAGAGCCATACAGACCCAGAGCAGTCTTTAATTGGCTGAATTTGTTGCTGGCAACCTCTACATTCTGCCAGTGAAGAACTGCACAAGTACGCTTGTGTCATGTCAAAGGAGTCACATGGGAACTCTCACTTGACCCAATCTGCAGCTGTGATGCTAAACCTACCTGCAAACTAATAGTTCTTTCTCAGTTTAAATGAAATTTCATCCTTTAGTCTTTATCTTAAAAGCTCACGGGATGACTTGTTTAGGCCTGAGAACAAAACCGCTCTGTAATCATCTGCTTGCAGGGAATGACAAATATTCAACGGGACACTTCTCTCAAATTAGAATAAAAAGAGATTCAAAATCATTTAGTGGAAATTATGAAAACCACCAACAAAAATAAAAAGTCTTTGGAATGGCAAACAAAGGGGAATAAGGTAAAACTTCCAGATTAGCCATTTAAATTCATTCCCTCCCACCACCCCAGAATTTCTAAAACTTATAAGGAAAATATATGATGGAAGATGAAAGGGAGAAAAAAATAGAATAATAAACTTCAATTGCATGTAAAAGGATTAAGTGGGAGTATGGGAACATATTTGTAACTATTTTCTTATCGCTAAGTAGGGCAAAATGACTCCAGAAAGGCATGGGATTATTTAAACCTCACTTATATTTTGTTGATTTTTTTCAATATACAATTTTCTTAAAGAGAAAAATGTCAAGACAGATTGATCTAGAGTATTAATAAGAAAGCCAATTGTTTTTATATTATTGATTTACTTTTGAATTGGTAACTGGTTTGGATTAGCATAGGATTCATTTACTTAAATTATATGTATTTGAGGTGATAACTTTAGACTTCCTTTATATCCAGCAGTCAGAAAGGGCATTTTCAGAGTGCAATTTATTGCTCTCTTATGTAGACCTCTGAAAAAGGTTGATGAATTGCACTCTCAAATTACCAGTTTCTTTCAGAGACTTTAAAGACTGTTGAGCATAACTAGCACTGATATAGACCTCTACCGTGCAGAAATCTCTGTTTGGTCAAGATAAATCATTCCTAGGCCATGAATCAACTGCCCACACTCAAGCAAGCAGTCCCATCAGAGAGGGTACTGGTGATGTCCCTGTCAGTACAGATAAGACATTGGGCCTATGGGAGACCCATGCTCTTCTCTAGCAGCAACTAAAGACTAGCTAGGACACCCTATAGTACCTGTAGTATAGTTTCCCTATATGAGTGTGTGGAGACAAATGAATTGAGCCAGTGTTGTTGCCCTTTACAATCAGCTTGATATATTAATGCAATGAAGGCATATTTACACATTGATATTTACACAGTGAATGGATTACACAGGCTGGGAACCAGACACCTAGTTTAGATGCCTTCATTTCAGCAGCCTGGATTTCCCTCTGGAGGTTCTCAAAGGCACTTTTCTCTGTTGGATATAAAGTGAATCTTGGCACTTCCTTTGGAATGATGCTCCATTAGGTGCCAAGAACTTTGCATAATTCATGATTTAATGGACAGGATCCAAATTCATGCACCTATTTTTTAAAATGACTGTATGTGATTTTGGTATTTCTAAGAAAAAGGATCCTTAGTCACACTCCTGGGGTGGGTGATAGCCCTCAGCAAATGCCAGATCTCTGTGTGCTGGACACTCAGAATCACAGCTGCGTTTCAAAACCATGGTGCTGCGTTGACCCCAAGCCTGAAATTCCCATCCTGCTTTGAGGGTTGTTTTGCAGTTTTTGACAGTTAAGAAAGGAAGGACAGTCCTTCAGGGAAGGTATGAGTCAGGACTTGGTGGCCCAGGATGCCAGGTCCTTCCTGTGTCCAGAAAGGTCGCTTGTTGACATGATGCAAGTCCCCATCTCCAATGTAAACACCTACATCACAGTGAGTCACCTACCTTCCTTTTATGGTTGTTTTTAAAAGAGCAGGATGCATCTGAGATCCAGTTCCTCTCTTCTTAATGTAGACACACAGACATAAGGATTCATGCCCTAAAAGTGCCTGTCCTCTCACTGACCACAAAAGGAGCCATAGACGACACTCTCAGAGGGAGTTCTCTGCTAAAAAGAGACTTTTTAAGAATTCTCTGATTTTAGTGGGTTTGAGGGTCTCTTTGTCTGTGCTTCATTAACCATATACCAGTTGGAGGAAGCAGCGTGTCCCTGTTTGACATAGTGCTCTTGGGACTTAGTGACCTGCAGTACTCAGAAGCTGTGGTAATGAAGTACCTGAAATACATACTTTCAATCTGCTAAAGTTGAGAAAATTGCACTGTTTTTCCACACTGTCCTCTATCCCCATCTACCATTTATTAAGTTTCTCTTCAGCTCACTACCTTTTTTTTTAAAAACCCAGATGTCTAACGACAGATCTGCTGGGAACCACACCAGATAAATCACAAAATTAAATATAAATACAAAAGGAAGAGCTGGCTGACATTTAAAGAGACTGACCTTTCAACAGACAAGCCAGTGTGTGATTGAAGCACTGCCTAATTCAAAGATTTAAGAGGGTTAATCCACATAATAAATAACATAAAATGGAAAAGGCATTGGAAAGCATAATGACTGAGGCCCTTTTCACCTTGCTTGGCACCCAAGCACAGGCTCAGTTCTATACCATTCAGTCCTTCTGCATTATTTTACTGAAATATACAACTTAGGGGAAGAAAATAAAATTTTATTATTGATAGAACATTTAAGCATTTCGGCAAAGTCACTGTAACAAGTTAAGTGATTTTGGGGGGTTTTGGGGGGTTTTGGGGGTTCTTTGTCATCCTTCATTATCCCTTTTTGGTTGTTTATATCATCTGGTTTATCTTTGTCTCTTCTTCAAAAATCATTTGATAAAACCATTTTTAGGAACCCTTTTAAAGCTTGTTTTGCCCAGCCAGAATCAACAGCTTTATTACTATAGGTTTGTTGTGTTATCCTGCTCTTATAGAATACAGAGTGTTTGAAAGGGTTCTTTCAGAAAACTGTTTGAAAACAGACATAATACCATTGTATAGAGAAAGCATTTAATATTTAAAGACTGTTTACCTTTTTAAGTCAAAAATATCCTGTGTTCCTTTTGTTTTCATTTATAAGTAAGTGGGTGGATCAGTCAGCTAGGCACTCCCAGCATCCTGCACAAAGAGTTCCAATTAGTTTAGTTTTCAATCCAATTATAATCTCAAACAAAGGAGAAAAAAGGAGAAGATCAGGATGAAATGAGAGAGGAAAAATGCACTATAAATTAATGAGACAAGATGTTCACACTTTATTGAAAAGGTCTGATCTTTTTCTTATAGAAATAACTTTCTCTAGTTGGCTTCAGGATTGCCATTTGTGAGCTAGGAAATTAAGTTCTAAATAAAATTATACCTATTAAAAATCAGAAAATATATAGAAAATATACATTTTTCCAGCATCAACCAATTGCTGAAACAACTGGCTTTTTAGTAATTCCAGAGTGATTCAGTGAGACATTCAGCTGACAAGTTCAGGAATACAAAGTAAATCTCTAGCACTGCAAGGAATATTATATATATATATTAGCCTTCCACAGGCAGTTTCACTTAATAAACACTTTTATAACCATACTCTGTAATAAAACATAATTTCTTATTAATTGATCTCATGCACTTACCACCCACAGAAACTCCAGTGCTTGCACCAGATTGAAGTGACTTGCTCATGTTACCCAAGAACTGATCCCAGCTTTAACCATCCCACCACATTTTATTTATTTCTTTTTCTCCTTTTCATTTTCAATTCAGAGGTCAAATATCTGCACATTTAAAAGCCACCCAGTAAAAAAGTAGTGACAGGCACAACTGCAAACTCTGCAGACCGCTCACTGCTGAAAATGTTGCTCTGCATATTTCATACTTTCAAAAAAAGTGCTGATTTAATTGTTTTTAAAGTATGATGCTTTATGGAATCAAAGAACTGTCTGGGCTGGAAGGGACCCCAAGGACCATCGAGTTGCAACCCCGCTGACACAGGCAGGGACACCAACCTCCAGGCCTGCAGCTAGACAAGGTTGCCCAGGGCCCCATCCAACCTGGCCTTCAACACCTCCAGGCTTGGGGCATCCACCCCCTCTCTGGGCAGCCTGTTCCAGCATCTCACCCCTCTCTTCATGAAGAACTTCCCCTGATCTCCAACCTGACCCTTCCCTCCTCCAGCTTCAATCCATCCCCCTTGTCCTACCACTGTCTGTCCTTGTGAAAACCCGATTCTTTATAAAGCAACTAGAGACATGTAGATTAGACAAAAATGAATGGCTGTTTGATGTATGTTTTCTAGANGAGAAGAGGAGGCTCCAGGGAGACCTTCTAGTGCTCTGCCAGGACCTCAAGGGGGCCTACAAGAAAGATGGGGAGAGGCTGTTCAGTAGGGCCTGTTGTGACAGGACAAGGGCTGATGGGTTTAAAATAGAGGGAGGGAGATTTAGATTGGATATTAGAAAAAAGTTCTTTGCTGTGAGAGTTGTGGAGCACTGGAACAGGTTGCCCAGGGAGGTGGTGGATGCCCCATCCCTGGAGACGTTCAAGGCCAGGTTGGATGAGGCCCTGAGCAAGCTGATCTAGTTGGGGGTGTCCCTGCTTCTTGCAGAGGGTTGGACTAGATGACCTCTGGGAGTCCCTTCCAACTCTAGCCATTCTAGGATTCTATGATTCAGAGACTGTGACTCTCAGTGGCTCTGTGCAGCCTCTCTTGGTGCTCTGTGAAGACTGCAGTTCAGCTGAACTCCGGGTTCGGTTACAGAGGGCAGTTTGTGCTTTACACACAATTAGACAGCTGGTCAGAATTACCTTCCCATTGGGGTATGTGCAAACTTGGCTGCCTGTCACACTGATGCAAGTTAGGATTTCACTGCAAGTGAACATTGTTTCTGTTCATTTACATCAGCAGAACTGAGAAGTGGATCTGGCCCGTGTCCAAAACAATTTCACAATATCATAAAGAAGAAAAAAAAGCCCATTTTTTTTCACGCCCTGATGATTTTCTCACTTCCTGAGTATTATATTATCGTGAATTGGAGCATAATTAAGGTTCCTGTCACTTCATCCATCACCAGCAGAAGGGCTTTTATTCCATAATTGCTTGTTTTTCAGTGTCCATGAAAATGCTTGTTTGCATTCGCATTACCGGTGCTCGCGGAGAGAGAGAAGAGCGGGGAAGAGGAAGAGGAGGAATTCCTGTGCATAAATCTGCAAGCACCTGCAATGGCAGAAGCACCCTGACCAAAAGCTTAATGAACACTAGACTTTTAAAAGAACATATCTGAAGATGTCTCTTCCTCATGGTGTTTCTTCCACAGCTGCATTACCAACACCCCATTTCGTCTACAGCTCTCGAAGTGGTGGCTTTGACAGCTCCAACAGCTGCTGAGGCATGAAAAGCCAAAGAGCTTCTCAATCCAGTGTGCAAGGGCACAGAGCTATTTGTCCCTTTTCCTGTCTTCAAAAGCCACAGTACACTGCTTTGAGGATTGAGACTTTAAATGGCATCTGCTAGCCCAGTGTAAGGAGTTTTTGTACTCCTGACTGCATTTAGACACACTCCAAGGAGTTTATAAAACTGGTGGCAGGGCCAGAGCCCAGATTTTCATGGGTATCAAGATGTCTCTCTCATTTATCTTGATAGGAGATGGCTTCTGGAATATTTGGCATTTTAGCACCCTGGAAAGTTTAGATCAGCAAAAAGCAGAAACATTTCAAGGTTTTTTCAATACTTGTAAATGCACTGACCAAGCAAACAACATCTGAAAGCACCTACCTGGGTAATAGTTTTATCAGTTCAGGTGTCAAAATAAAACAGTTCAAAGCAGTGTCTGAAGAAGTTTACCCAATTTCAAAAACCCAAACCAAACCAAACCAAAATGAACAAAAAAAGAAAAAAAAACCAAAACTCACCAAAAACCCAAACCAACAGCAGAAATTTCTTCTAAGTTAAATGAATTAAAGAGGTTTTGTTTGGGGTCAAACAAGATGGAATGATTCCTCCAATGAAACTACTTTATTCTGAAGGCTATGTAGTATGTGAGATTGGATATCAGGGGGAAGTTCTTCACAGAAAGAGTGGTGAGGTGCTGGAACAGGCTGTCCAGATAGGTGGTGGATGCCCCAAGCCTGGAGGTGTTGAAGGCCAGGTTGGATGTGGCCCTAGGCAACCTTGTCTAGATGCAGGCCTGGACATTGGTGGCCCTGCCTGTGGCAGCGGGGTTGGAACTTGATGATCCTTGGGGTCTCTTTCAACCCAGACCAGTCTGTAATTCTGATTCCAGCTGTGTATTCAAAGAGATGGAGAAAGGTTAATTGAGAATTGAGATGACTGGGCTATAAGAAACGTAGAAGTTTGGCTTATGTAGCCAAGAATGATGAAGTCTGGAACAAGATATTTTCTGTGCAAGCATAGTGGGAGGGTGAACATAGAAGAGTTAACAGAAAATATGTCCATGTATAGGTGCCAAGGGTGGACACACATGAGTCATGTATGTGTTGGGCAGTTAGTAGACCTTCCCACCATCAGAGCAGTGAGACTCTGGAAAAAAAAAGATCCTATCAAGGACAAATTCTTAATGGGTGGTAGGTTGAATGGTGGTCTGTTTGTGAGGGCTACACCAATGATCTCAGAGGACAAAGTGTCCAGCAAACAAACTGGTCTAGCTAATTCACCCAGGCTTTGGAGCATGGTGCCATGAAGATGATCTAAATCCTTCACCTAGGGAGAGGTTGGGATCCAGGGAGATACTCAGTCACCTATAAATAGGTATCTGTAATTCACTGATGCTATCAAAAACAGTATTTGAGAGAAAAGCCATGCTTGCCACTCCCTAGCAAGGCATCTATTGAATCAAAGAGGAAAAAATGAACCCACATCATTTTGGGTACTAGTTATCCTATCTTCTACATGGGTAGAACAAAGATCAGAAGCACAAGGCTCCAATATAGACAATCTAATTGCTAAAAAACTTTTTTTTCCAACCAGAACAATTCACTAAATTCACACATAGTCCTGGAGTGAGAAAATCTGTATTTCTTCTTAGCAAATAAAGAGGTCAGTAACAAAAACCCAAAGACATGATGTTTAGAAAGAACTGCTTAAAACCTGGATTCTAACATTTTTCTGCTGGATCTCAGTTGTTGCCAGAGGGAATGAGAGATATGAGGGGCCAAATTCTTCCATCCTGGCTCGCTGCTGCAGTGTGATTTTAAAAGGTGGGGACTGGGTAACCATTCACAGCTAAAGGAAAAGGGTATCCAATTCATTGGCAATTCAAGCAGTATCAGAGATTAGAGGTAGCAATTATTTACTTTCTGTACTTAGCACTGAAAGGTTTACATTAACTTTATGGAAATAGAAGCATCGTGCAAGCGATTCAAATCATGTTTCTGACAATGAAGGATGGAGGCTAGAAAATCTCAAAGGAAATATGCCATGTGTTTATCCTATCCCCATTTTTTCCCCCTAAAATAAGCTTCAGGGCATTGTCAGTGAAATGAGCATTAATTCAGGGAAGTTCTGCAGCTTCAATTGTGCAGCTCAACTTATTTCTTGTCTTGCCTTTTAGAGGTTAAGCTTAAAGAGAAAAGTTGTGTGATAGACTATACAGTCCCTCACTTGCCTGACCTGACATCAACTGGAAGAACTGGGAAAACACCAAAAGGAGCCCCTGGAAGTGGAGGATGTCCAGAGCTGTCACATCAATCAGGCATGCAAAGAGCACCATACCCTTGTATGCAATCCAATGTCAGGCATTGGAACAGGCTGCCCAGGGCAGTGGTGGAGTCACCATCCCTGGAGGGATTGAAAAAGCCAATAGATGATGTGCTGAAGGACATGATCTAGAGGTGGACTAGGCAGGGTTAGGCTGTGGTTGGACCTGTAGACCTTAAAGGTCTCTTCCAACCCTACTGATTCTATGATTCTATGTATAAAAGACAGAGGGACTTAGAGAAAACCTTGTGAAGAAACAAAATTACAAAGTGAAAGTAAGAATACTTGAGGAAAGACTACCAGATAGGGAAATGGCAGTGAAAGAGAAATCAGAAAAAGATAATGATTTCAAAAAGAGAAGCCAAGTTGGGAAAATTAAATACCATCATTTCCTACAGAAGGGCACATAGAAAAATTAATCTTCAAGCTCTCATCTCTGAGGTCAGACCAGGTATGTCACATGTCAGCCTCTTTCACCCAGCACCCACATCCACACTCACACGCCTCTGCCTCCCCCAGCCTGGCACAGCCATGCTCTCAGCCAGTGACTGAGATAAAGAAAGATACTGACTTGAAGTTTTACATGCTAAGATAATATCAACTTGTTTCAGCATCCCAGATGGAAATGAGGAAAAAAATTACCTGTAGGAATAAACCTGTCAAGGATTAAGGGGATTAACTGGAGACAAATCATATTCTTCAGTCTGTGACTGACATTGGATTTTTCACTTTTGGCTACTGTTCTGTTTGATCTCTTCAAGACATGTTAAGGTATAAAAAAAAAAATATCTGGAGTGCAATTTCAGAGTGTGTTTCACAAAGTCTCAGGAAAAATAAAATAAAGTGTGCTATGGAGGTGACTACTATCTTGCCTCAGCCAGCTTCAGATTGGAGGGGGCTGTTGCAGTTTGTTTTGTGGGTGTTTTTTTATTTAAATGGCATCAAATTGTTTCTGGCTGTCAAAAGACAGTCAATGGAAAACAAAAGCAAGGAAAGAAGAGAGTGCTGGAAAATAAAGTTGCTTCAGCACAGAAGATCATTGCTTTGAGGATAAGAAATACATTCTGACTTCACAGCATTTCTCTTCAGTGGAGGAGCAGATTGCTGGAGCTAAGAGTGTGAGTTTGTATATCATAATGTATGTGTGTCCCTAGGACTTATTTTCACAGCTGCAATGCTACAAAGGAGTGTGAGAAAAGGTTAAAGAGCTAATTTTAGACTTGGGGTTTTTTTTCCCTGCATATTCACAGGAGTCCAACCTTAGCAACAGTTCTCAGCTGTTGATGCACCTTATATATGGCCAAGTTGGGAGATGTGGTGCCCTGGGTGGGAGCAGGAGCCCTGGGCTCTGCACATCCCCTCCAGAAGGACCAAAGCACATCATCTTCTGTGCAGTGCTGTGGGGAGGGAGTACTGGTCCTCTGAATGCCAGGAGGACATGTGCAGCAGAAGACACCATCTCTCTGTCTTGCACAAATCAACCTCAACACCCAAAGCCAAGACACCACAGCTGGCTGGCCTGAAACCAACTTGGGGGAAGCAACAACAAAGGCACAATCCCTGGGCTCCTGCACATGGTGTGGACATCTGCTGCCACCGTGAGAGCTATTAAGAGTCCTTACAGCTATATGGATCCTCAAATGCAGGGTCTTGTACACTGGGCACAGCAGGGTTGGACCCCTGGGGATCGTAGGGAAGGCACCTTGCTGCCCAGCTGGGCAACTTGAGCTCAAAGTAAAGAAAGACAAGTGGACACCTTGTTTCTAAGGTCATTTCTCCTAAGCAAGTCATAGAATCATAGAATCATAGAATGATTAGGGTTGGAAGGGACTCCCAGAGGTNCATCCACCACCTCCCTGGGCAACCTGTTCCAGTGCTCCACAACTCTTACAGGAAAGAACTTTTTCCTAATATCCAATCTAAACCTCTCTCCCTCTATTTTAAAACCATCACCCCTTGTCCTGTCTCAACAGGCCCTACTGAACAGCCGCTCCCCATCTTTCTTGTAGGCCCCCTTTTGTAGTCCTGCACATTTGTGTGGCATCTTGCACAGAGTGGTCTTCGTGCTATCAGCTACCGCTCTGAGCTTATGCAACCATAAATGCTTATTAATAACTGTATCAATTCTGCATCTCACTCTCTAAAACAGGTTGCACCTCCTCCCACCCCCAGCCCAATCAATCAAACACCCTTAAAATAAATCTTCCCATTCATGCTTATAATCAAGTCTGAGATAGAAAATAACTGTAGGTATTTGCTATTGCACAAAATTGGGTTCTTATCTGCAAATTCTGCCTAGCAGAACATAAAAGATACATTTATATCGATGCCCCTTTCAGTCTTGGTTATTATTTCTTTCTCTAACCTTGCTTCTTTATCCTCCACTGGTTACTGCTACATTGGATGTGATGCAGCATTTATTACCTATATCACAGGTATTCCTCCCCTGTCCCTGTGACGGGTGGTTCCTGTTTCTATTCACAGACCATGGGCATGAGGGAGTGGTTCTGCCCCAGACACCTTCTGTAAAGCCAAACCCATCCACAGCCTCTGGGTAACACCTGGTGCTTTACCAGGCTGTTTTAATAGTAGATATTGATTCATTTTTAATTGAAATTACCATTGAGAAACACAACTTAAACCTTTTGTTCCATCCAGGAAGCTCAAAAGTCTCTCAGATATCGAAGGCAAATCTCCTTTGAAGTTCTGTGACTGAGGCATTAGTTATCAAATAGGGAATCATCAGTCTGCTCTGAGACATCCCATAATTCCAAACACAGCTTTTGTTGTACTGGTGCCAGCGATGGCACATTTATCTCACCAGCTTGTAAAGTATGAACTGAAAAAATGCTGTGTCATTTCAGCAGCAGTCGCATCACAGGAGGAAAATGTCCCAGTTGGGGGATAGAAGTGCTGCACTGAGACTGCAGGAGGACTTGCATTTCCTTGGCAGATGGAATCCACTATTGATACATGTGACAGGATTATTTTAACATTTCAGAGATCTGTAAACACCAGGTAGAAATATACCTGCTGTAATTGGAAATGAGGCCCCATTAGAAAGTCAAATTTGAATATAGACATTATAATTCTCTGTGATTTGCCTGGAGATTCACTTGGGACAGTGCCAGAGCTGGGGTGAGTTCATACACAGGGAACATCATATATGTTCCAGTAGGAAGAATGAAGAGATTTAAATTACATCTGCAGATCTTTATTGTGTCCAGTTCTGGGCCCCTCAGTTCCAGAAGGACATAGAACTCCTTGAAAGAGCCCAGCACAGGGACACAAAGATGATTAAGGGAGTGGAACATCTTCCTGCTGAGGACAGGCTGAGGGAGCTGGGTCTCTTGAGCTTGGAGAAGAGGAGACTGAGGGGTGACCTCATTAATGTCTATAAATATGTAAAGGGTGAGTGTCNAACTCCTGACATCCTGTGAATCTGTGATTCTGTGATTTGCTTGATGACTACATGTGACAGAAAGGATCATGGCAGATGAGCTGGAGACTTACCCAGCCAAGGACTGTGACCCACTTTTGTGGATAAACAGTGACATTTGGGTAAGGAGGAAGCGAGAAGCAGAATTTGGTTTAAGAATTATTTTTCTAGGCTGGCAAATTTCATTTTTAAATATAATCATATATCCCTACATTTAAATTCACAGAAGAGGCAGGAGGTAGGAAGAAAGGAAAATTGAAAAACGTGTCTTCATCTAATCATTCACAGGAATATTTTAAGGTCGCTCACTGGCTGAGTGCTTGAAATCAACATGATATAGGGACAATGTAGAGTCACAAATTTCTGGCATATAATACATTTCCCAAGAGTCACTCTATTCATTCTCAGAAGGAAATTTACCTAAATGAAAACAACAGAATTCCTAGAATTGCATGTCAGATATATACATGTATATTCCTCCAAATTATCTTCTTTCACGTGCTTTACCATAAAAAATGTCACATTTTTGATCTTCTAGATTTAAAAGTTGTCATTAATTATAATTATCCCTGTGTTGTCTGAAAGGGGTGAAACAAAAGGCAGGGATTAAAACATGCTAGGCTTAATTACAATGTTTCCAGAACCATGCTCAGAGACATGAGTTTCTCTTAAAAAAAATAAAATCATTTTTAATGTTATGACATTTCCATCCTTCTTTTTGATTATACTGTTCAGTCCATTAATATTTTCACTGAAACCTTTCCATGAAATAGTCATAGTCCACCACAATTATGCTTGTATATTCTATGCCTACAATACCAGATAATAAGGCTCATATAGTTTTACCTTCATAGTTCCATTAAAGATAATAAGGATGTTTAATGGTTTCATCACCTCTCCACTGATGATTCATTCCTTCTGACTGATGCAGAGTGCACAAGAGGAACCACGCTCACTCACAAAGGAAAAAGGAAAATTGGACAGTAAGAAGGAAAAAGACCATAAAAGTGCTGTATGTTGCTGTCACCAATAGCAAGAGTGGCAAAGTACCATAGAATTTATAATAGAATTGTTAAGGCTGGAAATGACCCCTAAGATCATCCAGTCCAACCATTAACCCACCGCCACCAAGTCTACCCTTAGACCATGTCCTCAAGCACCGCATCTCCCCGTCTGTTAAACACCTCCAGGGATGGGGACTCAACCACCTCCCTG